>CM076578.1:979504999-979940096 GCA_034641835.2 Pinus albicaulis | reverse complement strand
AGTTTGAGAAGGGCCAGCTAGCCTCAGGATTTCTCCCTTCTTTAGAAGGATTCATATCCTGTAAATGCCCCATCAGTCAATCTATAAAATGGAATTGCAGTGTCTCATTGAAGAAGGAAACATGGAACATCTAAGATGTTCCCGATGGAGCAGGAATTTCCAGATTTGGAACATTACAGTGGTATCAGAGCATGATCTTGGCTCAGCTTGTGACCAAGATCCATTGCTATCAGAAGAGGAGCTTCTATCTAAGGAGAGGAGATTTACAAGGAGGCAAGGAAAGAGGAATGAAGGAAGAGGAGGTTTCCCTTCTTCTTTTCCAGGAGATTATTGAAGATCTTGATGAAAGGGAATTTTGAAGAAATTTTCTGAGAAGGGTTTGATGATGAGACAATTCCCAGCTATTTTCATGAAGGGTGTGGTCATTCAGCCACACATGTAGATCCACATCGCATTCCTTGTTCACTTGCCTTGCAAGAGAGTAGAGGAAGGAAATGAGGCCATGGGAGGCGTAGCACTACACTCAAAGTATGGCTCATGATTTTTGGTTTGGAGGTTCCATTTTTCATTGTCATGCAAATGCAAAAGCATGTGATGCCTTCACTAAGGGTTTGATGGGAAAAATTAGTGAAACTCATTGTGGCATAAATACAAACACTTTGCATGCATTCGAGGGAACCAACAGCACTGTCACTTTTGGAGGAGATCCATCACCACATGGAGGTGAAAGGGGAGCCAATGCTTCCACTAAAGGAGCCCTTGTGTCTTTGCAAGGAGTTCCAAATGTTTTGCATGTGGATACCAAGACACAATTCCAGAGTCATATGTAGCATTTGTTGGGGATTGTGAGATGGATAGAGGATAACAACAGGATCAACATGGAGGGATGAAGAGTATTCTCTTTTATCTATTCCAGAAGGTTTCTGCACAAGGAAAAGAGTCTGCACTATGCAGAGGAGAAAGGGACAAATCAGTCCACTCATACATGCAGTCTATTTTCAGATCTTGATGTCTCACTTTTCGGTGGATTTCCATCTAGGAGGCCATATGATCTAGAGATGATGAGAGGCATCATGCCATTTGGTTCACCACTCATTGGATTTCGGAGGGGTGGATACATTAGAGGAGTCCATTACAGCGTAGTGAGTTGGGGATAAACACAAGGAGGAGGGATACACCCTCTCATTTTCAGTCCCACCCACTCTCATCAACTATACTACACAGATAGAGTTTGCTGCATGGATAGGGATGGCTACTCCATGGATTTGGTCGTAGAGGATACTTCCTTTGAGGGAAGAACTATTTCATACTTTGGAGTGGATGGAGGCCACTCATGCTTACATTGCCCAGGATCGGGAGATTATTTGGAGATGATAGTCTCTCATTGGAGGCTTATTTTCAGAGATCATCATTTATTTGAGCATGAGTAGCTGCATGATGGAATGGAAGCAACATTGGAGGATGAATTTTACATGAGGGGATGTCAAGGTAGCAGGCAACAACGTGATGGAGCACCCTATTGCAGAATACCAACGCTATTTATGTGGAGGATTGATATCGGATGGAGAGCTCAGCTTGGGTTGATAATTCCCCAGGATCTCGGTGCATGCATGATTCTTGATGATCAGGAGGATGATGATAGATACATGGCTGATGATAGGGTCATCTATGGTTATGGCAGGATCTTCTTGACTAGAGCTTCTAGTCTCAAGGAGAAATTTCTACATGCAGCACATAAGGGCTTCCTAGCTATGCACTTGGATGCATACTTTGATTGGCTAGAGGAGTTCACTTGGAGGGAATTCATCATGGCACCTATCAACATTGGGAGATGCATAGCCCACTTGATCATGGTGGAGAGAACATCACAACCACTTGCCTACTCATTGAGGGTAGAGGGAAATTTCAGTTGGGCCATTTCAAGCTCAAGAGTTCGAGTACAAATTGGAGAAGGTATAATCATTCTATATTGTAATTTCCTTCCTTGTTTGAGTAGCATGATGAGTCAAGAAGATTTGATCCCTTCTTGCATGATGTACAAGGATGTATTTGTATCCTTTTGTAGCAGAAGAATGGACTATTCTTATGGTGGTTTGTGATGGAAGCCACATGCTCATTGGTGTGCACCATTGGCACCAATTTATATTTTCATGTTCCTATCTTTTGAGATGTGTGTGGCAGCAAAAAAGTGGCTGGGAAAGCACTTGTTATGTATATTTTTATGTAGGCAAGAGGCTCACCGTGCTGGACCCATGAGAGGAGTAGTGACCCACTCTATAGTTGTCTTGTGACAGCTTGTTTTCATTGTATTATGCTACCTTGTATTGCTGATGCTTGATTATTCACAGGGAGCACTATTTGGAGAGTGACTTTTATGTTGGGACAGCCCATTGGAGCATTATTATCCCCATTACACATGTTCTATTTTGCAGGAGATACCATGGGCAAACCATGATTGACATACTATCACTTTTCTCTTCTTGTGGGGCAAACCACTTTGAGAATTTGCAGAGGCATTTCATGGCTGGATATCTTGATGGGGTAGCTTGGGCCACTCTTGGAGGCCATACCATTTCAGCCCAAGGATAGAGGCAACCCCATATAATTTTCTACAAAGGGAGAGAATATCTTATTGGGATGAAGCAGCAAAACTCTCCATTCAACCCCATTACATTACAGAATCGGGGGCAAGATTTCCATTTGATGATAGCATGGATGAGGAGATCACTAACGGGATTATACTTTCCCATGCATGTCATCACTCCTACCTTGAGGAGGCCATGGTTCAGCAGGGATTTTTCCACCTACACCTTCTATCTTTCCGTAAGGTGCACCATTCCGGTTTGCATACTTAGGAGGAGGCATTGGAGGACAGTTTTATTGCAGTATATCTTGAGAAACGGTGGAGATTGTTGATGAGGAGGCCACAAGAGAAGAAGGGGGAGAAGTTTTTTTCTCTCTATGCAGTTTCTTGAGGACAAGCAACATATGGGAGGGGAGGACTGTAATGTTCCCAATTTTAGCCTCAAGCTAAAATGGAACATTATAGTGGCATATTTTTATTTTGTTTAATAAAATGAGTAAGGAGACCCCCTTAACCCCTTATAATAGAAAATAACACTCCTTGTGTGAAAGGAGAAATAATAAAGCAGCTAAAATAAACACCCCATGGTGTGAACATGATGAGGATCACCTTGAGTTCTCCATTTTGAACAAGTCAATAGCGCTGCCTTAGAGGGTTAGCTTGCTTGAGAAGACAACGCAGTTTTTGGAGGGAAAGCATTCAAAGGTGAATGGAAACCCTAATGGTGGGGCCTATGGTGAAAGATAGTTCGTTTGCTTTATGAGAAAGAAGGAGCAATTCGTTTGGATTATCCTTTGATTCAGAAATTTCGTAGTGAGGTCAAGGACTTGCACATCCAGGATGTTTAGTAGGATTGCAGTGCTCTTGAGCACTGGGGGTGCTCCCAGGAGGGGATCCCCCACCTCTTCCTCATGGGAGGAGAGGATTTGAGCTGCATTTCCTCATTCCAGCATTTGGCCAAGCTCACTCCTTCAGTTGTAGCATTTTCTTGTAGCAGGTTGGTGCTGTGTAGCTAGGGTAGCAGCAAAGGAACTCACAGAGTTATTCCCTACTTGCATTTTCAGAGGAGGATGGATTTATTCTTTGGGGGAGCTGTAGAGAGAGCTCTTGGACTTAATTTCAAATCTTTGGCATCAGGCCATTCATTCACCATCTCCCACTGCGTAGTCATTTGGAGAAACTGCATTATTCCATGAGGGCAGTGTTGAGAGAGATTCTTGTGCTCATCAGGAGGAGTGCTTTTGAGTAAAAGGGGATCAACCCCTTTTCCTTTGAGGGAATTATCAGAGGAGGGCATCAACATTTCAGATCAGCCACAACCTCATATTCATTTGATTTTAGTTGCAGTGACAATTTGTTTGTCACTATTGTATTTTACCCGGCATTTCTAGCAATCTCCCTGAGATTGGCTAGAAATCCCATATTGAGCCCATTTTCCTTTCTTGGGCCATTTTACTGTATCTTTCAGCTACATTATCATTTTATATGTATTTTAGCAGCTACATCTCTCATAGAGACTGTACAGTTATGGTTTCCTGGCATTCTGTGTAGCTGTAGCTACTCCGACATTACATGGTATATTATTTCAGCATGAATATACAAGAAATAATTGAGGGAATAAACCTCTCAATCCTCTAGAACCAACTCCAATGAAATGTACTATTTCCCTTCTTATGATGTATTTCAGATTTGTAGAGTTGATGTTGATGTTCATGTATTGCTGTAGCTCACTCTTTGAGCATTATTTCAGAGATCTAGATTGGGGAGATCTGAATAACCCCTCTAGATGCATTTATTTAAGCTCATTTTCTGCAAGGGAGTTGTATATGAGTTATTCTAGGGAATCTCAGTGGTGGTTTGTTTTATTTATGCAGCAGCTTCCTTATACAGCGTCCTCAAGGACACTGTAGCAGGATTTCCCGAGGCGGAATATTGCATATCCATCGGCAGAGTCTGAGAAGGGCTAGCTAGCCTCAGGATTTCTCCCTTCTTTAGAAGGATTCATATCCTGTAAATGCCCCATCAGTCAATCTCTGAAATGGACTTGCAATGTCTCACTAAAGAAGGAAACATGGAACATCTAAGATGTTCCCGATGGAACAGGAATTTCCAGATTTGGAACATTACAATTCGACCCCTGAGGATGAGTGAAGGTGGTTTTCATGTCTATTTAGCTCATTTATTCACATTAGTCAAGAGTTGGAAGTTGGAATTAGTTTGATTTTGCTAGTTGATCAAGGGAACTTGTACTCAGTTTTGGCCAAGCTAATAAAGAGGAGTTGCAACTACATTTATGGGATACCTGTGGTATTGAATGTCTTTCACTGTTTCTTCTTCAGCACATATGTTTGAATGTATTGTTCATTTCACTTTCATATCTATGTTATGATATTTTACAAGTTAGAAATTCAGAATACATGTTTTCCATGCATTGTTTTGGGTAACTGATCATATTTTGTTCATTATCTTCTGTCTGAGAGAAATACATCCCTTATGATTTTCTCAACTTTCTTACAGTTTCAAAACCATTCCACAACAATTTCCTTCAAGTGATTGGCATTGTACCTACCTTGCCCCATTGATCCCTGCAACCCTAACCCTTTTTCCCTGACCTAGCTTTGCTTGACCTAATTCATTTATCCACTCATTTCCCCAACCAAATCAATTCAAAACAACCCCCTTGGACTCATTATCTAGCCTAAAACCCTAACTGATCCAGCCCTCTTGGCTGTGACCCTTTTGGAGAGAGCCCTCTTCGGCTTGATAGGGCTAGCTATCAACTCAAAAGCTTGGTTTATGGTTACCTCTATTGGGATCTCTTCTTTAGCTTTAGAGATCTGGTGGAGTGATAACATCTTCTACATCAGCAAAATAGGTAGACAAAAGGTATAGGAAAGTTGATTAAGACAGAAACTCAACTAGAGGTGAAACACGATGAAAACCTCCATGAGATTGAGCATGAGTTTGAGTTGGTTGATCTAGGTGATGATGATGACAGCCAGATCATTAACATGGCCATCAAAGGTAAGAATGCAAAAATCAGAGACCTCCAAACCAACCTTGATAGAGCCAAATATGTTATAAATTTCGTCGAGAAAGAAAACAAACAATTGAAAACCAAACAAGTCATCGATGAGGTTAAGTATTACATTGCTCAAAGAGAGGCTCAAAAGGCCAAATTCATGTTAGATGAAACATTTGATAACTATTTCTTTGTTGATGATAAAGAAGAATAGTTACCAAGAAAGAGACCTAGAACTAGAGGGTTGAAAAGAGCTCTATCTCTAGAGAGGCAAAGGGAAGCTGAGCTTGCTGATCAACTAACCCTAAATGAGCAACTTACTATGGAGATAAATAAGAATAGGGATCCAAGGCTTAATAGAGACAATCAACACTTAGAGAAGCTACTAGAAAAGGAAAATAGGGATAATGAATTGTTGAGGAGGAAATTCAAACATCAAGCAGGGAAGGAGAAAATTGCATTGGCCAAGCTCAAAAGAGCCAATGTCAAAATTGAATCTCTCACTCATAAGAAGGAGATGGATAGGTTGGAAATACTTGTTGAGGATTCACTCCAAGCCTAGTCACCTCATCAACACCCTTTCCAAAATTTTTGAGGCAAGTTGCAACATTTTTGTCAAAGTTGTACATGACTGTGTTTTTCTGCAAATGCAAATATCAGAAAAATGGTCATAAGCACAGCAACTTTGGCCTTGCGCTTATGTTTGGGGAACTTTTTGAGAGAAATAAAACCACCATGAGATTTGTAATGACATATACATCTATAAAACCCATTTTTTCAAGCTTGATTTGTAGTTTTAGGAGGTTAAAAAGGAAAAAAAACCACCCAAAAAACATGTTTCTACCCCTGTTTTTGCCTAGGCGTTGCGCTTATACCAGTCTTGGGAGATTTAATTTTTGAGGGGTCAAATAAGCACCATTTCAGAACTGGAGGCATATTTAGAAATATGACAGGATAAGCTTTCCAGCAAGCTATCCTGAGTCCAATTTGGACACTGGGAAGGCCTCTAGACGTGGCCTTGAACATGGAGGGTACTTATGACACAACTAGGGTGCTTATGACTGTGAAAATGGCACTTATGCTAGTTTACTCATTTTTTTTGTTTTTCATTGTAATTTTTGGTTTTGCCTCAAGAAATTATTTTACTATCAATGTAATTCATCATGGTAAATGTAAATATGTAAAGGATAAGTTACCTAGGGGTAGATTCATTAGGTAAACTTATCCTTTAGTCAAATATGAATAAGTTTGAATGTAATGAGGAGTGAGTCACTTGGACCATCCAACACTTCAGCTACCAGTTTAGATTTTTTTGGATTCCTTCCTCACCTCATGGATTCAATCCCTGAGGATGAGTGAAGGTTGTTTTGATGTGTATATCTTCCCTTTCTTCACTCTTAGCAAGGGTTGGAATGAGTTTGTATGTTTGCTAGTTAATCAAGGAACTATTGTACTCAATTTGGCTAGCTAATAAACAGGAGTTGCAACTACTTTATGGGTTACTTGTGGTATTGATGTCTATCATTTTCTTTTATTCAATTTCATATGTTAGAATGTATTTTATTCATCTTCACTTCATCTCTATGGTATGATCTCTTACAAGTTAGATAATTAGAATACATGTTTGCACATGCTCTGTTTTGGGTAATTGATCATACTTTGTCCATTTTCATATGTCTAAGAAGAATAAATCTCCCATGCTCTTCCTATATTTCTTTCAGCTTCAACACAATTCCATCACAATCCTCTTCAAGTGATAAGCCTTGTGCCTACCTTGCCCCATTGATCCTTGCAACCCTATCTCATTTTCCTTAACCTAGTTTTTCTTGACCTAATTTATTCATCCAGTGATTCCCCAACCAAAATAAAATTCAAACAACCCCTTGCACTCAATATCTATTCTAAAAACCCTAATTTCTCCAACCCTCCTAGTTGTGACCCTTTTGGAGAGAGCCCTCTTATACTTGATAGGGCTAGATATCAAGTCAAAAGCTTGGTCTGTGGTTACCTCTGTTAGGATTCCTTCTTCAGCCTTAGGAATCTGGCAGAGTGATAACATCTTGGCACCGCTGCTGGGGATCGAACCCGGGTCACCCGCGTGACATGCAGGAATACTCAACCACATGATAGGGATAGCTATCATGTCAAAAGATTAGTTTGTGTTTACCTATGTTGGGATTCCTTCCTCAGCCTTAGGAATCTGGCGGAGTGATAACATCTTGGCGTCGTTGCCAGGGACGAAAGGACAATATCTTCCCTGGTAAAGAAAGACAAAGTTTAGATCTGATTTCTAATGGTGGATAACGGTTAGATTAAAATGAAGGATGAATCATTCACCTGGCTACTCCAGTTTCGAAGAATCCAAAGGTTCAAAATTCTTATGGCGACTCCACTTTTCAAGAACCAATAGTTTGGAGATATTGTTGGTGACCTCATTGTTGTCAAAATGGATTTGATTGCTCGAAGGTATGCTTTTATGGATCAAGCTCATATTCCTGGTTTTCTGAAACGTATTCCTCGTATAGATTGGTAATCAATACTGTCAAAGTTTAAGGGTCAAGACGGTGAAGATGCTAGTTTGGATTTGGTTAAATTTGATTTGCATATTCATAGACTAAATATTGAGTTTCCTAAAGATTGTTTGATGAAGATGTTTATGGCTACCTTGGAGGAAAAAGCGAGATCATGGTATGAGAGTCTACCATCTGTTAGTTTCTATTCTTTAAGGGCTTTCATTCAATTTTCTTTCGACATTATTAAAGCTCTAATTCTTCTTTGTCGATGATTGATAGTTTTTGTGAGATCCATGATAATTTCATTAAGTTTCTTGAAAATTTGTATGGGGATGAAAAGTGTTTAGATGACGAGATCATAGAATCCCTTTATGATTTTTCTTCCCAACAAGAATCAACAGTTTCCTCCTTGGATGAAGAGATCCTTGAGCCTTTGCATGAGAACCTTTTTCATCACCAAAAAGAAATAGTAGCTCCCTACTTAGATGAGACAAACTAGGACCAAGAAAGAGAAGTGCCAATTCCTGATCCTGAAAATAAAAATCACCAAATCAATGTAAATTCCTTTAAAACTCAGTTTTCTCCTTTGTCTAAAGATGAAATAGATCAACTCCTGAAATTTCATATTATAGACCAAGCGAATGTAGATTTGCATCTCTTATAGTGTTCACACATTTAGGAATGTGTGAGTGAAGCTTCTTCCATTATTGAAAATGAAAGTCTGGGTCTGAATGATGATAATCATGTGACTGATGAAGCCATACAGGATTTTTTTGTGAGTAAAACAATTTGTGATGATGATTTTCTGCAAGGTGATCGGCTAATGGATATTGTTTTCTTTCATGAAGAAGATAGGGCTGTCATGTTTAACAAACTCGAAGAATGTTTTCTGTTCAAAGATTAGAATATGAATTTGAGAAGTATGAGCCTAAGAAAGACATCATGCAAGTGATAGAGTCAGAGTTTCCCGTGCTTTAGGAATTTGTAGCCAACACTCAGATAGCAGAAAGTCATACTTCCCTATGCTCTCCTATGGATCAACAACCAAGTTTTCTTTCAGATCAAAATGAAGAGCGTGCTTGTGTTTTTCTGAATCTTAAGACAAGGTAACATTTCATATTTTTGAAGATCCTTTTACTGATTTTCTACAGTTAGCAGGGAAGATTTATTTTATTATTTTGATGGACCAGAAGCACATGTTTAGTAGACACTTGGAGTGGCCTAGTTCTGCCTACTTGAGGAAAATGAGAGCATAATTTCAGTAAGTAGCCATCTACTGGATTGGTTACACTAGAAGGATCACTTCACATGATTGTACATATGTCTTCAACAGGAAGGTGGTTTTCACAAGGATTTGAAGCCCTCAAGTCTCGATGATATGATTCCATCAATAATTTTAGTAATTTCTTTATTTTCAGTCAGTTTTAAAAGTCAGTTTACGTCATTTGAGTTGTCAACATTTAGTCATGTTTTTAAGCTTGAGTTTTGACCATATTGGCCCAAATGGTTAGGGACTTGGTCTATAATGATATTGACACCTCCAAGGAGCTGCCATCCCCAATAAGGCCGATGTTAGTGTCATAATATGCATTCTACCATCAATGATCAAAATCACTCTTTTCATATTCATTTTAGCTGTCCCATTCAAAAAATTTTAATCAGTCTGTTAGGTCATGTAAAAAATTGATTCACTGATGGTAGCCCTAGTCTCAAAATCTCACTCCCCCTCACAAATTCTCATTTTTTGGCCCACCTTCATGTCATTTTGAGCATAAAAACACTTTTGAAATGCTCATTTCACTTTTTCTTATCTCATTCAAAGTCAACTATGGAGTCAGGTCATTCAAGGTCCCATTAGGTCATTAGGTTTCATTTTTCAAGGTCCAAAAATGCACCATGTCATCTCAATAAGGTCAGCAAAAGGTCTGAGAGTGATTCAAAAAACATTTCATTATCATCTGCAGAGCATTATCTGCATGTAAATATGATATTTTAAAGTTGTAATTATGGTTTCTAGTATGATTTTCATACTCAAATGTAATTATTTTCAAAAAATAGAGTTTTTATTCATTTCGGTTTTTATGTAATTTTATGCTTATTATATGCAATAAGTAACTTCCCTAAAATTTTCCAACTCCAGCTTCCATGCCAAACTGAATATCACCACTAAATCAAAGTGACAAGTGTCAAACTCGAGCAACTTCATCCTACAAAGAAGAAAAAGTCAAAGAAAAAGCATATTCAACATGCTTTCAAAAAGTGAGAAAAAAAAAAGGAAAAGTGGGGTTTTGGATCTAAATCTAAAATCACTTAAGTATTTAAGACTCCTAGACATCAAATTCAAATTTATTTCCCTATTATTTCATCGAGAAAAAACTAAGGAGAGAGAAATTTGCGATTTCCTGAGAAAAATTGAGAAAAACATAGCAGAAAGGTGCTTATCCTCTTAGCGTTGCGCTTATCCTCTTAGCATTGCATTTATCCTCTTAGTTTTGTGCTTATCCTCTTAGCATTGCGCGTATGATCTTGGTGCTACACTTATCCTCTTAGCACTGTGTGTATGACCAGAAAGGATCAGAAACTCAGCAAAGTTGAAAAAAATCACCCCCAGACTTTAGCAATCATTCTTCACACTTCCAATCAAGAAATTAAGTGACATTTACATCATTCTCCTCTTCATTAAAGTCATTTTGAATGTGTGAGTTGGTTAAAATAAAATTTGGTGTCTTCTTGAATATGAAACCCTAGTTTTTCTCCCTTGCACTGATAATTCCCATTTCCCTTACACTTAATACCATCCCTACATTGTCAAAATTCATTCCCAAATCCCTGTTATCATAATCAGTATCCCTAAGCTACTAATTTTGAAAAACCATAATCCCTAGGTGTTATTTTGACCTAGGCTTGTAAATCCCAATTCCACATCCCAATTCCCATCACTCTTTCACTCCTTTTCCCTTCCCCATTCCTCATATCTGTAAACACTATTTCCCATAAAATTCCCTTTCCCCATATCCTATCCCCAAATTCAACTTCCACACTATCACCTACTTCACTAGGGTTTGAACTCAAACACACTATGGCAACAGAAGGAGAGCATAACAAATAACATAGCGAGGAAGAGGAAACAGAGGCTAGGAGGATACAGAAAGGGGGCAGGATAATTAGACATGAACCTATCAACACTAGGTAAATTTTGGCTTCTCCAATGATAGTGACATGCTTCAAACATGTTGGTTGTTATGATTTCTATGAAAAAATTCAGAGGGTTCAACATCATTCCATGTTAACTAGGCTCTTCATATCTAAACTCCATAACAGCTAAGTTACCCTAGCTAGTGTCACCTTTACTGTCTCAACTGCCATAATTTCAGTTGCCACAGGGATCCCAAATGCTGGGGAAAAGTGGTTCAAAAAGAGTGATTTAGAAAATCACCATTTTTAGCCCTTTTCAAAACCTAGATACAAGAATGAGAAAAAGAGGATGTTTCCTTTTTCCTACCTCCTAGAAAGATTTTCACCCATGATGAAGATAATCATGAAGTACTTAACATGTGAAGGTATATTCTCAAGGTTGTATACCTATCACATCGGGCTCCTAATGCATTTCACTGGGGTAAGGATGCTCAATATACCTTACCACTTTTTTTGGAGTGTTGAAAAGATGAATTTTATTGCTTAGAAAAGGGAATATGAATACCAAATGAAAATTATTTTCCATCATTCCCTTATCAAAACAATTGTCCTTTACCATCTCAATGAGCTCAACATTTCATGGGATACATTCATAGCCCATGATATCTTCATAGATCCTCCTACTCAGCATGCTCAAAATCCGCCTTCATCATCTCAGCCATCCACTTCCATCCCTCCATCTCAGCCTACTATACATTCACTATCATCATATCAATCCTCTTCATCCACTTCACCACCATTATCTTCATCCCACATTGAGACTGAATCCCCTATCAGAAATGAGATATATGAGGCATAGAGGGTTAGTATGGTTGAGGTTGAGCCATTTTCAAAAACCTACTACAGAGGCCATAGGCATTTGTTTGCTCCACACATAGTGGGAGGGGCCATGTCTTCTACATCAGCAAAAAAGGTGGAAAAAGGTAAAGGAAAGTTGATTGAGACAAAAACTAAGCTAGAGGTGAAACATGATGAAAACCTCCATGACGCTGAGCATTTGTTTGAGTTGGTTGACCTAGGTGATGATGATGATAGCCAAATCATTGACATGGCCATCAAAGGTAAGGATGCAAAAAGCAGAGACCTCCAAACCAACCTTGACAGAGCCAAATATGTTATACATTTCCTTGAGCAAGAAAACATACAATTAAAGACTAAATAGTTCATTGATGAGGTGAATTACATCACTGCTCAAAGGGAGGAAGTAAAAGCCAAAGTGAAACTTGATGAGGCCTATGGTAGGTATGGTGACATTGATGAAACATATGAACAGGTACCAAGAAGAAGGCCTAGAACTAGAGGGCTGAAACGAGCTCTAGCTCTAGAAAGGTAAAGGGAATTTGATCTTGCTGATCATCTAACCCTAAATGAGCAGCTTACTATAGAGATCAATAAGAACAGGGAGCGATGGCTTGATAGAGCCAATCAACACTTAGAGAAGCTGCTCGCAAAGGAAAATAAGGATAATAAATTGTTAAGGAGGAAATTCAAACATCAGGCACGGAAGGAGAAAATTGCATTGACCAAGGTCAAAGGAGCCAATGCCAAAATTGAAGCTGTCACTCATCAAAAGGAGAAGGACATGTTGGAAATACTTGCTTAGGCTTAACTCAAATCTTAGGCACCCCATCAGCACCCTTTCCACAAATTTTGAGGCAAGTTGCAACATTTTTGTCAAAGTTGTACATGATTGTGTTTTTCTGCAAATGAAAATATCAAAAAAATGGTCATAAGCACAACACCCTTGGCTTTTCGCTTATGTTTGGGGCACTTTTAGAGAGAAAGAAAACCACCATGAGATTTTTAATGACATATACATATAGAAAAAACACTTTTCCAAGCTTGATTTGTAGTTTTAGCAGGTGAAAGAGGAAAAAAAAACACCAAAAAAACATGTTTTTGCCCTTGTTTTTGCCTAGGTATTGCACTTATACCAATCTTGGGAGATTTCATTTTTGAGGGGTCAAATTAGCACCATTTTTAGAACTGAAGGAATATTTAGAAATAGGAAAGGGTAAATTTCCACAAGTTATCCGAGGCCCAATTTTGACACTGGAAAGGCCTCCAAAAGTGGCCTTGAACATGGAGGGCACTTATGACACAACAAGGGTGCTTATGACAAGAAAATGGCGCTTATGCCAGTTTACTCATTTTTTTTGTTTTTCACTATAATTTTTGGTCTTACGTCAAGAAATTATTTTACTATCAATATAATTCATCATGGTAAATGTAATTATGTAAATGATAAGTTACCTAGGGGTAAATTCATTGGGTAAAATTATCCTTTATTCAAAGATGAATCGGTCTGAATGTAATGAGGAGTGAGTCACTTGGACCATCCTACACTTCAGCTATCAGTTTAGATTTTTGTGGATTCCTTCCTGACCTCATGGATTCAACTCCTGAGGATGAGTGAAGGTTGTTTTGATGTATATATCTTCCATTTATTCACTCTTAGCAAGGGTTGGAATCAGTTTGGATGTTAGATTTGTAATCATGGAACTATTATACTCAGTTTGGCCATTAATACAAGTGGAGTTGCAGCAATTTTTCGGGATAATTGTGGTATGATGTTTATCATTGTTTTCTTCTTTAGTATCATATGTTAAATTTATTGTTTCCATGTTTCATTACATCTCTATGGTATGATATCTCTCAAGTTGATAGGTAGAACACATGCTTACTCATGCTCTGTTTAGGGTTAGTTATCATAATTTGTTCATTTTCCTCTGTTTAGGAAGAATACATCTCCCATGCTCTTCCTAGCTTCTCATCAGTCCTAAAAACCATCTCATCACAATAATATAAAAGTGCTAAGCCTTATTTCTACCTTTCCCCATTGAATCATTGCAACCCTACCTCATTTTCCTTGACCTAGCTCCCTTGACCATACTTTCATCCATCTGCCCAGCCAAATCAATTACCAAAACCCCTATGCACTTCTTACCTATCCTAAAACCCTAATCGATTTAGCCTTCTGGGTTTTTTTTTGTGGAGAGATCCCTCTCCGACTTGGTAGGTCTAGCTACCAAGTCAAAAGCTTGGTATGTGGTTACCTCTGTTGGGATTCCTTCTTCATCCTGGGGAATCTAGCAGAGTGATAACACTAGGTAGTGATAAGGCATGCTAGGGAATACCAGGGAATTTCAAGAAGTGCCAGAGTGTGCTAAGGAGTTCTATGATGTGATAACTTGTTAAAAATAGTGCAAACGCATGTCAAGACCTGCTAAGTGCTAAGGCATGTCATGATGTGCAAGGTGTTAGGTTGTTCCAACATGTGTCAAGGAGTGTCAATGCAACAAAAGGGAGAATGAAATTAAAATACAAGTAAATGAAGAAATAAGAGGGTTAACAAGTTAGGAATTTACCTTCTCCCAAAGGGGCATGCTAGGTACACTAACAATAGGTTCCAATACATGCCAAGTGTCAATGCGTGACAAATGATAATGTGTGTTCTTGCATGTTAAGGTGTTATGTGGGATGTTAGGGACTATAGGGCATGCCAAAACATGATAGAGGAATGATATGTTGTGTCAGGGCATGCCAACATGTGCTTGGGCGTCCTAGTCATGGAAATATGTTTTAGGTACAAAGATGTTCCAAGACATGTGAGGTGCGAAGGAATGTTAGTGTGTGCCAAAGCATATCACGATGTTCCAGGAGTGTTGAGGTGTGTTAGGTCTCCCTTATTAATATAATTTACCGATCTTGATTATGTATTAAATAATATGGTTCCTACACACACTATTGGAACTTCATATAAAGAAAATTTACTAGATAATAAAGCTAACAAAGATGAATCATGTGTTGACTTGTAGGAAAACTATATTCTCATTACTTGAGGGAAATTGTACACACTAATTACTTCTTAACAAATTGATTAACTCTAACCACTATTTCCTTGGACACATAATGAAAAATTCTCCATAACAATGGTCTTAAATTGTTATATTTTGACGAAAAATATAGCAACACTCACATAGTGTCATAAAAAACTCATTGAAATGATCAATGATGACGATCATTTTTTTACCATCACCAAAAGTAACCAAAAGCAGCATTGGCGAGGGCCAATAAAGTATCATCACTAAAAGGTTTACCAAAGAGAAAATTAGTGATGGGCCTTTAACAACCCTCACCAAAATTTTCATAGAAAATGGATTTGGTGACAAACCTTAAAGGTCCATCATAGGCATGACCTTCACCAATGAAATTTTTTGTTGTAGTGATAATTATAATATTATTATAGTAATAGGTTTCCTAGCTATATATCTATTTTATCATTTTCAGGAATAAATATGTATATTAGAAGTAAGTTTGTTTTTACTATACATAGTTTAGTATTTATATTATTCTTATTACTAACTCTAATAATTAATATATATATATATATGTATGTATGTATGTATGTATGTATGTATGTATGTATGTATGTATGTATATGATGGTAAAAATAAATTAGAATGGATTGATTGAAAGTATGATTTTACTTAGTTTTACTCTCCCTTGTTAAATTAGCTTAGAATAGAAGTAGTTTAGTTAGATTTTTTTTCTTCTTGTTTTCTCCTAATATTGCATATTTTGAATAAGTAGGTAATGAGCCCAAAATGTTTCCTTGGTATTCAATCCATTTCTCGGGAAGTTTTATTTACAGTCTATCGACTTAATCAAGTCATCCATCGAATATGATGGTAAAATATACTTGATTAAGATTGCGCTTGTAAATTGATCATACATGCCTATCCAGAATCAAGTCTATTTATGCGCTAGATTATCTTACTTTGAAAACTTCATCACATTTTAAAAATAATTATAAATGATAAAGTTCCAAAGAATCCTTGCAGCTGAGAATATTTGAAAAATGTTGATGTTTCGACTCGCAAGAATTTAACGAAGAATGTCCTATTAGTAGGATGAACTTCATGATCCTCACAATGCATTTCCAAATGATGGATTTTAAAGTGAATGAAAATTAATATCTCATTTCTTATTGTTTAGCTTAGATTGAATAATTAGATAATCTTGAACAAACAAAATTTTTGAGGAAAATGCAACATGTTTTATCTATTTTATATAGCCTCCAAGAGAAAATGTCAATGTCTAGAAGGTAAAATTGTATTCAAATTCTTCCAACTATGCATACATTTGTTGATTGTCATCTACTATTAGTTTTCATTTCAGCTCTCTTTTTCTCTTTTGGTCACATTATGTTTCTCGTCTTTGTTATTCTTCTTGCGGGTCTTCATTGGCTTAATTGGAGACTTGAATTTTCTAGTAGATTAAATTGGCTATAAAATACAACATTTGTGAAAAACCTTAATGTTGAAAAGGAGTAATCATCTAGACGTATTTAGGGAAGTTTCCTTTTCCTTTCCATTTTTTTTTTATGATCTTGATTATACTCTTTCAAAACTTATTGTAAGTATTATATCTTGAAATTTGATCATAAAGACTTGTAAATTTGGTTTCAGAGTAGGATTTGTGAAAGAAAGTAAACCCCTAGTAAAGTGATCATATGAAAGTTTTAATCACAATTGTGCTTTCAATTGTAGAGCTTGTTTTGAATAAAAGGCCTAAATAACAAACCCACCAAGCAAGAAAAAAAATGCAATATGCTGGACGTAATGCAAAACAACATATGAATATTTGTATTCTTTACATTAATATGCTCCTTCTATTTTGTTTGACTTCATGTTTGTTTATATCATTTCTTCTCTTTTTATTTCAAGGTTGTGAGATTTATTGTATCTTATAGTTGTTTGTTTTTGTTTTGAGTTCTTTTGGATCTGATTGGTTTTTCTTCACATTTGAACTTTTGGATTTGATTTGATGGGGCGGGGGAGAGTGGGATCTATTTTTAGCATCACAATTATTTCATAGGGGCAATATTTATTCTAGATTTTCAATAATATTTTATTTATCTAAAGGCTATCCTTGCTAAGTTTTATTTTTCTCATACATTAACCATGATCATGGGGAAAATTTAGATATGAATTAAATCATAAATTTCACATCTATAAGGGAAACATTTGTCTTCAATATTTAATTTTAATCCCTCCCATACCCTTCCACTTTTAAAAATTGTACATTTTTTTTTCTAAATAATTCTAATTCTATTTATAAACATATCAATACAAAACTACCACAGCCTCAGCTAAGAAAGCCTGAGAGCTAGGTTTGATGCTTGAAAATTCATGTTTTTGGACTGCCCCAAAAGGGGAAACTAGTCTCTTAAGCTCATATCTTGCTGCCCTCGTAGGGGAAACCGACCTTCAGTTAAATAGGTGAAACCATAAAAACAGAATATGCCTAAAAGAGTTAAACACAGGAGAATTATTCTCCTTCAGCATTGTAAAATTAAACAAAACCACACAGAATAACCCATTGAACCTGGGCTGCAGCACCATGTTCCAGCTGTGGAGTTCGTGGTCACTTGTCATGGGTTGGAGAGGGAGGTTCCTCCACGATGCGGCAATGATACTTTGCGCTACTGTCGTCTTCCTCGTCGGTGGGATCACCAGTGGTTGTAGTGACATTCTTCCCTTTATCCTGAGCTTTAGCATCTCTATCCAGTCCCGATGTTGCATTCTTGTCTTCAGCCTTATCTGGGTCCAGAGGAGGCTAATGGGCGATGATTTCAGTGGGAGTAGAACTAGCAGCTTCCTCCCGGAGGGTGACAGTTATGAATGCAGTGACTGTTGGTCGGTCCATGGTACATACAAGATGAAACTAAGCTCTTTGAGAGGTTTGACGAAGGGTGATAGGGGAAACGAGGGGCTGAGGGACAGGTTGCGAGGGGGACGTGGCATGGAGAGGCTGCGAAGGAGACGCGGTGTGGGAGGGATGCACCGGCCCAGAGCTATTGGCTCTTCCTCTACCGTTGTGATTTTCTAGATAGTGCCCCTGAGAAAAGTCTTCAGACGAGGGTTCAGCGCTGGAGGAAGAACAGGCGCAGACCACCCGGCCCCTGCAACTTCCTCGTTGACTTCGCATACAATTCTTGAGCCGAGGAATTCTACCTATGGAGCTGAGGCTATAGGGGCAGAAGAGAAACTAGGAAGCAGAGAAAGACTGAGTGTGCTTCAAACTGGACTGAGACTTCTTAGGGTAGAAAGCGCTCTGAGAAGAATGGAATTCGGGCACCGTTTCAAGACAACAGAGCAATACACATCACCTCCTGGTTTGCGTGTGAGCGCTCGGCTCGGTGCAAGCAAGAGGACAGGAGCAGCTCTGCAATGCGTGAGACCAAGAGGTAGAATGGGTATGAGCAGAGGGGCGGTGAGACGGTGCCATTAAAAACCAAACGTAGAGTAGGCTGGACCAAATGCGGTGAGGCAAGGTGATGGAACTAATGCATACCAGGTTGGTGAAGTAAATGTTGAGTTTAATGCACAGGTGGAAGGCTATATGGCCACCCCACGCGCTGTGCCTCGGGACATGCATCCCATCATGAGCATGTACCATCCGCATCCAGAATTAAAAATTGTACATTGGTAGATAAAGAGAATAAAAATAGTGGGGTGAAACGTAAATAATTTTATATCTATTTCTTTAAATAGAATAACTTACCACCCCTATCTCTTCACTCAATCACTAAAATAAAATTTCCAAATAAATCTTATCAAAAGGGTGGCACATTGATCTGAATTTGATTATTAGTTTTTGTTGTGCTAATATCATTTTCAGATTTATATTAAAAGTGCTTATTTTGCTTCTCGTACAAGGGTTTATGGAAGTGTTTATGATTGATAAAAAACTAAACTTGTGGAGATTAAGTTGAATTCATGAACATAGAAGCATGGAAACTAAATGATGAATAGTAGCATATAAACACAAAAAAAAACCATGAAAAATGAATCAATAACACATTGTTTTGATGAAGGAGTTCACCCCTTCTGGGCTACATCTCCTTGGTCCAACTTCCATGGCATGGGCCTTTGTATTAGCTTCAATTGTGCAAAAATGTTGTTTATAGTATCCTATTGGCTCTGAAACCTGCTCCAATGGATCCAAAACATCAAAATATACCAAGAATGACTATTCCTGAGAAACAATTGGTCGAAAATTGGCTCAGTTATGGCAAAAACAATTTTTCCTACTATTTCTCCTCCAAATCTGGAAAGAGTCTAGCTAACCTTGCTAATTCTGGAGAAATCCGCCTAAAAAGGCATTGCCGCCAACTTCACCACTAGTTAAAGTGTGGATTAACTAGCAGTTAATGACGACTTAATTAGGATAATCATGTTATTAACTGTGCAGTTATCCATTGGTTTGAGAGCAGATTAGCTTAAGCTTTAAGCTCAGATTAACATTTAATAAAGTAGGTTTATTTTTAACATAATTCACGCCGATTTATTTAGCCTCGCGCCGCGTTCATGCACTGATATCACATGGGAGGAGGCTATCCCCCTCCAAACCCCCATCTTCGGTGCCGATAAAACTTAAATAACAATGGTGAATTATATGGGTTAAGACCCATCATGTGGAAGAGGCGGTAAGTTGGAGGATTAGCGCGGGGGAGGTCGTGGGTTCGACCCCGACCCCCGCACCAATATTTTGATACACATTTCAATATATTAACCTGTGGTTCGAACTTGGCTTATATCCATAACCTTGGTTTCCTCCCCACCACAGTTATAACCTTCGATGATAAATATGTCTGCCATGTATATAGTCTCTGCCACAGATAGCATAGGTTATATAACAATCTCCGCCATATAGTATAGTCTATGCCATATAGTATAGTTTCCACCATAGTATAGTTTGTCTGCCAGTTTGAGTTTGTCCCCCATAATTAGAGCCTGTCTACCATAATAGAGTTTGTCCACTAGTTTAGTTAGTTTTTCCACCAACTAATAGTTAGAGCCCAAATGCAATATTTCCAGAACGATAGAAATTGAATAAATTTTAGAAATTCCAAATATACAAGGTTGGATGGGTCCACCAAAGGGAGCACGTGGCAGCCCCTGGCTGCACCACGTGTCCAACTCTAGTTGGACTACTTCAACCTAAAAAAAATTATCCTTCAACCTTAGGAATAGATGTAAAAAATATTAACTTCCAAAGACCACTGGAAAATCTCACTGTGACACTTGTCATAGTGTCATTGGGCTAAAATTGGAGAATATTCCCCGGATATACTTGGAGTGTTGACTGGGCTGCCATGTCATTAGTTTGTCATTATTCTGCAATTTTTTTCACCTGTTTAGGAAAATGGACATCAAGTCATAACTTCTTCATCAACAGTCGGATTTTGATGAAATGAATTGTGCCAAAATCCTAGCGACGAGCTCTACGAGGTAATTCTAGTTTGGAGCATTTGTGAACACTTTCATTTTTGAGCTAAATACTGAGCCTATGATCATTCCTCCCCACTAGAAGGCTTTTGGACCCCAAAATATACTATCAATTATTCAGAAGGTGAGGGTACAACTCCCTCACCCTTTCAATCTCCATCCATATGGCCTTGGAAGGATTTTGTCCCTTGAGTCCCACTCTAAGGCATTCAACATTCCCTCTCCTTGAAGTTCTGGTTTTTCTTTCAAGTATGATATCTTGTTGAAGTTCATCAAGATATTTTGGCGAGAAATCATCAATTGATGTCAGCTAAACATGCTCTCCTTGATCATCAATGAAAGGAGGCTCAAACAATCTCAAATTCTGAACATTAATGACATAATATATTTGCATAGAAGGAGGAAAATCTAGCTTTAATGCATTGCTACCAATATTTTCCAGAATTTTAAAAGGACCATAACAGATTGGCTTAAGCTTTTTACCTTCCCCTTGCAATATTTCTTTACTGATATATAACCAAACTTCATCTCCAACCTAGAATTTGTGATCAACACGCTTTTTATCATGCCTTGCCTTGTAGCTTCTTTGACTCTTTTCAAGTTGTTCTTGCATCGTGTTATGTACCAACTGAATTTTCTCAATGAACTTCCTTGCCTTATCTATGTCACTATGACCATCTATAGCGAAATATTTCTCAAATATGAAGTCCAAAGGAGATCTTGGAAAGTACCCAAGACATGCATCAAATGGTGATGTGTTTGTGGAAGAATGCTTTTCCCTCTTGTTTGCATGCTGAATGTAATGTAAGTGTTCATCCCACAACTTGGGATGTTTGCTACAGTAACCTCTATGAAGATGAATGACTGTCTTTATAACCACCTCGGTCTGACCATCTATTTGTGGATGAAAGGCTATACTCTTCTTCAACTTTGTGTCCATCATGTACCACAATTTTGAGCAAAAATTCCCAACAAAATGGGAATCTTGATCACTTACAATAGATGTAGGAAGACCAAAATGAACATGTTATCACCTAAAAAAAAAATTCAAAACATCATTATGTCAAATCTATTTTTGATCATGGTCTCAAATAGGTTTGAAAGTCATTTTAGGATTTTCTTAAGGGTAGGTCATAGCTTTTAATAAGTTTAAAGGTCATCATTTGAATTCAAATAAAGTCCTTAGAGGTTCATTCCATGATCAAATATTCACATTTTCATTTAGAGGTCATTCCATTAAGTTTCGGGATAAATTTTCGCAATTAGCCAAGAATCCTCCGTTTCATAGCACTGTTAGTTCAAAAAGAGGTTTTGCGCTACAAAAGCGCTAATACTTTCATAGCGCAAACTGTGAAAAATACACCGTGGGTGCTACTTACCCATCTCATATACATCATCATCATGATAGGGGCATCATTCAGTCACAAGGTGAGATTTCAAATTAAAAAAAAAAAAAAAAATCTTGCCTAATTCGGTCATTCTAATTTTCAATGGCCTCCACACAATTTTTTAAGATCTGAAGCAGTCAATTTGAGCCTTTGGTGGTTCTATACCAAGGCTATCTTCAACATAATCAAGCGAGGTTGTTCCATATTATGAAGTGAGGTTGTTCATTCATTTCAAGCGAGGTTGTTCATATTGTAATCAAGAGAGGCTATTTTACAGATTCAAGAGAAGCTAACAGGTTTTCAAAGAAGCATGGCAGAGGAGAAGAAGATCCACAGAGGGGGACATTGTCTAAGATATGAGCCTAAAAATGTGAAGGCTATAGTCAAGGATCAAACAGTGATGGAGGCTTTTAGCAAAGTAGATTGTCTTCGGTTTTGTGAAAAGCTGCAGGGTTGCCACACTCAGGTGTCTAAAGAGTTTGCCTTACACTTTAGTGGAACAACTACCAAAATTAGCATGTTAAATGTGCTAGTCACACTTGAGATCATTGCTTCTGTAACAGAAATACCAAGGGGACAAGAGACTTGGTTTAAAGGTTTTAAGTTTGACATGGAACAATGCAAGGAATTCATGAAACCTGAGTATGCAGATATGGACCTGAACAATGCAATACCTAGAAGCTGTATCAAAGACACCTATGCCAAGCTGATGTTTAACATTTAAAGATACTTTACATGTGAAGGTAGGTACCATAAAGTTTATACTCATCATTTCAAGATGTTGTTGCATTTCATAGGTATGATATCATTATATTTTCCCTTTTACTTGCATAGGAGCCTTGCCAAAATGGCTGATAAAGCACAAGCCAAGTCTGATGGTTGTGAAACATCTCTATTTCACCATGGTTTGATAAAGTTATTGGTTTTAAATGAGCTTCAAAAAATAAGAAGGGATTGGTCTTATTTTTTTTTATGAGTGGATTTGAAATGGAAACCCTAACCCTAGTTAGAAACCCTAAAACTAAAAAAACTCCTTCACCACTAGCAACAGAGTCTAGTCAGCCTATGGTTGCAAGATCAAAGAGGCTTGTAAAGTTAAAACCAAGAAAAAAAGTGGAGAAAAGAGCAGAGAAGACACTGGTGCTTGTTGCAACAACTACATCACCTACAAAACAGAGGTTAGAAAGTGTCAAAGAGGAAAAACAAAGACAAGTGGCCAGCAAGCAGGAAATCTAGAGAGTGACAAGAAGCCAAGCAGTAGAATCAAAAGGAAAAATAGTTGTTTTAGGTACAGAGGACAACCCAGTGATAAAAGGAAATTTAGATGACATCCTTCATGCAATTGATATAGAGGAATCAACCATTATGCAAGTTGATTTCATTGGAGTAGATGAACACAAACAAAAAAGGGTTAAGTCAGCTAAAAAACTTGAATTTGAGGGTGAAAATGCAGCCTTTATCTTTCAAGCAAGGAATCCTTTAACTAGGCATGAAAAGAAACTCAAGGAGGGAAGTAAAGAGGTCCCAGAAACTGTTGAAACAACCAGAGTCCTCGAAGAGTCTCTCATCACCAATAGTGGAGCATTTAACCATCAAGATAATGAAGGGAAAAGAACACATGACAGAAAGTCAACATCTTGAAGAGAGATTGAAGCTAGAAAACCAAGATATTGAAATGATGAGGAAGAGGGCCAGAAAGCATATCATTGAGAAACATAATTCAAGAGAATGAAGGCAGTATGAAAAGGCCAAACTGGTTCTAGGTCAGAGATTCCAAGTGGTGCACAACATTTTTTCACATGGACAGTGCCATCCATTTGTTAACATTGGAAAATCATACAGCAGAAGACAACATCAATTAATGTCAAGCCTAAGGATTTACAGGGCAGGAACACATTATGGAATCAAAAAGTATTTAAAATCTCTAAGGTTTTGAGAAAATCAAATTTGAACTAGTCATAAATGTTGAATTGCGTGCTTTATCCTTCAAGAAGAGTGCCTCTTGCACGCATTTTTGCCCGATAAGCACGCATTCCTGGAAATGGAAAAAAGTCGCTTTCCGGGACCACACCAAGCAAAGGACAGTTACTCCTTATGTGAAAGCTACTTAAGGACAACCACCAGTGCCTCCTTAGACACTATGTGAGCACACAAAAGAATATTTGAGCACACAATGGAATCATACCTCTCCCTTGGGTCACTATCCATCATGTACCAAGGGAGGGAAGGACGATTTGAAACTCACCTATATAAAGCCAAAAAGAGATGAAGAAATGGTGATCACATTATTATGCTGGCCAAAGTTTCCCAAGCAACACCAGCAGTGTGTGACTTGGAGCTGGAGCTAAAGAGGACTCGATCGTTGGCCACCCAACATCCTAGTCCACCACAACAGAGAGAGAGAGAGAGATACTGCATCAGAGGCAAAGCTTGGAAGGAAACATCCTTGCATCGATACCTAGAGCCATTACCTAGGGGCCCTTTGGCAAGTGAGTAAAATTTCTTCTCCATTTCAAACGTTTAATAAGAAGAGGCCATCGAGCCATAATTTTCATTATTATTGTTTTGACTCTCTTTCTAGCTTCTGTATATTTGTGTTTTAGTTTAAGTTTAACCAGAGCATACTTTAGCATAATTTTTTTTATTAAATGTTATGCTTTTGAGCTCCCCCACTTTCTTCCTCTTACCAATAGTTTAAAGAGTAGACCACACTCTTTAAGCTGGTGCGATTTCGTACACTTGTGCGATAAATCCACCACAACAGGTTTGCCAACTCCACTGACGTGTTCCAAGTTTATGTGGTTGTGCCATCTTTTGCAGGAGATCCTTTGTCTATGCTGGAGTGGAGTTGATAGTCCTATGATCCATCTTATATTCCCTGGACTCACTTAAGTGACAGACTGAAGAAGTCAACTCCTAATATTTTTACTTGCATGTTTTTTGCATGCAGGTTTTCCTTAGAGAGGCGCATTGCACACGTTCAGGACTGACTTGCATGCAGGAAGGTGCACATGTCAAGGATTTTTGTGCGCAAATTGCAGACTGAGATTTTTCTACCTATATTCTACATTTTTCTGCTTGTAAGTGTGTTGGGCAGCCCCTAATGTATCTGCCAGCACTTGTGTTGATACCCCACAGCTTCTAAGAACTCACTTTTTGCTACTTTCTGTAGGCATAGAGTTAGTTTTCATTTAAGTTGGTTTTTTGCAAAAAGTCTTCACATAGTTTAAGTAGGGGGTGAATTAACCATTTATTTCCGAACAATTTATGTTTTTTGCAAATTATGGTATGCACACTTAGTTTAACTAGTCCAAGTAAGTGGCCTAAGACCACACATGCATAAGCTAGTGTAGAAATTGTTTAGCTTAAGTTCAATTTTTTCATTTAGGAAATTGCGGGACTATTGTTGAATCACCGATTAGAGCAAGTAATCTTTGCTGCCTTTGCACCATTTGGTGACCCTACGGAAGCATATGAACACTCTACATTTGCGATTCACCATCTCCCTTTAGTTAAGTCACATAGATTAACTAGGAATATTTGGAAGCGACCCATTATCTCCAAATGTTTTCCATTTGACCAAGGAACAATGTCACATAGTTTAACTAGGGGACTTTTGTAAAGGATCATCGATATCCATATGTTTAAATATGAGATTTTTCACCATACACTCACACACACTCACCCAATAAGAAAAGAAATCCACCTAAAACTAACTTAAAACAACTCACTAAATTGTTCCCATAGGGGCCACAAAATAATTTATAGATTAAGTTAGGATCAAGGGGGTAGGCATCCAATAAGCTGCCTTGATCACCCTTCATATTGAAACATATAATTTTTGTATTTAGGGAGCTTCAAAATCCACTTATCAACCCACGGAAAAGAAAACCTGAGCACGGAAGAGACCCGATTCAGAGGGGGTTAGGCTTAGGCGCAGTGCCTGCAGTATCAGTTGGGGCTACCCGACCCGACTGATACTCGGTAATGTTAGATGACTACCAAGAATCCAAAGACTCAAATGCTCACGTGGGATGGTGGTTCTTAGTGGCCAAACAATAGGGCATCCTTTACCCTATAGGCAACGGTGCAGGAAAGCAGCAGACCCTCTACCCTTACCTTGGTGGATTCTCTTCGGCTGAATGGGGGTGTCGCCATCTCTTACGGGACGTTGTGCCAGCACTCGCAAGAAATATTCTCAAGGCCCAGTTACTTTTGAGTGTGTGAGGACGTTATAGGTCTTCTAGGATTTTGAGTATCACGCACAAACAAACAAAACCATTTTTTCTTGATTGATCACATAGATTAAGTTAAAGGGAAAATTCATTTCATTTTTCGCTTTGTTTTATGTATGTGGCCACAATTTGTCGTGATCATAGACTTTGTTAGCCACCTATGAAATTTGTTATACCAAAAGGTGGCTAAATAATTTTTGGAGCCTTCAAGGAACAAATTTTATTGAAAAAAGTGTTGGCTCTTGAAAACTCTTGAAGGCCTCATGCCTCTATCCCAAATTTTCCCTACTGTACCCATTTTACACTCTGAAATTCTGCTAATTTTGTCAGGAGGAACTGCTGCAAAATCCCTTTTCCCCCTGCTCCATCAGAGAACTAACCTCCATTTTTCTCCCCTTTATTCCCCATAAAAATCCCTCATTTTCATTTTTTTCCCCTTTCCCCTTCATCAAAATCCCTTTGTTAAGGTTTAAGACCCTTTCTTTGCCTTATCAAAACCCTCACAACCATTGAAAAACTTGAAAAATTTCATTAAAAACACATTTTTGTATAACAAACTTAAGCCCCTTGGGCTAGGCTTTAAGCCGCTTCCCCTCCACGTGCCTGCACCCTAGAACCAGGTGCTAGACCCACAAAGCGCTTGTCACATCGGAAAATCTAAGCACATAAGTCTGTTTGCCGGGTTTAAAACTCCGATGCCAATTAGCCCTGAATATTGTAGCCCCCAATCATATTGCATTTCATATAGACCATGGCCCAGTAGATGGGCACCAAGCCATATTATAAATATGTATTTCGCCCCCGAAACCATGAAACCTTTGTTTTTATTAATTTTTTGTGTTTTTTGCAGGGTATGAAAAGGTTCTGCCGGTGCAAAGCTTAAATTTCTCCCCACCATCGATTTGATCTGCAGATCAACGACTCACAAATCAATCGCCCTGGTGGACTCCGTAGTCAAACACTATACAAAACCGACATTTTTTATCACACCTCCTTTGAAAGGAAAGTTTTTTTCCCCATTTGATCGCGATCAATGCCACAGGCCGACACGTGGCCTCGAGCGGTTTGGAGATACCACCCTCATCGCGCATTAAAAATCGACCATGGGCTTAGCACGATATTGACATGCGCCATTCGATCTGAGGCCAGCTCATCGGACGGTAATCGCACTCAAAAGAAGCTTGGAGGATAAACTAAGGTACGATGCATTTATCAAAGCATCTCCGTCGCCAATCTGATCTGCAGATCGACGGCCCACAATCAATCGCCCTGGTCCCCATAGACACGATAGCAGTTAGTGGTCCCAAAGAATCGGTGGTCCCGACGCCTAGTCAGTATCCACGCAGCAGTAGTGGATTGGAGCGGGCCTTATTTGGTACCTCGTATGGTCATGAAGCCTAGACCCGATAAGCTCCATAAGGAGGAATTCATAAGGATTTCGGGTCACACTTGAGCTGACGTTAGCAGGCCCCAAAACGGACCCAATGAGCTTCATAAGGCGGATTTCATAAAATTTCGGGTCACAAACACCCTGACGTCAGCAAACACCTTTTGTGACCCTAAATGATTATACAGCTTGGTTTTATCAAAAGTTTGAAGTCCGGATATATTATTTGGTAAGGGTGATTATATGGTTTTTTCATTATATACTGTAGAAAGGATAAAGGCCGGGGTTTAATTCTCATGCCTTCGATTCTTTAAAAGGAAGCCACCCATGGGTTCAAATTTTCACGCCTCGTCAATACTCCAAAGGCATTGATGCCCCACGATCCCTGCACAACACTGCCCACCAACAGAACACAGTGAATGAATAAAAAATCGAAGAGTATCAGTGTCGAAGGCAGAATGCTCCAGAATGGAATGTTGAAGACAAATTTATGAGGATTATGGCTAAGACAGATTATCAAAAGCCTAATCCTCCCAATTAAGACACAGTTAAAAGAAAATCCTAAGTTTTTATCAGACAGAAGGCCTCCATCGCCACATCTGAGAAAAATTGATTCCTCCCAGCTACCACGGTGCCACCTGTGCCTCAAAGCAGTCAAACAGAGGTTGAAGTTATTGATCAAGATCAGATATTTGCCTCAGCACAGCCAGAGAATTAATTCTGCAAATAAACTTAATGATAAAATATCAACAGAGTTACTTCAACATAATAGAGAGCCTCAAAAGTAAAAAAGAGCTCCCACCGAGCTTAAATCTTAAATGTAAATTATTTAATACGGAGGACACCTATGTAAGCTTCTTCATCAAGCCCCCCAAAGGCTTAGGAGCCATTAAGTCTGTATTAATTGTCTTTGGAGATCCTTTATCAGATCTCACCTCCTCATTCTCCTATAAATACTACTGGAGAAGATGAGAGAGGGGTTGGTTGAGTTGGTTACTGAACATTGAAATGTAATTAAGCTTGAGACTTCTACCTGTAAATAGTGATTCACTGGCTCTTGGAGCTCTGCTTGTAATAGATAAGTTAGTCTGGGGAGTGTAGATGATTTCTAAACTAAAGCATTGGACTTAAAGCTGTAACTGGTTTGGAGCATCAATACAAGCGGATTTATGGGATCCTAGTCTATGTCGACGGTGATGTTATTTCTTATTGTAAATTGTTATTTTATTTCTGTTTTCACTGTGTTCATCTTCTCTTATAAAGAATGATCTTCTCTGACTGGAAATCTTTATCTACATGTCTTCTTCCAATTTGTGTTATTTAGGAATGATCCAATTCAGTTCAAGCATAAGAATGATGGCGTTCCCTCATCCGACTGTCTGATCTAGTTGTTGTTCTTAAATGTTGTTTTCAGTATATGTTAAGTGGAGATGAACTAAGGAAGATATGGCATGCCCTAGTCCTGGTTTTATCCCAAAAGACTGTCTGAAAGTTTATCTTGGAATGTATCAAAAGCTGGCTAGTTTCAAAGTACTTACCAGATCTTAGGCCATTTTGTGTTATCTTTGTGTTTGTCTTGAAAGTAACCAAGGAAAGTAGAGCTAGGAGAGGATTTGTGGTGAGCCCGACCTGCTAGTTTCTACTCTAACAGTTTCCTGCAAGTTTCCCTCTGTTTTTATATGTTTTCTATTGAAAGTATATCAAAGGTTGGCTAGTTTCAAAGTAATTACCAGATCCTGGATTTATTTTATGTCTTTCTTAAGTGTTTTTTAAAGGCTGGCTAGTTTCAAAGTACTTGCCAGATCCTAGGCTACTCTTTGTTCTTCATTTGTTTAATTCCCCTTATTTTTGTCTCATTTCATTCCATAAATCAAACTTGAAAGAGATCCTTAGACATAGATGACTTGCCCCATGGACCACTCTTTCCCCTTGCTGTTTCAATTAAACCCTATTATGACTCCATAGCCTAATGGACTAAAACCTACAATTATCTATCTTTCTGGCCAAATCTTGTTCTGATTGTTTGCAACTTCACACCTTTGAAACTCTTTACACTTAGAACTTTCCACCTTAGACAATAATCATGCTCAACCATCCAAAAACAAACAAAACCCTCGACCTTCATAGCTAGCCTAATATCATTACCCAAACCTCTAAAGACAAATCCATCTTTTCACTTATTGGAGAGATCCCTCTCCGGATTCAGTAGGGCTAGATCCTAGAATCCCAAAGTGGTTGAAATAATGTTCTCCCTGCAAGTGGACTTTTGCCAATCTTGCTAATTACAGGGTGCTAATATTTTTGGCGACTCTGCTGGGGACCGAACCCAAAATATCTGGTTAGGTTCCCTTAAACACTTCATAAAACTTGTGAGTAAAAAGCAGCCTTTTCAAGCACTACCAAGAAATGGTAATCATGATGAAACTTGTTTGAATCAGTGAAAACTAGGAAAATCCTTTGATTCTCATAAGGCTTTATCTAACCTTGAACAATCATCCAGGTTAGCCATAAGAGTAGACCGTCTTTGTCTCATAGCCGTAGCTAAATATTGAAACAAAGTTAGGACATTCTTAGAAACCACACCACTGAAAAATAACACAGAAAACCCAAAAATATTTCAGATTGGTATCCAATAAACATGGTGGTGGACCATAAAACCTTTTATCTCCTTAGGAGCTAAAAAATTCCACTTGGCGACTCCACAATCCTGAACATACCTTAAGACTCCACTGGGAAGAACCGTTATCATTGTAATATCATTCAAACTCAGTTAGAGGACTGTAGGGTTAAAATTTGTGTAAACAGATTAGTTGACCTTTTAAAGACTGTCATACATGGTTGAACTTTTCTTGTTTATTTAGGTCTGAAAAACATAACATAGTGGCTCCTAGAAAGATTCACACCAGAGCCTCTCCTAACCCTGATCCACTTGGGATAGTTGATAACCCAGAAAGTATCCTTAGGAATTCTCCTAGGATTAAATTTTCAACTGTCTTCAGATCACCCTTGAGAGCTAATTTAGTTCTTGAAAATCTTTCAGCTCTACAACAATCACAAGTTGACTTAATAAACCCCTTTAGGACTAGGTCTCTTGATGATTTAGATCAGTTACAGTTTGAGGCTTCACTTTCATCTCCTGAAAAAAGTGAACATCCTGGTAGCAGAGAAGCAACACCTCCTGATTTACATTTCCTTCACAACTTAGGTGTCTCTCATCCAAGATCAACTCAGCAATCTACTCTTGGTCCATCCACTTCTGCTCACCCTACATCCACTGTTCAAACCACTCCATGTTTCGGGGAAATATCACCCTAGAGGTTGGTTGGGGTAAATCCACCTCTACCTCCTGCCATGGCAGCATGGTATGCTCCCTTAGTCCTTCCTGTACCATTAGTCAATCTTCCACAGGACTATCAGTCCAAAATTCCATTATATGATGCTAGCAATGCTAAAACTGCATCACAACATGTGGATAAGATGAATGACTACTTTGACATAAATGAGATTGATGATGATTCTGTGAGGCTTAGATTATTTTCTCAAAGCTTAGGAGGGGAAGTCCAAATTTTTTTTAAAGGCTTAACCCCCCATAGTATCAATGATCTCCAAGCTTTCCATCAGGCATTCTTAAACAAATGGGAAGTAAAGAAGAATCCTCTCTAAGTCCTTTCTGATTACAAGAACCTCCATAGAAACACCGGGGAAAGTGTACAAGCTTATTGTACCAGATTTAACAATGTATATAATGCACTTTCCCCAGATCTAAAACCTCCACAAGGCTCAGCTTTAAACAATTTTCCTGAAGGGTTTGACCCTGAGATGGCCTATCAGCTGAGAGAGAGAGAGATCCTGCAACTCTTGAAGAGATGCAAAAAGGTGCTCTTTCTGTGGAAGTCAACTTGATGGAGAAGAGAGAAAGAATGCAGAATGAAAAGAGAGTGTCATTTAGAGAGGAATCTACACCCTCTACTTCCAAATAAAAAATGGAGAGAAAGATGGAAGAGATGATAAAGAAAATGAGCATCCTTGAGAGAGCACAAGCTAGTCAAAACCAAACTGCTCCTCAAAACAGAAACTAGAACCAGAATCAGAATTTTAGAAGGAACCAACCTCCAAATAGACCCAGGGAAGATGATCAACAGATCACTCCTCCCTTTCATCAAAACTATGTAAGTGAGGTTGAGGAAACAGATGAGATAATAGAGGAAGATGATATCAACATGCTGGGGGTGGATAATGATGACTTTGAGATCCATTATGATAGAAAACAAGGTCTATACACACCTTATGATGACAAAAGAGATGATGATGAAAGTTATTATCAAGACATGGAAAATGTCATCATAGCGAGGCTATGAAACTTTTATTCATGCTGACCATTCTGCAATTAGATATTTAATGAACAAACCTGTTACTAATGGCAGAGTGACAAGATGGCTTTTACTTTTGCAAGAATTCAATATTACTGTGTTGGATAGACCAGGAAAACAGAATACAGTAGCTGATTTCTTGTCTAGGATTCAGAATGCTAAAGAAGATTCTCCTGTAGAAGATAAGTTTCCTGATGAATATTTGTTTGCATTAACTATTAAGACCCCTTGGTATGCAGATATTGCTAACTATTTGGTTACAGGGAAACTACCTTCACATTTATTTCCAAGAGAAAAACGAAAGATTATTCGGGAGAGTTCAAAATATTCATGGATTTCTAACGAATTGTTTAAAACAGGGCCAGATCTTGTGATCAGAAGATGTGTCAGGGAAGATGAAATGCCTGATATTCTTAAGGCATGTCATGATGAACAATGCGGCGGACACTTTGCGGACAAAAGGACGGCCTATAAAATCCTTTCCTTGGGATATTATTGGCCTTCTCTCTTCAAAGATGCAAAACAATATGTCAAAGGGTGTGATAGCTGCCAAAGAGTAGGGAAACCTACCCTTTCAAATGAAATGCCATTGCAAACACAGGTACTCATTGAACCCTTTGAAAAATGGGCTTTAGATTTCATTGGACCTATTAATCCACCATCTAAGCAAAACAAGTATATATTGGTTTGTACTGATTATGTTACTAAATGGGTAGAAGCTAAAGCATTAGTATCTGCTACTGAAAATTCAGTTGTTCATTTTCTTTATGAGGATATTTTTACTCGCTTTGGTGTTCCAAGAGAAATTTTGACAGATCAGGGGAGCCAATTCACATCAAATTTGGTGGAGAAGTTGATGGAAGAATACAAAATCAAGCACAGAAGATCTACTCCTTACCATCCACAAGCAAATGGTCAAGTGGAGTCCACAAACAAAGTTCTTGAAAGCATCATCACCAAAACTGTTCATCTACATAGAAGAGATTGGGCAGAAAGGCTTCCAGAAGCCTTGTGGGCCTACAGAACTACATGGAGGAATACAACAGGACATTCTCCCTATGAAATTGTTTATGGGAAAGAAGTCTTGCTCCCCATTGAGTTCCAAGTCAAGACCTTCAAGATAGCAGTTTAGTTGGGGATGGACTTATCAGAAGCCCAAAAGCATAGAATAGAGCAGTTGAATGAGCTAGATGAGATCAGACAAGAAGCAATTCTAAGAACTGATCTAGTTCAATATCAAAGAACTAAATGGCATGACAAATATATCAAGGAGAAGAAGTTTCAAGAAGGAGATTGGGCATTGTTATTTGACTCCAAGTTTAAATATTTTCAAGGGAAATTTCAGACTCATTGGCTTGGGCCATATGAGATTGACAAAATCTTTAGCAATGGAGCTGTAAGAATCAAGACCATTGATGAGTTTCAAACTCCTCTTGTTGTGAATGGCCATAGATTGAAAGTTTATCATAAGCCACTCTCTAAAGAGGATTTTGTCAAGATGTTTCAAGAAAGTTCTGCAATCAGGCTGGTACAGAAGAATTCTTCTTCTCCACCAGCCTAGCTTTTGTTTTTCAACTTAAAAAAAAAAAAAATGGGTATAAGCCTGAAAACCAATCATTGATTGGCAGTCTTATGTAGAAAATATAGGGTGAAAATCAGGGACACCTGACACTCTCTATTTTCCAAAAAAAATCTCTCTTTCATTTCATTTCATTTCACCACCCACTCCATTTCATTCCACTTCATTTCATTTCATTTCACTTCATTCCACTTCATTTCATCCATTCCATCAATAAAAATCTTTTTTATGACCATTTCCATCTGGTCATTTTTCATTTGTTCATTTCTATTCAACGAAGTAATAGCTGTGTCAGTTTCCGCAGCTGACATCTGTTTCCGCAGCTGACTCCAGTTTCCGCAGCCAGAAGCAGATTCCGCAGCTACTACTCTGTTTTCAAAGAGAATGTACAGTCAGTTGTTATTTCTATAATTATGAAATAAAATGCAGGAGAGAGAATCAATGGAACATTCAAGACACTAATGAAGATCAATCAGTTGAAGACCAAGGGCAAAAGCAAGGATTCCAAAGGTATGAATAAATTTTATTTCAAATAGTATTGAAAAACACATTTTTATATAGTTTTAAACTATGAGCTCTACCCATAACGCGCAATGATTATATTGACAGTCCCGTAACCTTCCACGATCTCCATGTTATCCTCTTGCATTTATTCACAAATGGTTTCATCATTGAAATTCCGATTCTCACTCATGTTCCAATATCCCACCGTAGATAATGAGACGTATTTGAGTTGACAAAGGACTCTTACAAGCCGCATAACTTCATAATCATTGATTGAAACGTGTTCATATTTATTACACAGCCACCAAAATTCAAAATGCGGCCGAATGCATTATACTTTGTTAACCTCTTTGTCGTGTCTCTGTCGTGTTTACAAAACCCCACTCTACTCATTTTCACTCCCTGTTTCACTCCATTTCGTTCCTTTTGCTCACTCTCACTCCCGTATATCTACCCACAGTCTTACTCCATTCCGTTTATGGTGCTCATTTCCATTCTATGATACATTCCCACAGTCATTGTGCTCGATCCTGTGTATTCAGTCATTCCATTTCCACTTAAACCCTCACAGAGGCAAACTTGTGAAGCACAGAGAAGTGAAATGGGAAAATTATTAAGGGCAGAGCCGGAAGGACCGAAGTTTATAGAGGGATATCCGCAAGCAAAAGAGATGTTGAGGAAAGCTAAATGGCTACGTTTTATTCAGAAATTCAGGGGTTACCACAGAGAAGTTACAAAAGCGTTTGCAAGATCATTTGATGGCTCGGAAGCAGAAGTTGGAGACCTCAAGTTTTTGGTCAATGAAGCATCAATAGAAACAGCCACAGAGCTTCTTCAGGAAGGAGAACGTTGGTTCAAAAATAAAAGTATCAGTGATGAGGCATGGAGAAAAATTCTACGAAATCAAGGTATGGATATCATTGTTTTTAAAAGAGGAATCCCTGTGCATGCAATAAAAGAAGAATGGGCCACTTTACTACTAATTGTTCAGAAATTTATTACATGTGAAGGCCGTTTTGGGTCTATGTACATGTACCATACTAGGCTATTGATGAATTTTCTTGAAAACCAAACTCTCAATCTCCCTTATTTTCTATTCAATAGCTTAAAGAAAATGGTTGTGATTGTTCAAAAACACTTGGGAGATGTAGAGCCTCATCTTTATCACCACGGCCTTATAAAAATTCTGATTGAAAAGGAGCTAAAGGAAAGAAAAGATACATGAGAACAATTCCTAGTTAGAAACTTCTTTGAAGAACCTCAGGAAATTCCTGAAGGTAGTTCAATTAGGAGGAGTAGAAGAAAGAGAATGAATGTTGAAACCCAAATTGCTCCTACTCAGGAAATTCCCGCAGCTAGCACAACAAAAAGAAGTAGAAGGAAAAGAACAATAGATGAAATCCAAAATACTTCTACTACTACTATGAAAAAAACTGATAGGGAAGAGAGATTGGTAAAAAGGAAGAAGAAGGAAATTAAAGCTAAGAAGCCAATAATATCAAAAGGGAAAGAAATTATTGAGGTTGTCCATAAAACTCCTTCTTCTGAAGAAGAAGATCACCAAATACTATCTGAAAGATTAGTTTATCTTCAAAAACAGTCATCTATATCCAAGAAGGCAGAGACAGGAAAACAAGAACAAAAGGGTAGTGTACCACAGCATGTGAGAAGAAGCAGCAGGCTTAAGGGAAAATTGAGAAAAACACAAATTAAGGGTCCTCATTTCATTGATTTAGGTGAGGAGACATCTGAACAGTCTCCAACTGACCATATTCCATTTCAGTCAGTTAGTGAACCTGACTCCTTTCACTCCCAATCAGACAATGAGCATACTCCATCTTATTCTCAGCAAAATATTGATGTAAGCCCTCCTCGGCCAGATTTTGAACATAATTCTCCCTTGCAACATTTTGGGGACATCCCAATGAAAATGACTCCGGAAGTAGACCCCAAGCAGCAGGAGGTTTATGACTATATAGAATCCTTGGAAAAGGCAGCCACAGGTCCAAGTACCTCTTCCATTCAGCCTCATACATTGCAGGATGATTTAGTTCAGTCATTAAAACAGGAAATTTTTGAGCTGGAGCTTTTGAATCGGCACATCAAAAATGAAAATGAAACACTGAAAGAACAAGGAAAACTGGACAAGATCATCCATGATAATACTATGTTACATTTGGGAATTTGGCAAAAGAAGAATAAGAAATTAAAAAGGAAATGCCAAAAATTGAACAGAGCACTTGTGAATATCAAATTTAGGTGCTTAATGAAGAAACCCAGAATGATGGCAGTACCAAAGAAGAAGAGAAGGGGGTTGGATGTGCTGGCTGAAGTATCAAGGCACATGAACTGAACAAAGAGTATCAAAATTTTAGTTGCATGAGGACATGCAACACCTTCACAGTGGGGGTATGTTGAGTCCCAAATTTGCATCTTTTCCATACACTTTTCCATACCTTTTTCACTCACCTAAACCTCCCAAATTGTCAATATCATGTGCAAAAGGGTATCTAACATGGTTTTTAATTATATTTTTGTGTTTTCTATTTGATCTAGATTTTGTTCATTCAGTTGCGGAATCTTGCCACTTTCCGCAGCTGCTGCAACTTTCCGCAGCTATTTTGTGGAATTCTATGCTACAGGTGTCTACAAGGGAAACGAGCCACATGGGCAGGCTAGGAATGACATGGACATGGTTCGTGTCCTATTGGTTCAAGCAAACTCGTCCAAAGAAGCTGCGGTCAAAGGCGTCCACGTGGAAGTCAACTATGGAGTTTCATGTCGGCCGGACTCTGTTTCGTGGCACATAAACATCCATACGGCCATTTCTAAGCTTGCGGAGGTTAAATCGACATCTGTGCAGAGATCTGGAGTTGAATTCAAGCATCCACCTTCCGTAGATTCACTTTCCAACACGGCCATACTCCTATATCCGTGGACGTAGTGGTCTACGTGCTCTCTGCCATCATGAAATTTAGGAGACAGTTACAGTTTGTTGTTATATATAGAGCGTTTGCATACGCACATAAAGTTAGTTGTTAGTTGATAGTTGATGTTCGTGAATAAACTCTGTTATCTTTTAGTCTGCTTTGTAGTGATTACGCTGCCTTTGAGCCGTAACACTACCATTCTGTAATGAACTGCTTGTTAATATGAGAAGACTCTGTTTTTCAACTTAATTCGTGTTTGAGGATCGTTACCAAAGCTGTGTAGACGGCCCCTGCTCAGCTAAGGTTTTGTGTATTAGTGTACATTTCTCATTTCATTTCTTTTAAAAGTCATTGTATCATAATCCATCATATGTTCATACTTTGTAGTTGTTTCATTTCTGTTTATACATTTCCATAATTTCCATTTCATTTATGTCTTACATGTTTTATGATTGTTAATCACTGATCAGTTTTCTTGTGCAGGTTTTAGGTAGACAGCCCGGGCATTTTTATAGCATTTTGACTAATGACATGAAACTAACATTGTTCTGCTGCTAGTTTGCTTTTCATAGCTTTTGTTTAACTTCGGTCTTGCTTTGTACATTTCAGTTTTGCTTATCTGATTCAGTAGTTAAATTTAGATATATTAAGCTGCTCATAGCATCTTCAGTTGCCTCCGAAAGCCACAGCTGGAATGATGGTGAGGGACTGCATTATGAAATGTGTAGTTTAGTATTAGTTTCTTTTTTGCAAATTTAGATATATTAAGCTGCTCATAGCGTCTTCAGTTGCCTCCGAAAGCCACAGCTGGACTGATGGTGAGGGACTGCATTATGAAATGTGTAGTTTAGTATTAGTTTCTTTTCTACAAATTTAGATATATTAAATCATGCATGACATCTTTGGTTGCCTCCGAAAGCCACAGCTGGACTGATGGCGAGGGATTGAATCATGAGTGTATGGTTTAGTATTAGTTTACTTTCTGCAAATTAAATATCGGTTACACAAGTTGTTTATGATTACTTCCGAAAGTCATAGCTGGTCTAATGATGAAGGGTCAGAAAATGAATTGATGTAATCTGATTTAGATTTATTTTGTTGCAATTTTGAATTTCCTTAAGCATAGTTTTTTTTGTGTTTAGTTGGCAGCAAGAATAGTTTGGTTTTCATGTTCACTAGTTTACTGTTTTGATTCATTAGATTAGCAGCACCTTTTCATTTCAGCAGTACACTTTTACTTTCTTTCAAGTCTTGTCATTGTAATTTTCAATTTACTTTTAAAGTTTCAAGTTGGTAAATCATTATAGGGGATATCACTTCCTTGAACAAATATAACCAAACTTGTTTTCATTTTAGAATTTCCATTTCACCTTAGAAAAACCAAAAACGACAAAAAGTTAAGAAATAGGTTATCTTGCACATATAGTGCGCCGCACTTCATTAGCTTACGATTCCCGGATTGACAAATTAAATGCAGAAATTTAGGACACACTAAATTGACCAAACAGTTGCATTAAAGAATTCTTAACTGCTCTTTAATAACTTGAGGATATTGTTGCTAGTTTCATTAATAGTTCTATGCATGTTCAATAGGATGTATGGTGTGCCCTGCTTACCTATGGCTGTCCATAGTTCCATCCATGAAACTATCTCTTTGACTGATTAAGATTATCATTTTGTTTGAACCAAGGAGGCCTAGTACCGATCTATCCCTTTGCCTAAAACTATGCAAATCTTGTTGTTCAAAGTGCCCAATAACTTGAAGTACTGTGTTTAGGCATTCCGGCATATTGTTTTTAGTTGTTAGTCCGTCTTATGTGTTTTCCCCAAAGTCTGATAGCCGTTTCCCAAAGTTAGAGGGTCTTATACTTCTATGCATGGCTTGAATGTTTGTTTCTATGTGTTTATTAGTTTATAGTTACATTTTGCAAGATTAAGGGTTTTCCTTACCATGTTTATGTTATCTATTGAACCAGTGATGCTTGAAACTCCTTTTTGTCCACAAACTTGATGTCCATTTACTCCATTTTGCCCAAAGATCCTTTCTACCTTGAATCAAATCGGCCCTTCAATAGCCTTGTATCATCATCTAATAAATTTCCTGACCTTTTGACCCCATAGCCCAGTTAATCTACATCTTGTTATCTATTTTATATCTTTGATCGGTTTCATCCCTCACAACTTAAAAAACAAAAAATCAAAAACTTACTTCATAACTGGCCTAAAATCAGAACACAATAAACAAACACACAGATATCCCTTACATATAATAGAGAGAGCCCTCTCTGAGTCCAGGAAGGCTAGGTCCTCGGGCTCCAAAGCTTGTTTTGATGTTACACTGTCATTTGGCTTGCCAATCAGCCAAATCACGGGAACCTAACACCCTTAACTAATATTCATATCTGTCTCCCATCGTCTTCACCAACATAATGGTGACTCCACTGGGGACTCTGAGTCTATAACTGATAACATTGGTGTCACCACATCACAACAGCCTCAGAAACCCAGAATCTCTGGTTAGGTTGGCAGTTAAACACTCCTATTCACACATCAACTTCTACATCACTTGTTGTGTTTTCTCCCACACTCTTAGACAGAGTCTGGAAAGGGCCAAACAACCTCTGCATCTCATCCTCTTTCAGAGGTGAAATATCTGGTAAATTCCCTCCCAGTCCATTTCTGGTTAGAGTTTTCTGTGTTTTAAGGATTTCCCTGGAAAGGGACATTACATAAACACTGTGGTGGACAATGTACCTCCTAGAAACATCCTAAACCTTCCACCTGGTGACTCCATAGTTCCTAAACGATTAAAAGACTCCACTGGTGATCAGTAGGCCTATTGATTATCTTTCTTCGCATAAGACTCCACTGAGAGACCAGATCCCATTACTACATTAGCCACTATAGAAGTAACAAGTAGGGTTAATCTGCTTTGATGGATAACAACATTCTGGCTTCAAGGACCATTCACACAAGAGCTTATCCCAACCCAAACCCACCTGGAATAGTTGATAACCCTGAGATCATCCTCAAGAAGTCTCCTACACCTAAAAGACCAACTATTTCCAGCCACACCCATAGAGCCAAATCTGTACCAGAAGACCTTACATCTCTATCCGACCCACTTTTTGACCTAGACTCTCAAAACAGTGTACCTAGAACTAGGTCATTCAGTGTCCTAGATCGGCCAGACCTTGAGATTCCTGGTTCACCACCTCAAAGTGGTAAAAACATTAGGGACAGAGAGACCCCTCCATCTACACCTCCTGATATTCACTTCATTGAAAACTTGGGGCTCTGCCATCCTAAATTTGCTCAACAGACTTTTGTTGGTCTTAGTATCCCTGCCATCCACATACTAGCTACTCAAGCTAACCCTTTACCTCCCCATAAAGTCATCATGGTAGCCTGGTATGCACCTCTGGTTTTACCCCAACCTCTAGTACCCCTACCCAATGACTACCAATCAAAAATTCCACACTTCACTGCAAAAGAGTCTACCACAGCTCAACACCATGTGGACAGGATGGAAGATTCTTTTGATTACATGGAGATAGATGATGATATAGTCAAAATGAGAATCTTTGCCCAAATCTTAGGGGGTGATGTGAAGAAATGGTTTAAAGGCCTACTTCCTAATAGTATCCAAGACCTTCCTGCTTTATATCAAGCCTTCATAAACAAATGGGAAGTTAAGACCAACCCTCTCCAAATCTTAGCAGAATACAATAACCTAAAAAGAAATGTACATATGGAGAGAGTGTCCATGACTACTCTACAAGGTTTAACAACGTTTCTAACGCTCTTCCCCCACATATGAAACCTCCCCAAGGTATGGATTTAGTAAAATATCCGGAAGGCTTTGATGCTGATATGGCCTACCAGCTTAGGGAGAGGGAGTACAACACACTGGAAGACATGCAAAAAGGAGAAGTAAGTGTAGAGGCTAACCTGATTGACAAAAAAGCAAGATTGAGAGCTAAGAAGAGGGTAACATATAGAGACAACACTGTAGCTTCCACATCTGATCCCAATTATGACCGTCTATCTAAAAACATGGAAAAACTACAACAAATTATGGAAAATATGGTTGTCACAGTTAGTAGCCAAAACATAAGTCAAAATCATAACCAGAACTAGAACTTCAGAAGAAACAACATCACTCCCAACAGACAAAGAGAATCAGATCAATAAGTTATTCCCCCATTTCAAGAGAAATTTCTTGATGAAGATGAGGGAATCATAGAATAGTTTGAGGGAACCACAATAAACATGTTTGAAATAGAAAAATAAATCCACAATTGTTCCACAGAGGAAGATCAGCCCTCATCCTCATATTGGGATGAGGAAAGGTTAGAATCTGAGGATTACAGCCTAAGATGTAAAAATGCCATTATGCAGGTCAGAGAACAGTATGAACTTAGAAGAAAAAAGAGCTGAGACACTTCCAAATAAAAGGCTTCTGAGGTTACCATCAAGAAAAGGCCTGAGAAAACTTCTAAAGTAACTGCTAAAAGTAACAAATCAACAGCTGAGAGTTCTGAGAAGAACAAAGAAAAAGACAACCAAAACGCTCATAAAAAAATTCAACCAATTAGCAACACTAGCACTGCAGTTAGTGCTCCTGATAAAATAGTTCCTAATGCTGTACATAGTGAGAATCAGCCCACTGATTCAGTCACTAAGGTGGTGACTAACAAAACAAAGTTGAACATTCCAAAGAGTCAGTCCACTTTCAATTTGGAGAGTGAGATTGCAAAAATCAAAATCTCTATCCCACTCTCTGAGTTGGCCACTCAGGATGTATATAAAGGCCAAATTTTGAAAGCTTTAAATCTAGGGGAAAATAGTGACATTGTTAATTTGAGTGATGATCAACCAACCCTTCTGTTTGGTCCAAAGATAGAAGGAAAGTTACAGGAATGGGTAGTGCCACCTTTTTATATCAGTCTCAATATCCATGACAAGATCCTTCACAATGCAATGCATGACTCTGGGGCATCACACAACCTAATGGCGAAGGTAGTTATGGAAAATTTAGGCCTAGAGATAACTCGCCCTTATAAAGATTTATATTCATTTGACTCTAGCAAAGTAAAATTCCTAGGCCTAATCAAAGACTTGTGTGTAAACCTTACCTAGATCCCTGAAAAATGTAAGGTTATGGATGTTGTGGTGGCAGATGTGCCACTTAAGTATGGCATGTTACTGTCAAGGTCATGGGGAGCCAAGATGTAAGGTACAATGCAGATGGATGGGGCATATGTCACAATCCCTATCTTTAGCCAACTTAGAAGACTGTATAGAGAGGCACAAATGAAATTCCTGGTCAGCAGCCATGAAAAGCCTAAAAATTCTCCTCTGTATTCTGTTCACACAGATCTGGACTCCTTTATCTTGTGCAACGGTGAATCCTTGGGAGAGACAGAATCAGAAAGTAGAGATACAGACAAAGGGGTTGAGACCATAGATTTTAACATAATGCCTACTCTAGACTCGGAGGAGAACGATGTAGAAAAATTTGGACAGTGCACTGAAACAGAAACTCAGAGTGAAAAAGAAATAGAATGCAGTCAACTGATTAGTCACCCTCTACAAGCCCATGTACCACACCAAGAATGAAACGATGTTAAGCCCGAGAGCGAAAATTTATGGGAAATGAATTTCGATGGGTCGTGCACCAAGAGAACCGCAGGAGCAAGAGTGTGGGTACATAACACCAAGAGTGACTACAAAGAGAGTCATGCCTATAACATGAAATTCAAATGTACAAACAATATTGCAGAGTATGAGGCTCTTATCCTAGGCTTGAATCTGTTGAAAAAATTAGGAGCCCGTAGGATAGCTATGCATGGAGACTCTGAGTTGATTATAAAACAAGTGAATGGTGAATACACAGTGAAACACCCTAGGCTGACAGCGTACAGGAATGACGCTATGGATTTATTGAAAACCTTTGTACAATACGAACTGGTGTTTTTCCCTAGGAGTTAGAACACAACTACAAATGGATTAGCCTGCATGGCTAGTGTGTATCACAAGCCTCCCAGTGACCAAAAAATCATCATTCAGACCAAATTCAGACCTACAGTGCCATATAACGAAAAATACTGGCAGGTCTTTGAGGGCAACAAACAGATTGAGGATTTCCTGATAGGCAGGAATGTGTTTGAATTTTCCGATTCAGACTCTAAATCTGATGATAGTTGCCCAAGTGAAGATCCCTCAGATGAGGAAGAAACACCCTGTAATATAGAAATAAAAACTTTGAATGAACAAGTTGGAAATCCAAACAGAAAATGTGAAAACGCAGATAGTGAGGAAGTAGAGGTGCTGCAGGCCAAAGATAAGAACATACCTTGAGGTCTGGCACCTTTAGAAGACCTTTTTGACTTCTATGATGTAGCAAAAAATCCCACTCTAGAGAATTCAGACTCTGATGTTGAGGAATGCAACATAGGCACTGAAGATAAACCCAAGATGATTAAATTGGCTAAGTCCCTACCTGCAAACATGAAAAATAAATGCATTGACCTATTCAAATAATTCATTGATGTGTTTGCTTGGAGCTATGAGGACTTAAAGGCCTATGAAAAAAACATTATACAGCACAAAATACATTTGAAAGAGAACTAGAAACCTTTTAGACCAAAACTTTGCAGAATAAACCCAAAACAATTGCCTGCAGTTGAAAAGGAGATCAAAAATATGTACGAGGCAGGCATAATAGTTCCTGTGAGTTTCTCTGATTGGGTCTCAAACCTAGTGGCTATGAGAAAGAAAACAGGAGAGATCAAATTGTGCATAGATTTCAGGAACCTTAATAGAGCCTCACTCAAAGACAATTACCCTTTGCCAAAATAGAACACATTCTTTAGAAAGTAGTAGGCTCAAAAAGGATCTTCCTGTTAGATGGTTTTTCAGGTTATAACCAAGTTTTAGTAATCCTAGAAGACTAACTCAAGAGAGATTTTACCACTCCATGGGGCACTTTTATGTATGTAAAAATTCCCTTTGGACTAATGAACGCTGGCGCCACCTTCCAATGAGCAATGGACATAGCCTTTTCAGATGAAATAGGGCACTTCATTGTCATCTATCTGGATGACATAACAGTCTATTACAAGACTGATGAAGAGCACCTAATACATCTGAGGAGAGTGTTTGAAAAATGTAGATGGTTTGGTCTGTCATTGAATCCTAAAAAGACTGTATTTGGGCTGCAATAAGGTAAGCTTCTCGGCCACCTTATATCTGAGAAGGTGATTAGGATAGACCCACAGAGAGTTGAGGGAATACGACAAATCACACACCCGAAAAACATCAAAGAGTTACAGTCCTTCATTGGGAAAATCAAATTCTTAAGAAGGTTTATTCCCAATTTAGCTGAACACCTCAGAAATATGACTAACATGTTAAAGAAAGGTGTAGGAGTTAAGTGGACCATTGAAGCTAAGAAATATTTTGAATTAGTTAAACTTGCACTCACCCAGACTCCTATCCTAATCAGTCCTGATTTCTCAAAGGATTTTCTGGTTTTTTCATTTGCCTCTGAGCATACAGTGGCTACATTTTTACTGCAGAAAAATCCAGAGGTAATGGAACAGCCCATTGCTTTCTTCATCAAAGCTCTAAGAGATGCACCCTTGAAATACAACATAATGGAAAAATAGGCCTATGCCCTGGTTAAGGCCTTGAAATACTTTAGGGTGTACATACTACATTCCCACACCATAGCCTACGTGCCAAATATAGTGGTTAAATACATCTTGTCCCAAGACCTAGATGGGAAGAGGGGCAAATGGATTTTTGTGATCTTATAATATGACCTTGAGATAAAACCCACAAAACTGATAAAAGGTCAAGGCCTAGCTCAACTAATGGTTGAATCAAATTTACAATCCCTTGACATAAACATGGTGGATGCCTTGGATGAGCAGGAAGGATTGCCTAATCCCACTGTTGAGGAGAAGTTTCAGAACTCTCCTTGGTATTCTGACATTTTGTATGTGCTCACACACCTCAATGCCCCTCCTGCACTGTCGAAGACCAAGGCCAGATTCCTAAAAATAAAAGCCAGAAGCTATTGCATACTGAATAACTACTTATACTGGAAAAATACAAATGGCCTATTGCTTAAATGTTTGCCTGAAACTGAAGCAGAGAGGATTAAACAAGAATTCCATGCAGGAGAGTGTGGAGGCCACCTGAATTGGAAAGCCACTGCTAACAAAATACTCAGAGCTGGCTATTATTGGCCTACACTCTTCAATGACATCCATAAGATGATAATTGCCCACCACAAATGCCAGATTTTTGAAGGCAAAAGAAAGATCCTCCCCCTGCCTTTACAACCCATCACTGTTGAGGGTCGCTTTATGCAATGGGGCCTATATTTCATAGGAGAAATACACCCTGCTTCTTCTGCACAACACAAGTGGATGTTAACAACCACAAACTACTTCACTAAGTGTATAGAGGCCATACCTTCTAGGAATGCCACAGATTCTATCATCATTAGGTTCCTAGAAGACCACATCCTCTCTCGGTTTGGTTGTCCAAGGAAAATAATCACTGATAATGCTGCCACTTTTGGGTCCAAGAAGATGGTTTATTTTTGTCACAGGTATCAAATAACACTCATTCACTCAACTGCCTATTACCCACAAGGTAATGGGTTAGCAGAATCATCAAACAAGAGCCTAGTTACCATCATCAAGAAGTTGTTGGAAGAAAACAAAAGTTCATGGCATAACAAGTTAGTGCGTGCTTTGTGGGCTGACAGGCTTACAACAAAGAAATCTATTGGCATGTCATCGTACCAGCTTGTCTATGGAACATAAGCAGTGTTTCCTACCAGCCTAGGAGTACCAGTGATTAAACTTGTCCAAGAAATTCAGACAGAAGAAGACAGCATGATAATGAGGATAAACCAAACAATTCGTCTCCAGAAAACAATGGAAGAGGTCTATAACAGAGCCATGAAAGTTCAAGAAAATATAAAGAAGTTGTTCGACAAGAGAACCAAAGCTTCTGACTTAAAAATTGGATATAAAGTTCTGAAGTGGGACTCAAGGAGAGAAGACAAAGGAAAGCACGGCAAGTTTGATAGTTTGTGGTAGGGTCCATACATCATCCAGGCCACTGTGGGTCCAAATGCCTTTTTTCTACAAGAACTAGATGGTACAGAGTTGTTTGGGGGTCATGTCAATGGCAGGATGCTCAAACACTACTTCTGCTGATTTCCAATTTCTAGTTTCCACTTCCATTGTAAATACCATTGATGTGTTTGTTTTCAAGAAAAAGAGAAAAATGTTTCAAAAACAGAGAGAAAGGAGAGGTTTAGACATGCTCAAAACATGAAACTCTGAAGTGAAAATATTGGCTCTAACATGATCAAAACCTAAGCCAAAGGAAGTGAACACAGTTGGTTTTAACATGCCCAAAATCTGAACCAGCAAAGGGAACATGATCAGCTCTAACATGCCAAAAACCAGAGCTAAAATGAAAAAGAGAAAGTGACTTTAACAAGCTCAAAATTCGAGTCACAAAGCAAGGAAGGATGCTTCAAAAATTTCAGTTTTCAAACCTTCAAGTTTTTGTTTTCAGTTTTCTACAAATTTATGTCCATGTGCAACTCTCTTTATGCCTTGGATCCACAAAAAAATAGACTGTCTAATCCTAGTTTGACTGTTCTTAAATTTCCGTTGTAGAATGTAGAGAATAAATTTGTTGGACAGTTTAATCCCAGCATATATTAGATTAGGTAGAGAAACATATGAGACCAACAATTTATTCTCGTCTCATGGAGTAATAAGGGTAGAAATAGAATAGATTTATTTTTTTGCTTGTACAAATAAATGATGTAAAGGGTCTGCTAGTCCAAATGCACCCTGGAAGAGAAAAGGTTAGGACTATAGTCTGGGTAGGTAGATTGTGTGGGATTTTTTCTGTTCATCTATCATGTTCGTGGTAGCTGAAAATCAAAGAAGGAAGATGGCTCAAAGATCAGGCATCTGGCATACCTCAAAGATCATTTCTGAATTCTTGATTACTTCAAGAAGAAGCCATCCCCATGTGGAGCCACTGTTAGCCCCCTATAAATTTCTTGACAAGCAAGAAGGGGGCTAAATTGTTTTTTGGAGCCTTCAAGGAATGCAGTTTTTCTTAAAACACATCATCCTTGGAAGCCTCCTTTTACCCTCTGCCCTTTGGTAAAATTCCACTGTTGTTTCTAAGTAAAAAAGCCTCACTGATTGTACAAAATTTGGTTCAAGGAGGCCTTCATTTGTCCTTGTACCCCTACAGAATTCCCCATTTTAACCCTTTTTCCCTTTGACAAAGTTCCCCTTTTTTACCCCAAAAATTCCTCCCAAAATCCCCTAAATCACCCATTTCCCCTTTAAATCCTACACACACCCCTGGTTTGGTCTAATTCCCCCATTTTTCCTCTATCGTTACCCCTTTCTAGCCTCAAAATCACATTAAAATGGGCCAAAAAACCCACATTCTACACATTTCAGGTTTAGCCCCTTTCGTCTCAGCCCCATAAACTATTTCCTCACGTGAAACCACCCCCCCATCATGCATTAACGTTCAACCATGGACCCGGCATGATATGTGTATACACCGTCTGATCTGAAGCTGTCCATCCAACGGTGCTCGCGCCACGAAGATGATTGGGATTTAATCCAAGGCAAAGGGAACCCTGGCCCACCATCCGTCACCCTTCGACGCGTTCTCAACCGTCGGTCTCCTCCTAAGATTAGACGGTCCAGATTAAACCAACACCCCGCCTTTGACTGGCCCCACCGCCAGTACTCCACGTCACCCATTTGTATCGCTTTTTCCCCATTTTTTTGGTATTGCGCCACCTGTCCTCCAAGTTTTTGCCACGTGTTCTCTGCCACCCCTGGTCTAAAGTTGGTCCATTTCTCTATTTTTCCGCCATTTTTCATTCTTACCCTTTGTTTATACCATGCTACACCACCATTCTGTAAGCCTTCCACTGCATCCATCCCCCTTCAGATGGATTTATTAACATTTTTGTGTGTTTTGCAGGATTACAGCTAGGTGTAAAACACCATGATTTACAGTCACTGTTACAGTGGAAAAAAATGCAAGGAAGACCATAAGCAGAGATAAAAATTATGAAGGAAGGCCTTGAAAGGTGTTATGACATGAATTTCATTAAAAGAAGAGGGAAAAACTCTATAAAACCTTCCCAGAGCCATTAAAGTGCAGATTTCGCAGACAGATATAGGAATGGGGTAGCAAAAGAGTATCAGTGAAAGATCAGAGAATTTAATACCAGTAATCAAAGATTTTTGAAGCCTAGAGTCGGTAATTTAAGGCAGGGTACCAAATCGAAGACCCCATGAATCACTCAGAAGATCCAATGCACAAAAAATCATATCATCAGGGTGTCTATATCAACAAAATGTCTCCTTGCATGAAAGGACAGAGTGCCCATACAGTTTTCATGCTATGCTGTGTTCTAGAGAGGTTTTATGCCCTAACAACAGTCCTGATGCTATCAGAGCATTTGTTTCATAGTATGGCAGACCCAAGCATCATTATTCTACCTTTTGTTTATTCACAAGAGTACTGCAGTGGTGCTACAAAAAAGTACATCAAAGACATACCTGGAGTTAATTGCAGCCTGATGAAGACAACTCTTTCATCCAAAAAGTACTAAAGATAAATGCCCAGAATTTACAATAGAATGAGGCCTCGGCCCTCCTCCTCTTCTGAGTTTTAATGCTACATTTATTTTTCCATCTACCTCCTCTGCCTCTTTTCAGCTATAAAATTCATGAAGAAACTCATTGTAAGGTTGTTGATCGGATATCTGTGAATTGCAGGCTGTTTCTCTTGAGACATGTTCTCTATGTAAAGTTGTAAGATAGGATGAGGAAGATGTTTTCAGACTGAATATCAAGCTATTGGTAGTGTTTTACATGACTGATGTTGCTCTTTAATATGACAAGCACATTTCTTTGGATCGTGATTTAAAGTAGCGGTGATGTTTTTCTGTCTTTGTCTATGTTTTCCTTTTTAGTTCATTACATTTCATTTCTTCTGGCACGCATCAGAAATCTGGCATAGGATTTACCCTTGTTAGGCACCCTATGTTTCTGCTCTCCCTGCCTTCAATGTTTTCTACTGTATGTGTTATCTAAGGAATGATTTCAAGCTAATTTAACCAGTGTAGTGGTCAAACATATACTACTAGCTGATTTATGAATTAATGAATTAGTTCTTAGATGTGCTTGGTAGGTTTTAATTGAATGAATTGGGATACTAGGAGTCTAGAACTCTGTCTCTTTTTCACTAGGATATTTTTCAATTAATTGAACCTTCCTAAGTTCCCTTAAGCTAGATTCCAAATCATTGAGAGTTCAAAGTCTCTCTCTGATCTCAAGTTTTCACCTTTGTGTTTAAATCTTTTTTGTTTTCTTGTCGGAAGAGTTAGCCTTCTAGGTTTTGGATCACAGGTTGTCCAATGGCACGTCCTATCCCTGGATCTGATCCCTGAAGGTCACCTTGGAGGTTTCCTTGCTTTGACCTTCTTTCTTGCCTTTCCCACCACACTATCATCTTTAAGATCCAATGCTTTAGATGACTAGCCCAACTGAAAGCCTGAATATTGAATAGCAAGTAAACCCTTTCCTGACTCCATTGCCCAATGGTCTTGAATGTTCTCTGAAATCATCTCTCCTTTGCCTAAAATCCTCTTTGCTCACCCTTGTCTTATATTGAACCCTTCTTTCCTGATTCCCAGCAGCCAAACATACAATAAAACAAACAAACTTGTGCCTGTAACTAGCCTAAAATCTTAACTTTTGAGCTTCAAAGATATAAAACCTTTTCTTATATAGAGATATCCCTCTCTGGACCCAGGAGGGCTGGATCCTGAGATCTGAAAGTGGTTTGATGTTGTCTCATCTTTTGCTATTTCCAATATTGCCAAAACATGGGAACCCCAACAGAGAGAACCTCCTAGTCGCGATAGGCAAGGGTATTCCTTTTTTGTAAATGATCTATCCCAGCCCGAAAAAGGGGTAAACGTATATTGGGTAGATGTCGTTTCGCAGCCAATTTAACGAGCTCAAAAAGACAAGCGACTCGCAAATCTTTTCAATTTTAAAGAGTGAAAAAAGAGCTGAAAGGTGACTCCAGTAGTGACATTTTCGTGTTTTTACCGAGTCCGAAAAAGTATAAAATACAACTCATCTCTTCGTCAAAATCACGTGAAAAACCTATTTATGTACAAAAAGATTCGTGTAAAACATATTCGATGAAAATAATGTGAAAATATGTCGACAAACATGTTTAAAAAACCATTTAGGACTTAAAAAAGATATAAAAGAGCAACAGTGGTAAAAAATATTTACTTTTCACTTTTTACCTCTTTGCATAGCAACAGTGACCCTTTTGTGCTTCGATCTTCAGGTGGCAAGTGTGGCCAATCCAGTGGACCAAATTGACTTATGTCCAGTTCAAGTAAGAGCCGGCCTCTTTGTCCATATTTTAAGTTAAATTTTACTATGTTTAATCATGGTTTGAGGTCCTTTAGGGAAGGATTTTAAAATTTTAGGGCTTCGCAGTTGGCGCGAGTTCTGGGCACGAACCTATGCCAATCCTCTCTATTTTACACAAAGGTTTCACCAGTTGGCGCGACTGTTAGCCAAACAGCCGCGTCAATGGCACAACACAAAATTCGGCTAAAATTTCTCAAAAAACAACCAATGAAATGTAATTTTGAATACCCAAGGAGATTTATAATGTTCTTATGTTTGATTGATGCAGGTATCCAGAAAAAGGGAAGGTCATTGAATGGAAAGAGAGAGAGCATAGTGAAGAGAATTAATTTGCAATGGGAATGAGGAGAAAATTCTTTCTGATGCCATGTCTCTAGGCTCAGACCGAACTACTACAGTATCTCATCAGCATTTGGGATGAGAATGAGGATAAATTCAAACTTCGAGACCAAGAACTTGAGCTTGAAGTATCCAATGTATACTTCATCATTGGACTGTCATGCAGGGGTCTAGTCCCTATTCTGACCGGTACTAGACTTTTGGGAGAAAAAATGGAAATGGTCATGAACAAGGTGTGCCCAGGGGCACGCGAAGGAATAGGGAGTGGGAAAGTAGACATTTAGACCGTCCCCAATCTATCATTGAAGGTAGTGCTACACACCATTATGCGGGCTGTGGAATCGCAAGCGCCGCATGAGGCCACAAAGATGCAGCTACTACTTGCACCAGAGTGTATGAACCCAACTATATTTGACAAGGTGTTACATAGCATTTTGTCACTTTCCCTACAATCCCTCATCCCGTACATTGGAGGACTATTCCCTTGACCTGTGAATAGTAAAATGTCCTAAAAACACCTTAATGGCATCCTTCTACATAAGGACAAGAATTATCCTAAAGAACAATTCCTCTGGAAAACCCTAAAAACCCATGTTTTGGCATTGGCATGGGTAGCCAGTTCGTCCCTCATGCCAATGGGGAAAAAGAACCATAGTGGGCATGCCAGCTGGCGCTCTGTCCCTGTGTCTCACTTGCGCCAAGACTATTAAGGAATTTTTTTTAAAAATAAATGGCAGAATTTTGATTCTAACAAACTCAGAATGAAGCATTAGAAAGAAGTTGGGTTTTTTGCCTCCAGATCTCCCTGATTAGGAAGTGGTTTTCCACCTCTCATGGAACCTTCCTAAGAGATAGGTCTCTATCCCATGATTATAGGGATCCCAACCTCCCTTCCTCCCTCTATAAAGGCCTGCCCTCTCCATTTACAAACTATTTGAACGCTTGGAAGTTGAACATTTGGGAAGGAAACTATAGCCGAGGAGAACCATGTAAGAGAGAGAGCCTTATCGAAATTCCTGACAAACTTTGTGAGACACGCTCCACTGGAAGCCCTGCCAAAGGAAGAGCGCGACGTTGGAACTTGGTTGTAATCTTTCTTCCACATTTTAATATATGCTTGACTATGTTATCAGTTCCACTATTGTGTTATCTATCTGTGTAATGCAATTTAGTTCAATCCTTTTCGACTGATTGATAGTTACATTTTTAAATTATTAAGTTGTTTTCCATCATTTCTTCTCTACATGTGTACATGTGTCCAGACATGGTGAGTGAAAGGATCATGATCTATCAAGCTAGGGACGGGAAGCAACACTTCTCCTTCGATGACAACAATGTAGGACTTCAGGTAGGCAATCTATCGTAAATTTGTCTTTTGTAACTATGAATCGGTATCATAGCGTGTTTTGATTGTTGCTAAACCCACTCTAGGGCTAGTGGGATCACCTCTATATGGAGAGGGGATTTACTGCCTCAACACTGGGCCATGGCTGTGACCATGAACATGAAACGACAACTCACAAAATGAAAGAAGACCAAACAGAAATAGTTTGGATATGGGTCGATTCTGGTGTTGTTCTTCCTGGAGCGATTACCTATTTTTCAGCGTCAGGATGCCATAGTCCCAGATCCACCACTAAGAGAGCCACGAATGGCTCGATGGGAGGCATTGATGCCCAGGGCAGGGGGCTTCCAGTAGATGTCCTGGAGGCCCGAGTTCTTTGACTAGCTCTGACGACAGTTGATCATCGTGGAGGACTGGCCATATGCAGGCACTGATTTTACTTGAGACCCAGACCTTCCACTCCCAGAGGGAGAGGATTGGGACAAGGAGCTTGGAAAAACACTTTTTAATTTTATAATTTTTATTATTTTTTGGTATACATGCATGTTCTAACAGTTAATCCTATACGTATGTATATTTTGGCCCAGAGAGGCCCGTTAGAATGTCATGAATAGCAAGGCGGACCCATCTCGCTTATGACCCTCAAGGTGAGGGGGGCGAGGGGGATGAGCTCGTATAGAACCTAGAGGGGATGGCTTGCGGAGTTTTAGATTATGCTTGTTTAGTTGATGTTCCCCTAGCTCATTAGAGGCACACCGTAGGGGTGCCGAGTCGTCTCCACTGCTTACTGAGGTGGTTGGTGCAGGCAGTGACGTGCTACCACGTGCACCATACCGATTAGTCACCTAGGTTTTCTATTTGCATATTTTTGAGAGATATGTCATCTTGGATGTAACTGAAATAGACATGTATATTTTTGGTTTTATATGATGCACACATTGCAAACACTCGACATATATATATATATATATATATATATATATATATATATATATATATATATATATATATATATATATTCTACATGGATCTTGTTTACATATGATAATGTTTTATATGTTATGCAAATTTCTAATACAATGTTATCTAATGTATCAGCTAAATAATCTGCATAAGTAATGACCCAATGGAAAAGTTAAAAGTTTGCAAAATGCATCAAACCAACATATTTTATTTTTAAACAAGCTTAAAAGCACAAACACAAACTATGCTTGAAAATGAGTTTTATGTTTTATGCAAGCTTAAAGAACAAATGTAAACTATGCTTGAAGATGGGTTTCATTTTTACACAAGCTCAAAACAAAAAGTAAAGTATGCTTGAAACGACAAGGAAAACTAGGCATGCCCCCAGCATGGTGACTCAATTTCAGGTGTACATTCCCCCCAAGATTCAGTCCATATGAAAAATGGAGTGAAGGTTAAAATAAGGAGTTTAAGTGAAAGACTTGACTAGGATTTTACGAGATCTAATAAAAGACTCGAAATGAATAGGTAATGTGTTTTAATGTTTTAACGAGTTTGACACATTAAAAGAACCGTCCTTGATTCCGAATTAATTTTTTTAATGAGGTTGACATAGAAAAAGAACCATCCTCAGATGACCTTGTTTCATTTTTAGGGAGCTTGACACAAGCACATGAACCATGCTCCAAAAGACCTTGCTCCAACAGACCTTATTTCATTTTTTAAGGAGCTTGACACAAGGAAATGAACCTTGCTTCGAAGACCTTGTTTCATTTTTTAAGGAGCTTGACACAAGAAAACGAAACTTGCTCTGAATACCTTGTTTCATGGTTTAAGGAGCTTGACACAAGCAGATGAACTATGCTCCAACAAACCTTGTTTCATGGTTTAAGGAGCTTGACACTAGCAGATGAACTATGCTCTAATAGACCTTGTCATAATGAATAAGAAGTTAAAGCTTCCAATATTTTCCCGTCCGATAGAAGGAAAACATCTTGGAAGTCTGGACCCAATGCCCCCAGCACATGATGTACAATGGCACTATCACTAAATACGGACATAGGAAAGGAAGCCACATAATTGACATGCGATGGGGATGACACAATAAGATGATATATATTCGGCAGGGATGATGGTGCGTTAGCTTCCATATTAGGACCAAAAAACGCAAGCTGATCGATGGTCATGATCTGAAATTGGTGCAAAAAACACATCACATGAAAGAGGGAGGAGACTAGCACTCCCATGGCATAAGTATAATCGTGGACGAAGAGTAAATTAAATTCCAAGGGGCCAGGAAAAACCATCGCATCCGTATAGATAGTTTTTCCTCTCAAAGTAATAGGTAACTTTGGAAGGATCCCTAATGGTCGACTAGTTCTTCTGTTAAACGCCAACAGATTCTGCGTAACAAGCATAAGTGGCAGTGAACTGAAAGCTTACCAAGTAGTCGAGGATAAAATACTAACAGACGCGCCTTCATCTATAATGGTGCTATGTAAGACCATATGGGAGGCTTGTACCGTGATCTCAAAGGGCATATAAGAAGGAAGGTGATAACCTGCAAATCGACTCCAATCGAAGGAATTGACCAAACTACTTGGAGTCGCCAAATTGTTGTAGAGGTAAATCCCCTCTGCAGATAGAGGTGATCCCACTAGCCCTATAGTGGGTATAGCAACAATCAAAACATTCAAAGCTATTGATTATTAGTTAAAAAAAATAGAATCGTGATAAATCACTTACCATGATGGCTTCACTACTGTTGTCGAAGAAGAAGTGGCACTTTCGTTCCTAGCTGGACAGGTCACGATCCATGAGCTTGCTGCATCCAGGTACTTGTGCACATGCAAAGAACATAGACAACATGAAACGTAGTATTTCACACTTTATAACTATCAATCAGTCAAAGATGAATGAATTAAATTGCATTATATAATGGACAAACACAATCATGGAACCAATAATAGAGTCATGTATATTAAGATACGAGAGAATGATTACAACCAGTGCTCTGACGTCGTGATATTCCTTCAGCAAGATTCCAGTGGGACGTGTCAAACAAAGCTCATCAGGGATTTGAAAAAATTCTCTCTCTCATAGGTTTCTTCTTAGCTCTTCTCTTGATTGTCACTCAGCTATAATTTCCTTCCCAAAAGTTCAGCTAGCTAGTTAATAGAGAGGGCAGGCTTTTATAGAGTGAAGAAAGGAAGTTGGGATCCCTATAATCATGGGATAGATTCCTACCTCTTAGGAAGGTTCCATGAGAGGTGGAAAACCACTTCCTAATCAGGGATATCCAGAGCCAAACAACCCAACTTCTTTTTGAGGACTCATTCTGAAGTTGTTAGAATCAAACTTATGCCTTCTATTGTTAAAAAAAATTCCTTAATAGGCTTGGCACGAGAAATACACAGGGACATAGCACCAGATGGTGCACCCAGTAGTGTATATTTTCCCCATTGGCACGAGGGATGAACTGGATACTCGCGCCAATGCAAAAACATGGGTTTTTGGGGATTTTATGAGGAAATGTTCTTCATGAGAATTCTTTCTCTTATGCAGAAGGATACCATCAAGGTGTTTTTAGGACATTTTACTGTTCACAGGTCACGGGAATAGTCCTCCAATGTATGGGATGAGGGATTGTAGGGATGGTCACAAAATGTTGTGTAACACCCATAACCTTAACCTTAACCTTAATTTTAACCTAACCTTAACCTTCACTTCACCCTTAACGTAACTTTAACTTTTAATTTACCTAACCAAAGTTAAGGTTAAGGTTAAGGTTAAGGTTAACGTTGCGCATTTAAGATTAAGGTTAGGTTAAGGTTAAAGTTAAGGCTAAGGTTATGATTTTATTTAGGTTAAGGTTAACGTTAGGTTAAGGTTAAGGGTTTGGGAAGGTTAAGGTTAAGGGTAAGATAACATTAAGGTTAATTTTAAGGTTAGGTTAAGGTCAAGGTCAAGGTTAAGGTCAAGGTTAAGGGTAAAGTTAAGGTCAATAATAGGCTTAGGTTATATTTAAGGTTAAGGTTAGGTTAAGGGTAAACTCAAGGTTAAGGTTAAGGTGAAGGTTAAGGGTAAGGTTAAGGTTAAGGGTTACGCGTTGAATTTACCCTTAACTTAAACTTAACCTTCACTATAACCTAACCCTAACCTTGACCAAACCCTTAACCTAACCTTAACCTTAACCTTAACCTTCCCATAATCATAACCTTAACCTTAACCTAACCTTAAACTTAAACTTTACCTAACCTTAACCTTAACCTTAACCTTGACCTTAAGGGTAAGGTTTGCTCAAGGTTAGGGTTAGGTTATAGTTAAGGTTAAGGTTAAAGTTAATGTTAAGGTTAAGGTTAGGTTAAGGTTAATGTTAAGGGTTTGGTTAGGGTTAAGGTTAAGGGCAAAGTTAAGGTTAAGTTTATGTGGTTAAGGTTAGGTTAAGGTAAAGTCAAGGTTAAGGTTAAGGTGAAGGTTAAGGTTAAGGTGAAGGTTAAGGTTAAGGTTATGGTTAAGTTAAGGTTGAGGTTAGGTTAAGGTTAAGTTCAGGGTAAAGTCAAGGTTAAGGTTAAGGTAAAGGTTAATGTTAGATTAAGGTTAAGTTAAAGGTAAAGTCAAGGTTAAGGTTAAGCTTAAGGTTATAGTTAAGTTAAGGTTATTGTTAAGGTTAAGGTTAAGGTTATGGTTAAGATTAAGTTTAAGGTTAAGGTTAAGAGTAAATATAAGGCTATGGTTAAGGTTACGTTAAGGGTAAAGTCAAGGTTAAGTTTAGGATAAGGTTATAGTTAAGGTAAGGTTAGGTTAAGTTTAAGGTTAAGGTTAAGGTTAGGTTAAGGTTAAGATAAGTTTAAGGGTAAGGTTAGGATCGAGGTCAAGGTCAAGGTTAAGTTTAAGGTCAAGGTCAAGGGTAAGGTCAAGGTTAAGATTAAGGTTATAGTTATGGGAAGGTTAAGGTTAAGGTTATGGTTAGGGGAAGGTTAAGGTTAAGGTTAAGTTAAGGTTAAGGTTAACGTTTGGTCAAGGTTAGGGTTAGGTTATGGTTAATGTTAAGGTTAGGTTAAGGGTAAAGTCAATGTTAGGTCCCTATATTACTAGTATAGTCCCTTGTTGTTGTTAGTGTAACCCCCTTATTGTTATTATTGTACCCTTGTAACCCCCATTTTATTATTATTGTGCCGTTAAATTATTATTTTTAGGTGGGCTAGGATTACATTGTGGCCCACTAGGATTACATTATGGCCCCATGGACTCCTATATATAGAAAGGAGGTTTTGTAAATTGGATCATCCAAGAATTGTTCATTTATATGATGTATTTGAGGTTGCTCCCTCAAAGTGGCTTATTTCTAAGGCGTTGATATTTTTTTTCTTCTATTTTTGGAGCTGGTTACACAACATTTGGTATTAGAGCTTTGGATTCTAGGGTTTCGCTGCTCCAAACAGGTCATCGTGGCATTGTCACTATAAAATTTTGTATACGAAGTTTTAGAAGCTGAAATTGTTAGGGTACGAAGCCGAAATCCTGAGGAAGATTTTCTAAAAATTTCAGAGCTTGGTTCGAAATATTTTCAGAGATATGATCTGTGGAAGTTAGGTCTTTTTTCAGGCTCCTAAATAGGTCATCGTGGAATTTGCACTATAACTTATTTTCTACGAAGGTTCAGAATATGAAATTCAAATATTACGAAGCTGAAATCCTGAGGAAATTCTTCAAAAACTTTCAGAGCTTGGTTCACAATATTTTTGGTGATATGATCTGTGGAAGGTAGTGCATTTTCAGGCTCCTGAATTTCATCTCAAAGAGGTGATCGTGGGAAAAGTTCAATAAATCTCTCTCTGGGCATTGGATTGGAGTGTCGTAAAAATTGGTCGCAATTACACATACATTAGTTTCTTGGCTATAAATTTCAGAGAAAAAGGACGAAACAGTGACACGCGGCAAGTCGTACAAGTTCTCTCTACTGAACCAGTCCATAATTAGGTCATTGTGGGAGATTGAACACAACTTTTTCTTGGAGAATCCAAAGCAGGTCAGACCTGTGGCATTCGAAAGATAATTCAGAGGGCTACGTTGGTACCGAAATTAAGATATTTAAGTATTGCAATCACAGAGATAATCCAATTTCAATATTGAGCTCCTCAAAATCAAGAAAAAGGTGTGTATTTTTTTCCCGAATTGCATAAGACTTGTTTGAATAATCAATTTGAATTGATTCCAAGGGCATATTGTAGAATAGATATCAGTATTGGGTTCTAAAATATGCCCCGTAAAAATAATTCAACACCCATTAATCCTTCAGAAGGGTCTACTATGACTCATGAAATGAAGAATTGCAACATGATCTATCAAAATTACAAGAGAAAGTGCAACAAATTTCACTCTCACAAAGAGCAACAAAAAATGAAATGGAAGTTTTGAAGAAAGGCATGGAAGAGAAGATGGATGGTTTGAAGAAAGGTGTGGACGCTAAGATGGATGGCATGGAAGCTGGCATGGAAGCTAAGATGGATGACAGGAAAGACAACATGAAAAACATGAAGAATGATCTAAAAGCAGACATTGAAGGTTTGACCAAGTTGATACAAGAAATGTTTCCTAATGGTGAAAATATAGTAGAAGAACCTCATGATGAGAACAAAATAAATGTTAATCGCGATTTCATAAACTCTAATGTTGGCAGGAAGAACCACCATATTCCAAAAATGGATATGAGGAAGTTTGATGGGAAGGATCCTGTAACATGGATACTATAGATGGAGCAATATTTTGATCTCCATAATGTGCAAAACACACAAAAGGTACGCATTACAACTTTACATTTAGAACAAAATAACTTTGTATGGTATTGATGGCTTTTCTCCCGTAAAAAAATTGTCACTTGGTCAATTTTTATGGAAGAAATGATAGCACATTATGAGGATATAAAGACCAACACCTTCTTTAGACAATTGATAAATCTCAAACAAAAGGGTTTAGTGGGGCAACACATTGAGGACTTCCAAAAATTGAATATAAGGGTAACTGATATTCCAGAGGAACACAGGATGATCTCTTCATAGGCACTTTAAAGGATAACATCCAACATGAAGTTCGTGTTCTGGAACCTGAGAAGGCATTTAGGTTGGCAAGAAAAGTTGAATGTAAAATTATGGCGACAAGGAAGCCTACCACTCAATTCTATAAAGAAGGAAGTGTTGCTACGTCTAGATTTCCATATCCTACAAGGTTGAAACCACAAAAAATGGAAGAAAAAAGAGCAAAAGGTCTTTTCTATAGTTGTGATAGCAAATACACTAAAGGTCATAAGTGTGTTGAGAAGAAATTATTTTACATAGATTGTGAAGAGGAAGAAGAAAATGAACAAGAAGAGGATATACACCAAGAACCAACCCTAGAAGAGGAAGAAATGAATCCGACCATATCGTGTAATGCACTAGCAGGAATTACCACTCCTCAAACTCTCAAGATAGAAGGACAAATCAAGAAGAAAAAGGTAATAGTGTTGATTGATTCAGGTAGCACCCATAATTTTATTCATTGTAAGGTAGCCAAGGAATTAAATTGTTTCCTATACTTAGCACCAGAATGTCAAGTGATGGTTGCAAATGGAGGAACTATAAATTGCTCTGGAAAATGCCATAATATCAAGCTAACCATGGGGGAATATGTATTGACTAGTCCAATGCTTTCCATTCCTATGGGAGGTGCTGATGTTGTACTAGGAGTACAATGGTTACAATCTTTTGGGACGGTAGCTTTTAATTTTCAAGAACTTTTCTTGAAATTTTTTTCAGAAGGAAAGGAAGTCGAATTACGGGGTATTGAAGGGAAGCCAGGAAGGATAATAAGCTCTAATGTCATGACAAAGCTTCTAAAGAAAGAACAACGACGCGTAATTGCACAATTATGCTCACTAGAAGTTCCGACATCAAAATCATCTATTTTTGCATATCTCCAACAAGTCTTGGACAATCATTCCAAGGTGTTTGAAACTACCAAAGGACTCCCACCTATTCGTGATCATGATCATGATATTCATTTGACTCTAGGAAGTGTTCCTCCAAACATCAGGCCTTATAGATATCCTTACTTCCAAAAGAGCGAAATTGAACGTATGATTGGAGAAATGTTATAGGCGGGTATAATTCAACCTAGTCAAAGTTCTTTCTCTGCTCTTGTAGTATTGGTACACAAGAAGGATGGATCATGGTGAATGTGTCCAGATTATAGGGAGATCAACAAGCTCACCATTAAAGACAAATTTCCCATTCCTGTGATTGATGAATTATTGGATGATTTACATGGAGCAATTTCTTTTACCAAGTTCGATCTTCATTCAGGATATCATCAAATTAGAATGAAGACTAAAGATATTCCAAAAACAACATTTCGAACTCATGAGGGTCATTATGAATTTTTGGTCATGCCTTTTGGCCTTACCAATGAACCTTCTACATTTCAAGGGTTGATGAATTCCATTTTCAAACCCTTAGAAAATTTGTGCTAGTATTTTTTGATGATACACTAATCTACAACAGGTCTTGGAAGGATCATGTTGAACATGTTAATGGGGTGCTCAGACTATTGCGGGAGAAACAATTATATGCCAAAATATCCAAATGTTTCTTTGGAGTACAAGAGGTGGAATATCTGGGCCATATTGTATCTCACAAGGGTGTTAAAGTAGACCCTAACAAAATTAAAGCCATTAAGGAATGGAAAGTCCCCACAACCATAAAGCAGTTGCGAGGATTTCTCAGGTTAACAGGGTATTATCGCAAGTTTGTTTAGAATTATGGGAGAATAGTAGCAGCTCTAACAATATTATTGAAGAAAGATGCATTTTCATGGACTCCTGAAGCAGCTAAGGCCTTTGAACGTCTTAAAGAGGCAATGTTCCTAGCACTGGTCTTAGCTACGCCAGACTTCACAAAAACCTTTACTGTGGAATGTGATGCCTCGGGAAATGGAATTGGTGCAGTTTTAATGCGGGAAGGAAGACCCATTGCTTTTGAAAGTCATCCAATAAACGGAAAGTATTTAAAAAAACCTATTTATGAGAAGGAAATGTTAGCAATACTGCATGCACTAAAGAAATGGTGAACTTACCTAATGGGAAGACACTTCAAGGTAAAAACTGATCATGATAGTCTTAAACACTTTTTGGAACAAAAACTATCATCAGAAGAGAAGCAAAAATGGGTCACAAATATGTTGGGTTATGACTTTGAAATTATCTACAAAAAAGGAAAGCTTAATGTTGTTGTAGATGCACTCTAAAGTAAGAATGAAGAGGTGGAAGCATTTCTTTGTGCCATTTCTATTATCCAACCAGATTGGATAACCGAAGCAAGAGATGAATGGAAGAAGGAAAAAGATGCATGGACACTCATTCAAAAGTTGCAGCAAGATCCTAGTACATATGATGCATTTAGTTGGAAAAATGATTCCTTATGGTACAAAGATCGCTTATATCTTTGTAAGAATTCCCAAAGAAAACAAAATATTCTTCTGGAATTGCACACTTCTCCTTTAGGAGGACACTCATGATTTTTAAAAACTTACCACAGGGTGAAGAAAGAATTTTTTTGGGATGGCCTTAAATCTGATATTCAAATTTTTTTGGTTGAATTTTTGGTTTGCCAGTGGAATAATGTGGAAACAATTAAGACCCCGGGACTTCTACAACCTTTATCCATTCCAAGTCAACGTTGGGAGGAGATTTCAATGGATTTTATCACAGGTTTACCTAAGTCCGAAGGAAAGAGTGTCATCATGGTGGTAGTTGATAGATTTACCTAGTTGATAGATTTACCAATTATGCACACTTTTGTGCATTATCTCATCCATTTAAAGCAAGTATAGTTGCTACTACATTTATGGACAAAATTCAAAAGCTACATGGAATCCCAAGGGTTATTGTGAGTGACAGAGATCCCATTTTTACTGGAAATTTTTGGACAGAGTTATTTTCTTGTTTGGGTACTCAATTAGCTCATAAATCATCTTATCATCCTCAATCTGATGGTCAAACTGAGATAGTAATAAATGTTTGGAAGGATATCTTCGTTGTTTTGTATCTGATAAACAAACACAATGGGTCAAGTGGTTACCTCTTGCTGAATGGTGGTATAACACTTCCTTCCATACTGCAGCAAAAATGACCCCATTTATGGCACTTTATGGATATCATTCAGCATCCATCACATCATCTTTAAGGGAAAATTTGAAGGTTCAAGTAGTGGAAGATCACATCGAGCATCAGCAAGAAGTTCTCCAACTGTTAAAGGATAACCTGAATTTGGCAAAAAATCGAATGAAACAATAGGCAGATCAACATCGTAGCGAGACAAGATTTGATGTAGGAGATTGGGTAGTTTTACAGCTACAACAATACAAACAAATGTCCCTCAAGCAAGAAAATAAGGATAATAAATTATCGCCAAAGTACTATGGTCCTTACAAGGTGTTGCAAAAGATTGGTACTATGGCATGCAAATTCGAGCTTCCTGCTTCTTCGCGAGTACATCCAATTTTCCATGCTTCATGCTTAAAGAAGGTTATAAAAACAATATTACCAGAACTTGATGATAAAATAAAAATCATATTGGAACCTGAAGCGGTCATGGAAACAAGAACTCGACAACTACGGAATCGATTAATTTTAGAGTATCTCATCAAGTGGAAGAACTTACTCATTGAAGATTTTACATGGGAGGATGAGAATTTTATACAAAAGCACCCAGAGCTACTCAAGTGTTGAGGACAACACTTTTTTGAAGGAGAGGGGCATGTTAGGTCCCTATATTACTAGTATAGTCCCTTATTGTTGTTAGTGTAACCCCATTATTGTTATTATTGTACCATTGTAACCCCCATTTTATTATTATTGTGCCCTTAAATTATTATTGTTAGGTCGGCTAGGATTATATTGTGGCATACTAGGATTACATTATGGCCCCATGGACTCCTATATATAGAAAGGAAGTTTTGTAAATTGGATCATCCAAGAAATTTTCATTTATGTGATGTATTGGAGGTTTCCCCCTCGAAGTGGCTTATTTCTAAGGTGTTGATATCTCTTTTCTTCTATTTTTGGTGCTGGTTACACAACAGTCAAGGTTAAGGGTAAAGTCAAGGTTAAGGCTATGGTTATAGGAAGGTCAAGGTTAAGGTTAAGGCGTTAAGGTTAGGTTAAGGGTAAATTCAAGATGAAGGTTAAGGTTATGGTTATGGGAAGGTTAAGGTTAAGGTTAAGGTTAGGTTAAGGTTAAGGTTAAGGGTTTAGTCAAGGTTAGGGATAGGTTATAGTTAACGTGAAGGTTAAGTTAGGTTATAGTTAAAGTTAAGGTTAAGTTCAAGGTTAAGGTGAAGGTTAAGGTTAAGGTTAAGGTCAAGTTCAAGGTTAAGTTTAAGGTTAGGATAAGGGAAAGGTTAAGCTTAGGGTTACGTTATAGTTAAGGTTATGGTTAGGGTAAGGTTAGGGTTAGGTTCTAGTTATGGATAATGTTAGGTTAATGTTAAGGTTAAGGTTAAGGTTAAGGTTAGGTTAGGGTTAGGGTTAATGTTAAGGTTAAGGTTAAGGGTTTGGTCGAGGTTAGCATTAGGTTATAGTTAAGGTTAAGGTTAGGCTAGGTTATAGTTAAAGTTAAGGTTCAGGTTAAGGTTAAGGTTAAGGTTAGGTTATAGTGAAGGTTAAGGTTAAGACCTGTAACCTTAACCTTGACCTTACCATTAACCTTAACCTTAAATTCAACACTAAACTTTACTTTACCCTTAACTTAACTTTAACCTTCACTATAACCTAAGCCTAACCTTGGAAAAACCCTTAACCTTAACCTTAACCTTACTAAACCCATAACCTTAACCTTAACCTTAACTATAACCTAACCCGAACCTTGACCAGACCCTTAACCTTAAACTAGACCAAACCCTTAACCTTAAACTTAACCTGAGTAAAACTATCACCTTAACCTTAACCTTAGCCTTAACTACAACCTTGATCAAACGTTTAACCTTAACCTTGAAAAAACATTTAACCTTAACCTTAACCTGAATAAACCCCTAACCTTAACCTTAAACTTCCCCAAACCTTAACCCTAACCTTAACCTTAACCTTAAATTTACTCCCTTAACCTTAACCTTAACCCTAACCCTAACCTTGAGCAAATTCTTAACCTTAATCTTACCTTGAACCTTTACCCTAACCTTAACCTTAACTATAACCTAACCCTGACCTTGACTAAACCCTTAACCTTAAATTTACCCTTAACCTAACCTTAACTTTAACTATAACCTAAGCCTAACCTTGACCAAACCCTTAACCTTAACCTTAACCTGACTAAACCCGTATCCTTAACCTTAACCTTACCTTATCCTTAACCTTGCCTTAACCTAAATTTAACCTTAACCTTCCCCTAACCTTAACCCTAACCTTACCCTAACCTTTACCCTCACCATAAACTTGACCAAACCCTTAACCTTAACCTTAATCTTAATCTAACCTTAACCAAACCCTTAACCTTAAACTTAAACTTATCCTTAACCTTCACCTTAACCTTAACATGACTAAAACTGTAACCATTAACCTTAATCTTACCCTTAACCTTCACCTTAATCTTAACCTTTAATTTACCCTTAACCTAACCTTAACCTTAAATATAACCTAACCCTAACGTTGACCTTCACTTTACCCTTAACCTTGGCCTTAACCTTAACCTTAACCTTTACCTTCACCTTAACTTAACCTTAACGTTAACCTTATCCTACCCTTAACCTAACCTTAACCTTAACTATAACCTAACCCTCACCTTAACCGAACCTTAACCTTAACCTAACCTTAACATTCCCCTAAACTTAACCCTAACTTTAACCTTAAATTTACCCTTAAACTAACCTTAATCATAACTTTAACTTTAACTTAACCCAACCTTAACCTTAACCTTAAACTTAAACAAAACCTTAACCTTGACTTTAACCTTAACCGTAACCTTAACCTGACTAAACCCATAAAATTAACCTTAACCTAACCATAACCTTGACGTTATCCTAACCTAACCTTAACCTTAACATTAACCTAACCCTAAAATTGATCAAACCCTTAACCTTAGCTATAACCTAACCCTAACCTTGACCTTAACTTTACCCTTAACCGTGACCTTAACCTTAACCTAACCTTAACCTTAACTTTACCCTTAACCTAATCTTAACCATAACCTAACCTTAACCTTAACTTTACCCTTAACCTAACCTTAATATTCACCTTAGCTATAACCTAACCCTAATCTTGACCAAACCTTAACCTTAAACTTATCCTAATCTTAACCTTAACCTAAATGTAAGCTTAACCTAACCTTAACCTAATCCTAACCTCAACTTTACCCTTAACCTAACCTTAACCTTAACCTTAACCTTAACATATAATGATAAGGTTAAGGTTAAGGTTAAGGTTAGGTTAAGGTTTGGTCAAGGTTAGGGTTAAGTTATAGTTAGGGTTTAAGGTTATGGTGAAGGTTAATGGTAGGGTAAAGTTAAGGGTAAGGTGAAGGTTAACGATAAGGTTAAGGTTAAGGTTACGAGTCCAGTCAGGTTAAGGTTAAGGTTAAGGTTTTAGTAACAGTTATGATTAGGTTATAGTGAAGGTTAAGCTTAAGTTAAGGGTAAAGTCAAGGTTAAGGTAAGGGTAAGATCAAGGCTAAGGGTAAAGTCAATTTTAAGGTTACGCTAAGGGTAGAGTCAAGGTTAAGGTTAGGTTAAGGTTAAGGGTAAAGTAAAGGTTAAGGTAAAGTTAAGGTTAAGGTTAGGTTAAGGTTACAATTAGGTTAAGGTTAAGATTAGGTTAAGGTTAATGTTAATGGTTTCGTAAAGGTTAGGGTAAGGCTAAGGTTAATGTTAAGGGTAAGTTTATAGTTATGTTAAGGTTCAGGTTAAGGTTAGGTTAAGGTTAAGGGTTTGGTCAAGGTTAGGGTTAGGCTATAGTGAAGGTTAACATTAAGGTTAGGTTAAGTTAAGGTTAAGGTCAAGGTTAAGGGTAAGGTTAAGGTTAGGTTAAGGTTAAGATTAAGGTTAAGGGTAAAGTTAAGGTTAAGCTTAGGGTTAAGGTTAGGGTAAGGTTAAGGTTAAAGTTAAGTTTAACGTTAAGGTTAAGGGTTTGGTCAAGGTTAGGGTTAGGTTATAGTTAAGGTTAAAGTTAAGGTGAATGTTAAGGGTAAGGTTAAGGTTAAGGTTACGGGTTTAGTCAGCTTAAGGTTAAGGTTAAGGGTTTGGTCAAGGTTAGGGTTAGGTTAAGGTTAAGGGTAAAGTTAAGGTTAATTTTAGGTTAAGGGTAATGTTAAGGCTAAGGTTAGGTTTAGGTTAAGGTTAAGGTTAGGGTAAGGTTAGGGTAAGTGTAAGGGTTAAGGTTAACTTAACCTTAACAGTAACATTAACCTTAACCTTAACCTTAACCTAACTAAACTTTTAACCTTTACCTAACCTTAAACTTAGCCTAACCTTAACCTTAACCTTAACCTTACCATAACCATAACCTTACCCTTAACCTTAACCTTAACCTTAACCTTCGCATAACATTAACCTTAACCTTAACCTTACCTTAACCTTAACCTTGACCTTAAACTTAACCTTCACCCTTAACCTTACCTTAACTTTAACCTAACCTTAACCTTTACCTAACCTTAACCTTAACCTAACCTTTACCTTAACTATAACCTAACCCTAACCTTGGTAAGGTCAAGGTTAAGGTTAAGGTTATGGTTATGGGAAGGTTAAGGTTAATGTTATGGTTAAGGTTAAGGTTAACATTAAAGGTTTCATTAAGGTTATGTTTAGTTTATATTTAAGGTCAAGGCTAAGATCAGGCTATCGTTAAGGTTAAGGTTATGGGTTTAGTCAAGTTAAGGATAAGGTTAAGGGTAAAATCAAGGTTTAGGTTAGGTTAAGGTTAGGGTTAGGGGAAGTTTGAGGTTAAATTTAAGGTCAAGGTTAAGGATAGGTTAAGGATAAGGGTGAAGGTTAAGGTTACGAGTCTTAACCTTAACCTTAACCTTCACCCTTAACCTTAACCTTAACATTCACTATAACCTAACCTTAACCTTGACCTTAAATATAACATAACCTTGAACTTAACCTTAACCTTACCTTTACCTTAACCTTAAACTTACTCTTAACCTTAACCAAACCATTAATATTAACCTTAACCTAACCTTAACCTTACCCTTAACCTTGACCTTAACCTTAAATTAACCTAACCTTAATGTTAACCTTGACTATAACCTAAGCCTTAACCTTACCCTTAACCTTAACCTTATCTTAACCTTAACATAACCTTAACCTTAACCTTAACCTAACAATAACCTTAACTATAACCTATCCGTAACCTTGACCAAACCGTTAACATTAACCTTAACCTAAACCTTAACTTGACAAAACCGTTAACATTAACCTTAACCTTAACCTAGTATTAACCATAACATTAACCTTAACCTTAACCTTAGCCTAACTATAACCTTAACCTTAACCTTAACCTAACCCTAACCTTAACTTTACCCTTAACCTAACCTTAACCTTAACCTTAACCTTATCTTAACCTTAACCTAATGTTACCCTTGACTTTACCCTTAAAGTAACCTTAACCTTAACCTTAACCTTACCTTGAACTTAACTATAACCTAACCCTAACATTGACCAAACCATTAACATTAACCTTAACATGAACCTTTACTTGAACCTTACCCTAACCTTATCTTAACCTTAACCTAACCTTAACCTTGGCTTTACCCGTAAGGTAACCTTAACCTTAATATTAACCTTATCCTAACCTTAACATAACCCTTAACCTTAACCTTACCTTGACCTTACCCTTAACCTAATCTTAACCTTAACCTTGACCTTAACCCTAACCCTTAACCTTAAACTTTACCAAACCTTAACCTTAACCTAAACTTGAACTTAACTATAACCTAACCCTATCCTTAACCTTAACCTAACCTTCCCATAATCTTAACCCTAACCTTAGATAAAGTTAAGGTTAAGGTTAGATTAAGGTAAAGACAAGATTAAGGTTCGGTTAAGGGTAAAGTTAAGGTTAAGGTTAAGGTTAAGGTTAACCTTAACCTTACCTTAAACTTACCCTTAACCTTAACCCTAACATTAGCCTTGATATTAACCTAACCCTAACATTAAATTTACCCTTAAACTAACATTAAGCTTGAATTTACCCTTAACATAACCTTAACATTAACCAAAACCTTAACCTTAAACTTAACCTTAACCTTAACCTTACCCTTAACCTTGACCTTAACCCTAACTAAACCTAAACATTAACCTTAACATTATCTTAACCTCAACCTTAACCTTAACTTTCCCAAACCCTTAAGGTTAGGATAAGGTCACGGTTAAGGTTAGGGTTAGGGTTAGGGTTAAGGTTAGGTTAAGTTTCGTTTAAGATTTGGTCAATATTAGGGTTAGGTTAAGCTTAAGGTTAAGGTTAGGTTAAGGTATGGTTAAGGTTAAAGTTAGGTTATATTTAAGGTTAAGGGTAAAATGAAGGTTAAGGTTAAGGGTAAGGTTAAGGTTAGGTTAAGTTTAAGGTTATGGTTAAGGTTAGGTTAAAGGTAAAGTTAAGGTTAAGGTTAAGGTTAAGTTAAGGTGAGGTTAAGGTTTATGTTAAGGTTAAGTTAAGGTAAGGTTAGGGTTAAGGGTTTGGTGAATGTTAAGGTTAAGGTTAAGGGTTTGGTCAAGGTTAGGGTTAGGTTATAGTTAAGGTCAAGGTTATGGTTAGGTTATGGTTAAGCTTAATATTGGGTTAAGGTGAAGTTTAAGTTAAGGTTAAGGCTAGGTTTTGGTCAAGGTTAGGGTTAGGTTATATTTAAGGTCAAGGTTAGGTTTAGGTTAAGGTTAGGTAAAGGTTAAGGTTAAGGTTAATTTTAAGGGTTTGGTAAAGCTAAGCTTAAGGTTAAGGTTAATGTTAAGGTTAAGGTTAGGTTAAGGTTAAGGTTACATTAAGGGTAAAGTCAAGGTTAAGGTTAGGTTAAGGTTAAGATAAGGTTAGGGTAGGGTTAAGGTAAAGGTTCAGGTTAAGGTTAAGGTTAAGGGTTTGGTCAAGGTTAGGGTTAGGTTATAGTTAAGGTAAAGGTAAGGTTAAGGTTAAGGTTATGTTAAGGGTAAAGTAAAGGTTAAGGTTAGGTTAAGGTTAAGGTTAAGGGTAAATTTAAGGTCAAGGTTAGGGCTAGCTTATAGTTAAGGTTAAGGATAGGTTAAGGTTAAGGTTACAGGTTTGGTTAGGTTAAGGTTAAGGTTAAGGTTAAAGTCAATTTTAAGGTTTTTGCTATGGTTAAGGGTAAAGTTAAGGTTAAGGTTAGGGTTAAGGTTAGGGTTAGTTTAAGGTTAAGGTTAAGGTTAGTTTAAGGTGAGGGTTAGGTTATAGTTAAGGTTAAGGTTAGGTTAAGGGTAAGATAAGGTTAAGGTTAAGGTTAAGGTCAATTTCAAGGTTAAGATTAAGGTTAAGGTCAAGGTTAAGGGTAAAGTTAAGGTCAAGGTTAGGGTTAGGTTATAGTTAGGGTTAATGTTATGTTAAGGGTAAAGTCAAGGTTAAGGGTTAAGTTGAAGGTTAAGGGTAACGTTAAGGTTAAGGTTAAGGTTAAGGTTATAGTTATGTTAAGGTTAAGGTTATGGTGAAGGTTAATGTTGTGTAACCAGCTCCAAAAATAGAAGAAAAGAGATATCAATGCCTTAGAAATAAACCACTTTGAGGGGGCAACCTCCAATGCATTACATAAATGAACAATTCTTGGATGTTACAATTTACAAAACCTCCTTTCTATATATAGGATTCCATGGCGCCATAATGTAACCCTAGTGGGCCATAATGTAATGCTAGTTGACCTAGCAATAATAATTTAAGGGCACAATAATAACAAAATGGGGGTTACAAGGGTACAATAATAACAATAAAGGGGTTACACTAACAATAATAAGGAACTATACTAGTAATATAGGGACCTAACATGCCCCTCTCCTTCAAAAAAGTGTTGTCCTCAATGTTTGCATAGCTCTGGGTGCTTCTGTATAATATTATCATCCTCCCATGTAGAATCTTCAGTGGGTAAGTTCTTCCACTTGATGAGATACTCTGAAATTGATCGATTCCGTAGCTGTAGAGTTCTTATTTCCATGACCGCTTCAGCTTCCAATATGATTTTTCCTTCCTCATCAAGTTCTAGAAGTATTGTTTGAACTGGAATATTTTCACGTATAACCTTCTTTAAGCATGAAACATGGAAAACTGGATGCACTCGCGAAGAAGCAGGAAGATCCAATTTGTATGTCTAGTACCAATCTTTTGCAACACCTTGTAAGGACCATGGTACTTTGGCGATAATTTATGATCCTCATTAGCTTGCTTGAGGGACATTGGTTTGTATGGTTGTAGCCGTAAAAATACCCAATCTCCTACATCAAAACTTCTCTCACTGCGATGTTGATTTGCCTATTGTTTCATTTGATTTTGTGGCAAATTTAGGTTATCCTTTAAGAGTTGGAGAACTTCTTGCTGATGCTCGATGTGATCTTCCACTGCTTGAACCTTCGAATTTTCCCTTAAAGATGATTTTATGGATGGTGGATGATATCCATAAAGTGCCATAAATGGGGTGTTTTTTGCTATAGTATGGAAGGAAGTGTTATACCACCATTTAGCGAGAGGTAACCACTTGACCCATTGCATTTTTTTATCAGATACAAAACAACAAAGATATCCTTCCAAACATTTATTTGATGTCTTAGTTTGACCATCAGATTGAGGATGATAAGATAATCTATGAGCTAATTGAGTACCCAAACAAGAAAATAACTCAGCCCAAAAATTTCCATTAAAAATGGGATCTCTGTCACTCACAATAACCCTTGGGCTTCCATGTAGCTTTTGAATTCTGTCCATAAATGTAGTAGCAATTGTACTTGATTTAAATGGATGTGATGATGCACAAAAGTGTTCATACTTGGTAATTCTATCAACTACCACCGTGATGACACTCTTTCCTTCAGACTTAGGTAAAATTGTGATAAAATCCATTGAAATCTCCTCCCAACGTTGACTTGGAATGGAGAAAAGTTGTAGAAGTCTCGGGGTCTTAATTGTCTCAACTTATTCTGCTAGAAAACTAATCATTCCACCACAAAATTTTGAATATTAGATTTAAGGCCATCCCAAAAAAATTCCTTCTTCACCCTGCCATAAGTTTTTAAAAATCCTGAGTGTCCTCCTAAAGGAGAAGTGTGAAATTCCAGAAGAATCTTTTGTTTTAGTTGGTAATTATTACCATAAGGAATCATTTTTCCAACTAAACGTATCAGATGTACTAATATCTTACTGAAACTTTTGAATGAGTGTCCATACATCTTTGTCCTTCTTCCATTGATCTCTTTCTTCAGTTATCCAATCTGGTTGGATAACAGAAATGGCACAAAGCAATGCTTCCACCTCTTCATTATTTCTTGAGAGTGCATCTGAAACAACATTAAGCTTTCATTTTTTATAGATTATTTAAAAGTCATAACCCAACATCTTTGTGACCCATTTTTGCTGCTCTTCTAAAGATAGTCTTTGTTCCAAAAAGTGTTTAAGACTATCATGATCAGTTTTTACCTTGAACTGTCTTCCCATTAGGTAAGTTCGTCATTTCTTTAGTGCATGCAGTATTGCTAACATTTCCTTCTCATAAATAGGTTTTTGTAAATATTTTCCTTTGATTGGATGACTTTCAAAAGCAATGGGTCTTCCTTCCTGCATTAAAATAGCACCAATTCCATTTCCTGAGGCATCACATTCCACAATAAACGTTTTTGTGAAGTCTGGTGTAGCTAATACCAGTGCTAGGCACATTGCCTCTTTAAGATGTTGAAAGGCCTTAGTTGCTTCAAGAGTCCATGACAATGGATATTTCTTCAATAATGTTGTTAAAGGTGATGCTATTCTCCAATAATTCTTAACAAACTTGTGATAATACCCTGTTAACCTGAGAAATCCTCGCAACTGCTTTATGGACTTTCCATTCCTTAATGGCTTTAATTTTTTTAGGGTCTACTTTAACACCCTCATGAGATACAATATGACCCAGATATTCCACCTCTTGTACTCCAAAGAAACATTTGGATGTTTTTTCATATAATTGTTTCTCCTGCAATATTTTGAGCACCCTATCAACATGTTGAACATGATCCTTCCAAGACCTGTTGTAGATTAGTATATCATCAAAAAATACTAGCACAAATTTTCTAAGAAAGGGTTTGAAAATGGAATTCATCAACCCTTGAGATGTATAAGGTGCATTGGTAAGGCCAAAAAGCATGACCAAAAATTCATAATGACCCTCATGAGTTTGAAATTCTATTTTTGGTATATATTCAGTCTTCATTCTAATTTGATGATATCCTGAACGAAGATCCAACTTGGTAAAATAAATTTTTCCATGTAATTCATCCAATAATTCATCAATCACAGGAATGGGAAATTTATCTTTAATAGTGAGCTTATTGAGCTCCCTATAATCCAGACACATGCACCATGATCCATCCTTCTTGTGCACCAATACTACTGGAGCAGAGAAAGAAATTTGACTAGGTTGAATTATACCAGCCTCTAACATTTCTGCAATCATACGTTCAATTTTTTCGCTCTTTTGGACGTAAGGATATCTATAAGGCCTGATGTTTGGAAGAACACTTCTAGGAATCAAATGAATAGCATGATCATGATCACAAATAGGTGGTAGTCCTTTGGGAGTTTCAAACACCTTGGAATGACTGTCCAATACTTGTTGGAGATCTGTAGAAATAGATGATTGTGATGTTGGAACTTCTAGTGAGCATAATTGTGCAATTAAACCTCATTATTTTTTATTTAGAAGCTTTGTCATGACATTAGAGCTTATTATCTTTCCCAGCTTCCCTGCAATACCCCGTAATTCGACTTCCTTTCCTTATGAAAAAAATTTCAAGAAAAGTTCTTGAAAATTAAAAGCTACCGTCCGCAAAGATTGTAATCATTGTACTTCTAGTACAACATCAGCACCTCCCATGGGAATGGAAAGCATTGGAATATTAAATACATATTACCCCATGGTTAGCTTGATAGTATGGCATTTTCCAGAGTAATTTATAGTTCCTCCATTTGCAACCATCACTTGACATTCTGGTGCTGGGTATAGGAAACAATTCAATTCCTTGGCTATCTTACAATGAATAAAATTATGGGTACTACCCAAATCAATCCAACACTAATACCTTTTTCTTCTTGATAGGTCCTTCTATCTTGAGAGTTTGAGTGGTAATTCTTTGCCCGGTCCATTACGATATGCATTTGGATTCATTTCTTCCTCTTTTAGGGTTGGTTCTGGTGTATATCCCCTCTTCTTGTTCATTTTCTTCTTCCTCTTCACAATCTATGTAAAATAATTTCTTCTCGGCACACTTATGACCTTTTAATTGTATTTTCTATCATAACTAGCAAAGCCCTTTTGCTCTTTTTTCTTCCGGTTGTTATGGTGTCAACCTTGTAGGTTGTGCAAATCTAGGATTAGCAACACTTACCTCTTTATAGAAGTGAGTGGTAGGCTTCCTTGTCTCCATAATTTTATATTCAATTTTTTTGGCCAACCTGAATGCTTTCTCCAATGAATCAGGTTCCAAAACGTGAAATTCATGTTGGATGTTATCCTTTAAAGTACCTATGAAGAGATCAATCATGTGTTCCTCTGGAATATCAGTTACCCTTATATTCAATTTTTGGAAGTCCTCAATGTGCTGCCCCACTAAACCTTTTTGTTTAAGATTTATCAATTGAATAAAGAAGGTGTTGCTCTTTGTATCCTCATAATGTGCTATCATTTCCTCCCTAAAAATTCACCAAGTGACAATTTTTTTACGGGAGCAAAGCCATCGATACCATACAAATTTATTTTTTTCTAAATGTAAAGTTTCAATGCATACCTTTTGTGTGTTTTGCACGTTATGGATATCAAAATATTTCTCCATATGTAGTATCCATGTTATAGGATCCTTTCCATCAAACTTCCTCATATCCATTTTTGGAATATGGTTGTTCTTTCCGCCAACATTATAGTTTATGAAATGACGATTAACATTTATTTTGTTCTCATCATGAGGTTCTTCTACTATATTTTCACCATTAAGAAACATTTCTTGTATCAACTTTGTCAAACCTTCCATGTCTTCTTTTAGATCATTCTTCATGTTTTCCATGTTGTATTTCATTTCATCCATCTTAGCTTCCATGCCAGCTTCCATGCCATCCATATTAGCTTCCATGCCTTTCTTCAAAACTTCTATTTCATTTTTTGTTGCTCTTTGAGAGAGAAAAATTTGGTGCACTTTCTCTTGTAATTTTGATAGATCATGTTGCAATTCTTCATCTTCATGAGTCATCGTAGAGCCTTCTGAAGGCTTAATGGGTGTTGAAATATTTTTATGGGGCATATTTTAGAACTCAATACTAATATCAATTCTACAATATTCCCTTGGAATAAATTCAAATTGATTCTTCAAACAAGACTTATTCTATTCGAAAAAAAAATACACACCTTTTTCTTGCTTGTGAGGAGCTCGATATTGAAATTTGATTATATCTGTGATTGCAGCACTTAAATATTAGAATTTCAGCACCAACGTATCCCTCTAAATTATCTTTCGAATTCCATAGGTCTAACCTAATTTGGATTCTCCAAGACAAAGTTGTGACCAATCTCCCACAATGACATAATTATGGTCTGGTTCAGTAGAGGGAACTTCTACGACTTACCACGTGTCACTGTTTCATCCTTCGGCTTTGAAATTGATAACAAAGAAACTATAGTTAATGTTTTTGCGACCAATTTTTACGGCACTCCAATCTGATGCTCAGAGAGAGAGTTATGAATATTTTCCCACGATCACCTATTTCAGATGAAATTCGGGAGCCTGAAAAAGCACTACCTTCCACAGATCATATCTCTAAAAATATTTTGAACCAAGCTTTGAAATTTTTTGACAAGTTTCCTCAAGAGTTTAGCTTTGCACCATAAATATTTTAGATTCTGAACCTTCGTAGAAAAAACATTATAGCTAAAATTCCACGATGACATGTTTAGAGCATGAAACCCTATAATCCAAAGCTCTGATACCAAATGTTGTGTAACCAGCTCCAAAAATAGAAGAAAAGAGATATCAATGCCTTATAATTAAGCCACTTCGAGGGGGAAACCTCCAATACATTAAGTAAATGAACAATTCTTTGATGATAAAATTTACAAAACCTCCTTTCTATATATAGGAGTCCATGGGGCCATAATGTAATCCTAGTGGGCCACAATGTAATCCTAGCTGACCTAACAATAATAATTTAAGGGCACAATAATAACAAAACGGGGGTTACAAGGGTACAATAATAACAATAAAGGGGTTACACTAACAATAATAAGGGACTATACTAGTAATATAGGGACCTAACAGTTAAGGTGAAGGTCAAGGGTAATGTTAAGGTTAAGGGTATAGTTATGTTAAGGTTAAGGTTAAGGTGAAGGTTAAGGGTAAGGTCAAGGTTAAGGGTAAAGTTAAGTTTAAGGTTAAGGTTACGGGTTTGGTATGGTTAAGGCTATGGTTAAAGTTAATGGTAAAGTTACGGTTAAGGTTAGGTTAAGGTAAATTCAAGGTTAAGGTTAGGTTAATGTAAATTTAAGGTTAAGGTTAATGTTTTGTCAGGTTAAGGTTAAGGTTAAGGGTAAGGTTAATGGTAAAGTCAAGGTTAAGGTTAAGGGTAAGGTTAAGGTTAAGGTTAAGGGAAGGTTAAGGTTAAGGTTAAGTTAAGGGTAAATTTAAGGTTAAGGTTACAGTTAAATGTAAGGTTAATGTTAAGGTTATGGTTAAGGTTAGGTTAAGGTTCAAGCTAAGGTTAATGATAGGGTTAGGGTTAGGGGAAGGTTAAGGTTAAGGTTAAGGTTAAGGGTTTGGTCAAGTTTATGGTTAAGATTAAGGTTAAGGTTAAGGTTAACTATAACCTAACCTTAACCTTGACTAAAATCTTAAAATTAACCTTAACCTTAACCTTAATCATAACCTTAACCCTAATAAACCCTTAAACTTTACCTAACCCTTAACCTTACCCTAACCGTAACCTTAATCTAACCATAACCTTAATCTTAACGTTAACAATACCCTTAAAATTAACCATAACCTTAACCTTAACCTTACCCTTAACCTTAACCTTACCTTAACCTAACTTTAACCTCAACCTTCCCCTAACCTTAAGCTTAACATTAACCTAACCTTAACCTTAACCTTACCCTAACCTTACCCTAACCTTAAACTTAACTTTAACCTAACCTTAACCTTAAATTTAACCTTACCTTAACCTTGACCCTAACTATAACCTAACCCTAACCTTAACCTTAACCTTCCCATAACCATAATTGTAACCTTGACCTTACCCTTAACCTTAACCTTAACCTTACCCCCTTAACCTTGACTTTAACTTGACTAAACCAGTAAAATTAACATTAACCTTCACCCTAACCTTACCCTAACCTTACCCTTAACCTTAACCTTCCCCTAAAAATTCACCTTAAAATTAACCTTAACCTTAACTATAACCTTACCCTAACCTTGACCAAACCCTTAACCTTAACCTTAACTTTAACCTTAACCTTCTTCTAACCTTAACCCTGACCCTTAACCTTAATTATAACCTTACCCTTAACCTTACCATCACCCTAACCTTACCCTAACCTTAACCTTAAGCCTAATCTTAACTTTACCCTTAACCTAATATTAACCTTAACCTAACCTTAACCTTACCCTTAACCTTGAAATTAACCTTAACTTAACCTAACCTTAACTATAACCTAGCCCTAACCTTGACCAAACCCTTAACCTTAACCTTATCTTAACCTTAACATCACCTTAACCTTAACTTTAACCTAACTATAACCTTACCCTTAACCTTAACCAACCATAACTATAACCTAACCCTAACCTTGACCAAACCCTTAACATTAACCTTAACCTTAACCTAATCTTAACCTTAACCTTAACCTTAACCTTAATCTTAATCTTAACCCTAACCTTAACCTTAAAATTAAGCTTAACCTTAACCATAACCTTAACTTTAACCTTAACTTTACCCTTAACCTTAACATTAACCTTAACCTTAACGTCAACCTTAACCTTAACTTTACCCTTAACGTAACAGTAACCTTAACCTCATATTAACCTTAACCTATCCTTAACCTTGACTTAACCTAAACTTAACCTGACTAAACCCATAACCTTAACCTTAACCGAACCTTAACCTTAACTATAACCTAACCTTAACCTTGACCTTAACTCTAACCTAACCCTAACCTTGACCAAACCTTAACCTTAACCTTAACCTAACCTTACCCTAACGTTAACCTTAACCTTACCCTTAACCTTAACCTTAGCATAAAATTAACCTTAACTTTACCCTTACCCTTGACCTTAACCTAACCTTAATCTTAACCTTAACCTTACCCTAACCCTACCCTAACCTTAACCTTAAATTTACCCATAACCTTAACCTGACCCTTAACCTAACCTTGACCTTGACCTTGACAAAACCCTAAACCTAACATTAACCTTAACCTTAACCTTAACCTTATCCTTACCTTAACCTTACACTTAACCTTACCCTTGACCTTGACCTTAACCTTACCCTTAACCTTATATTAACCTTAACCTAACCTTAACCTTAAATTTACCCTTAACCTTACCTTAACCATAACCTTAACCTAACCTTAACCTTAATCTTAGCCTCAGCCTTAACTTAACCTTACCTTAACCATAACCTTAACCTTGACCTTAACTATAACCTAACCCTAACCTTAACCAAACCCTTAGCCTCAACCTTAACCTTAACTTTACCCATAACCTAACCTTAACCTTAACCTTACCCTTAACCTTAACCAAACCCTTATTCTTAACCTTAACCTAAACCTTAACCCTAACCTTACCCTTAGCGTAACCTTAACCTTGAATTTAGCCTTAACCTTGACTTTACCCTTAACCTTTACCTTGACCAAATCCTTAACCTAAAGTTAGCCTTAACCTTAACCTAACCCCAACCAAGGTTAAGGTTAAGGTTAAGGGTAAGGTTAAGGTGAAGTGTAAGGTTAAGTTGAAGGTTAAGGTTATGGTTATGGGAAGGTTAAGGTTAAGTGGTTAAGGTTAGGTTAAGGTAAATTCAAGGTTAAGGTTAGGTTAAAGTTAAGACTAGGTTAATGTTAAGGTTACAGGTTTATTTAGGTTAAGGTTAAGGTTGAGGGTAAGGTTAAGGTTATACTTAAGCTAAGGTTTGGTCAAGGTTAAGGTTATGGGTAATTTCAAGGTTAAGTTTAGGTTAAGGTTATGGTAAGGTTAAGGGTTAGGTCAAGGTTAAGGGTTTAGTCAGGTTAATGTGAAGGTTAAGGTTATGATTAAGCTTAAGGTTAAGGTTAATGTTAAATGGTTTGGTCAAGGTTATGGTTACATTATAGTTAACCTTAACCTTAACCTTAATACTAACCCTAACCTTGACCAACCCCTTAACCTTAACCTTCCACTAACCTTAACCCTAACCTCAACCTTAACCTTAAGCTAACCTTAACCATAACTTTACCCTTAACTGTAACCTTGACCTATACTTTACCCTTAACCTAGACCTTAACCTTAACATTAACCTTAACTTTACCCTTAACCTTAACCTTGACTTTACCCTTAACCTTACCCTTAACCTTTAATTTACCCTTGACCTAACCTTAACCTTGACCTTAACTATAACCTAACCCTAACCTTGACCAAACCCTAACCATAAACTTAACCTTAACCTTACCCTTAACCTTAACCTTAACCTTAAATATAACCTAATCCTAATCTTACCCTAACCTTAACCCTAATCCTAACCTTTACTTATCCTTAACCTTAACCTTGACCTTAAACTTAACCTTGTCCTTACCCTTCACCTAACCTTAACCTTATATTAACCTTAACCTTACCTTAACCTTAACTTTTCCTTAACCTTAACATTACCCTTAACCATAACCATAACCATAACCTTAACCTTAACTTAACCTAACATTAGGCTTAACTATGACCTAACCCTGACCTTATCGTAACTATAACCTTAAGGTTAATGTTAAGGGTTTGGTCAAGGTTAGGGTTAGGTTATAGTTAAGGTTACAGTTAGCTTATAATTAAGGTTATAGATAAGGTTACGAGTTTAGTCAGGTTAAGGTTAAGGTTATGGGTTTAGTCAGGCTAAGGTTAAGGTTAAGGTTAAGGTTGGGTAAATGTGAAGGTTATCGGAAGGTTAAGGTTAAATTTAGGTTAAGGTTAAGGGTAAAGTCAAGGTTAAGGTCACGTTAAGGATAAAGTCAAGGTTAAGGTTAGGGTTAGGTTATAGTTAAGGTCAAGGTTAAGGTCAAGGCTAAGGTCAGGTTAAGGTTATAGGTTTAGTCAAGTTAAGGTTAAGGTTAGGTTAAGGGTAAACTTAAGGTTAAGAACCGTAATCTTAACCTTTACCCTTAACCTTAACCTTCACATAACTAAACCTGTAGCCTTGACCTTAACCTTAATCTTAACATAAACCTAACCTTAACCTTAACCTTATCTATAACCTAACCCAAACCATAACCTTGACTTTACTCTTAACGTAACCTTAATCTTGACTTTACCCTTAACCTGAACCTAACACTAACCTTAACCTTCCCATAACCTTAACCTTTACCTAACCTTAACCTTAACCTTAACCTTAACCTGACTAAACCCGTAACCTTAACCTTAACCTTTAACCTTACCCTAAACTAAACTATAACCTTAACCTTAACCTTAACTTTACCCTTAACATAACCTAACTATAAACTAACCTTAACCTTATCCTAACCTTTACCTTAACGCTAACCTTAATATTAACTTTACCCTTAACCCAACCTTAACCTCAACTTAACCTATCCTTAACCTTAGCCTAATCATAACCTTAACATTACCTTAACCTAACCTAACCTTAACCTAACCTAACCTTAACCTTCCCCTAATCTTAACCTTAACGTTAACCTGAACCTTAACCCTAACCTTAACCTTAACCTTGACTTTGCCCTTAACCCTAACCTTAACTTGACTAAACTCTTAACCTTAACTATAACCTAACCCTAACGTTACTCTAACCAAACCCTTAACGTAACCTTAACCTTACCCTTACCCTTACACTTATTTTAACCTTAACCTTGACCTTAACATTAACCTTGACCAAACCCTTAACCTTAACCTTGACCAAATCCTTAACCTTTACCTTAACCTCACTAAACCCATAACCATTACCTCAACTATAACCTAACCCTAACCTTGACTAGACCCTTAACCTTAACCTTAACCTTAACATTAAACTTCCCCTAACCTTAACCCTAATCTTAACCTTAACCTTAATCCTTAACCATAACCTTAAACTTAACCTTAACCAAACCTTAACCTTAACCTTAACTTTACACTTAACCTTCACTATAACCTAACCTTACCTTTACCTTAACCTTACCCTTAACCTTAACCAAACTCTTAACCTTAACCTTACACTTAACCTTGAGCTTAACCTAACATTAACCTTAACGTTCACCCTTAAGCTTAACCTTAACTTTCACTATAACCTATCCTTAACCTTAACATTAACCTTAACCTTAACCTTAACTATAACCTAACCCTAACCTTACACTAACGATAACCATAACCTTAACCATAACCTTAACTTGAACCTTTACCCTAACCTTAACCTTAACCTTACCCTTAACCTTACCTTAACCTTTACTTAACCTAACCTAACCTTACCCTTGACCTAACCTTAACCTTGACCTTAACTTTAACCTTATATTACCCTCAACATAACCTTAACCTAAGCTATAACCTTAACGTTAAAGTTATGGTTAAGGTAAGGTTAAGAAAAGGTTAAGGGTAAGCCTAAGGTTAAGGTTAGGTTAAGGTTATGGTTAAGGTAAGGTTAAGGGTAAAGTTAAGGTTAAGGTTAGGTTAAGGTTAAAAAAATGTTAAGGGTAAGGTTAAGGTCAAGGTCAAGGTTAAGGTTAAGGTTAAGATAATGGTAAGGTTAGGTTAAGGATACAGGTTATAGTTAAGGTTAAGGTTAGGTTAAGGGTAAGATAAGGTTAACCTAACCTTAACCATGACCTTAACTATAACCTAACCCTAGCCTTGACTAAACCCTTAAGGTTAGGGGTAAAGTGAAGGTTAAGGTTAAGGGTAAATTCCAGGTTAAGGTTACGGTTAAGGTTAGGTTAAGGGTAAAGTTAATGTTAAGGTTAAGGTTTGGTAAAGGCTAGGGTTAGGTTATAGTTAAGGTTAAGATAAGGTTAAGGTTAAGGTTAATGTTAATATAAGGTCAAGGTTAAGTTTAACGTTAAGTTTTGGCCAAAATTAGGGTTATGTTATAGTTAAAGTTAAGGTTAAGGTCAAGGTTAAGGGTAAGGTTAAGGTTAGGTTAAGGTTAAGATTCGGTTAAGGGTAAAGTTAAGGTTATGCTTAGGATAAGGTTACGATTAATTTTAGGGTAAGGTTAAGGTTAAGGTTAGGTTAAGGGTAAAGTCACAGTTAAGGTTAGGTTAAGGGTAAGGGTTTGGTCAAGGTTAGGGTTACATTATAGTTAAGGTTAAGGTTAAGGTTAATGTTAGGTTAAGGTTAAGGTTAAGGTTAAGGTTAAGTTAAGTTTGAGGTTAAGGTTAAGGTTAATGTTATGGTTAAGGTTAAGATTAGGTTCAGGTTTAGGTTAAGGTTAGGTTAAGATTAAGATAAGGTTAAGGTTAAAGTTAAAGTTAAGAGTGAAGGTTAAGGGTAAGTTTAAGGTTAAGGTAAGGTTAAGTTACATTAAGGTTAGGTTAAGGGTAATCTTAACCTTAACCTTCCCTATAACCTAACCTTAACTATAACCTAACCCTAACCTTAACAAAACCTTAACCTTAACCTTAACTTAACCGTAACCTTAACCTTAACATTACCTTTAACCTTAACCTTAACCTTAACCTAACCTTATCCTTGACCTTAACTATAACCTAACCCTAACCTTGACCAAACCTTAACCTTAACCTTAACTTAACCTTAACCTTCCCATAACAATAACCTTAACCTTAACTTTACCCTTAACATTAACCTTAACCTTACCCTTAACCTTAACCTTAACCCTTAACCTTAACCTTACCCTTAACCTTAACCTTAACTATAAGGTAACCCTATCCTTAACCTTAACCTTAACCCTAAACTTAACCTTAAATTTACCCTTAACCTAATCTTAACCTTACCCTAAGCTTAACCTTAACCTTAACCTTAACCTTAACCTAAGGTTAAGACTATGGTTAAGGTTATGGTTAAGGATAAGTTAAGGTTAAGGGTAAGGTTAAGGTTAAGGATTTGGTCAAGGTTAGGGTTAGGTTATAGTTAAGGTCAAGGTTAAGGTTAGTTTATAGTTAAAGGTAAGTTTAAGGTTAAGGGTAAGGTCAAGGTTACAAGATTAGTTAGGTTAATGTTAGGCTTAAGCTTAAGGTTAAGATTATGTTAAGTGTAAGGTTAAGGTTAACCTTTACCTTAACCTTAACCTAACCTTAACCTTAACTCTAACCTTTACCTAACCTTAACCTTATCCTTAACCATAACCTTAACCTTGACTTTACCCTTATCCTAACCTTCACCTTAACCTTAACCTAGCCCTAACCTTGACCAAACCATTAACCTTAACTATAACCTAACCTTACCTTAACCTTGCCATAATCATAACCTTAACCTTAACCTTAAACTTAGCCTTAACCTTAGCTTTACCCTTAACCTAACCTTAACCTTAAGCTTAACCTTGACTTTACCCTTAACCTTAACCTTATCCTTAACCTTAACTTTAGCCTAACCTTAACCTTGACTGTACCCTTAACCTAACCTTAACCTTAACCTTAACCTTGACTTTACTATTAACGTAACCTTAACCTTAACCTCTCGTGACCAAACCCCTAACGTTAACCTTAACTTGACTAAACCCTTAAGGTTAGGGTAAATTTAAAGTTAATGTTAAGGTTAGGTTGAGGTTAATGTTAAGGTTAGGTTAATGTAATGGTTAAGGTTACAATTAGGTCAAGGTTATGGGTTTAGTCAGGTTAAGGTTAAGGTTATGGTTAAGGTTAGGTTAAGGGTAAAGTTAAGGTTAAAGTTAGGTTAAGGTTAAGGTTAAGGCTACGTGTTTATTCAGGTTAAGGTTAAGGTTAAGGGTTTAGTTAATATTAAGGTTAAGGTTAAGGTCAAGGTTAAGGTTAAGTTAAGGTTCAGATTAAGGTTTGGTCAAGGTTAGGGTTAGGTTATAGTTAAAGTTAAGTTTAATGTTAGGTTAAGGGTAAAGTTAAGGTTAAGGTTAGAGTAAAGGTTAAGGTTAACGTTAAGGTTAAGGTTAAGGGTAAGGTTAAGGTTAACGTTACGTTAAGTGTAAAGTAAAGTTTAAGGTTAGGTTAAAGTTAAGATAATATTAAGTTTAAGGTTAAGGTTAAGGTTAGCTTAAGGGTATAGTTAAAGTTAAGGTAAAGGGTAAGTTTAGGGAAATTTTTGGTTTATATTATAATTAAGGTTAACGTTAATGTTAAGGACCCTACCCTTAACCTTATCTTAACCTTAACCTTAACCTTAAACTTAACCTTCACCTTAACTATAATCTAACCCTAACCTTAACCAAACCCTTAACCTTAACCTTAACCTTAACCATAACCTTAACCATAACCTTCCCATTACCATAACCTTAACCTTAATCTTGACCTTACCCTTAACCTTAACCTTAACCTTACCCCCTTAACCTTAACCTTAACCTTAACATTGACGTTGAATTTACCCTTAATCTAACCTTAACCTTGACCTTCCCCTAACCTTAACCCTAATCTTACCCTAACCATAACCTTAACTTTACCCTTAACCTAATCATAACCTTAACTTAACCTTAACGTTACCCTTAACCTTGACCTTAACCTTAACTTTAACTATAACTTAACCCTAACCTTGAAAAAACCTTAACCTCGACCTTAACTTAACCTTACCCTTAACCTTAACCTTATCTTAACCTTTATTATAACCTTACCCTAACCTTAACCCTAACCTTACCCTTAACCTTAAACTAACCTTAACCTTAACTTTACCCTTAACCTTCCCCTAACCTTAACCCTAACCTTAACTTTAAGGTTAAAGTTACGGTTTCAGTTAGGTTAAGGTTAAAGTTAAGTTTACGGTTATGGGAAGGTTAAGGTTAGGTTAAGGTTAAGATTAGGGTAAGGTTAAGGTTAAGGTTAAGGGTTTGGTCAAGGTTAGTGTTAGGTTATAGTTAAGGTAAGGGTTAAGTTTAAGGTTGAGGGTAAGGTTAAGGTTAAGTTTAGGTTATAGTTAAGGTTAAGGTTAAGGTTAGGGTTAATGTTAAGTTAAGGTTAAAGGTAAGATTAAGCCCTTAACCTTCCCATAACTATAACCTTAACATTAACCGTAACCTTACCTTAACCTAACCTAACCTTAATCTTAACTTTACCGTAACCTTACTTTAACCTAACTTTAACCTTATCCTTCCCCTAACCTTACCCTAACCTTACCCTTAACCTTCAGCTTAAATTTAACCTAACCTTAACCTTAAATTTACCCTTAACCTAACCTTAACCTTAACCTTAACCTAATCCTAACCTTGACCCTAACCTTAACTTTAACCTAACCTTAACCATACCCTTAACCTTAACCTTAACCTGACTAAACTTGTAACCTTAACCTTAAGCTAACTTTAAGTTTGAATTTACCCTTAACCTAACCTTAACCTTATCCTTAACCTAAGCTTAACCTTACCTTAAGGTTAGGTAAGGGCAAGGTTAAGGTTACAGGTTTAGTTAGGTTAAGGTTAAGGTAAAGGTTAAGGTTAAAGTTAAGGGGGTAAGGTTAAGGGTAAAGGAAAGGTTAAGGTGGAGGTTAAGGGTAAGGTTAAGGTTAAGTTTAAGGGTTTGGTCAAGGTTATGGTCAATTTATAGTTAAGGTTAAGGTTAGGTTAAGGTTATAGTGAAGTTTAAGGTTAAGACTTGTAACTTTAACCTTAACTTTACCGTTAACCTAACCATAACCTTAACTATAACCTAACCAAAACCTTAACCTTAAACTTAACCTTATCTTAACATTAACCTTCACTATAACCTAACCTTAACCTTTACCTTAACTATAACCTAACCCTAACCTTGACCAAAACCTTAACATAACTAAACCCGTAACACTTAACCGTAATCTTGACAAAACCCTTAAACTTAGCCTTAACTTTACCCTTAACCTAATCTTAACCTTAACCTCATATTAACCTTGAATTTACCCTTAACCTAACCTTAAGCTTGACCTTAACTATAACCTAACCCTAATCTTAACCTTAACCTTAACCTTTCCATAACCATAACCTTAACCTTAACTTTACCCTTAACCTTAACCATAACCTTAACCTTACTCTTACCTAACCTTAACCTTAACCTAACCTTAACTTTAACTTTACCCTTAACCTTAACTTCATCCTTAACCTAACCTTGACCTTGACCTTAACTATAACCAAACCCTAACCTTGACCAAACCCTTAAAATTAACCTTACCCTTAACCTTAACTTAACCTAACTTAACCATAACCTTATCTTAACCTTATCCTTCACTATAACATATCCTTTACCTTTACCTTAACTATAACCTAACCCTAACCTTGACCAAACCCTTAACCTTAACCTTAAACTTACCCCCTTAACCTTCCCCTAACCTTAACCTTAACCTTAACCTTAACCTTAACCTAACCTAAACCTTAACTTTACCTTAACCTTGACTTTACCCTTAACCTAACCTTAACCTTAACATTAACCTTAACTTACCCTTAACCTAACCTTAGGTTTTGGTCAAGGTTAGGGTTACGTTATAGTTAAAGTTAAGGTTAAGTTAGGTTAAGCTTAAGCTTAAGCTTAAGCTCAAGCTCAAGGTAAAGTTAAGGTCAAGGTTAAGGTTAGGTTAAGGGTAAGATAAGGTTAAGGTTAGGGTTAAGGTTAAGGTTAAGGTTAATATTAAGGGTTTGGTCAAGGTTAGGGTAGGGTTATATTTAAGTTCAAGATTAAGGTTAGGTTATAGTGAAGGTTAAGGTTAAGGGTTTGGTTAAGGTTAAGGGTAAAGTTAAGGTTAACCTTAACCTTAACCTTAACTTTATCTTAAGCTTAACCTAACCTTAACCTTAACCTTAACCTAACTATAACCTTACCCTTACCCTTAACATTGACCTTAACTATAACCTAGCCCTAACCTTGACCAAACCCTTAAAATTAACCTTTACTTAACATCAAGGTTAAGGTTAGGTTAAGGTTAAGGTCAAGGTTAGGGTTAGGTTATAGTTAAGGTTAAGGTTAAAGTCAAGGTTAAGGATTTGGTCAAGGTTAGGATTAGGTTATAGTTAAGGTCAAGGTTAAGATTAGGTTAGGGTTAATGATTTGTTAAAGGTTAGGGTAATGTTATAGTTAAGGTTAAGGTTAAGGTTACGAGTTTAGTCAGGTTAAGCTTAAGGTTAAGGGTTTGGTTGAGGTTAAGGTTAAGGGTTTGGTTAAGGTTAGGGTTAGGTTATAATTAAGGTTGAGGTTAACGTTAAGGTTAATATTAAGAGTTTGGTGAAGTTTAGTGCTAGGTTAAGGGGGTATGGTTATGGTTAAGGTTAAGGGTTTGGTAAGGTTAGGGTTAGGTTATAGTTAAATTAAAGGTTATTGTTAGGTTATCGTTAAGGTTAAGGTTAAGGTTGAGGTTTAGGTTAGGGTAAATTTAAAGTTAAGCTTAAGGTTAGGTTAAGGTTAAGGTTATGGTTAAGGGTTTGGTCAAGGTTAGGGTTAGGTTAAGGGGGTAAAGTTAAGGTTAAGGTTGAGGTTTAACCTAACCTTAACCTAACCTTAACCTTAACCTTTACCTTAACATAACCATTAACCTTTACCTTAACCCTAACCTATACCCTAAACCTTAACCTTTACCTTAACCATAACCTTAACCTTAACCTTGAATTTACCATTAACGTAACATTACCCTTGACCTTAACCTTAACCTTAACCTTAAATTTAACTTTAACGTTAACCTTCCCTTAACATTAACCCTAACCTTAACCTTACCCTTAACCTAATCTTAACCTTAACTTTACCCTTAACCTAATCTCAACCTTAACCTAATCTTAACCTTACCCTTAACCTTGACCTTAACCTTAACTTAAGCTAACCTTAACCTTAACCTTAACTATAACCTAGCCCTAACCTTGACCAAACCCTTAACCTTAACCTTATCTTAACATTAACATAACCTTAACCTTAACCTTAACCTAACTATAATGTTACCATTAACCTTAACCTTGACCTTAACTATAACCTAAAACTAACCTTGACCAAACCCTTAACATTAACCTTAACCTAAAACTAACCTTGATGAAAACCTTAGCATTAACCTTAACGTTAACCTTAACGTAATATTAACCCTAACCTAACCTTAACCTTACTCATAAACTAACCATAAACTTGACCAAACCTTAACCTTAACCTTAACTTAATCTTAACCTTAACCTTCCCATAACCTTAAACTTGTCCTTAACTATAACCGTACCTTAACCTTCACGAAACCCTTACCCGTAACCATAACCTTAACCTATCCTTAACCTTAACATTATCCTTATCTTAACCTTAGCCTAAACTTAGCCTTAACCTTAACATTAACTCTAACCTAAACCCTAAACTTAAGGTTAAATTTATGGGTAATGTTAGGGTTAGGTTATAGATAAGGTCAAGGTTAACGTTAGGTTAAGGTTAAGGTTAAGGGTTTATTCAGGTTAAGGTTAAGGTTAAAGTACTTAAATTTACCCTTAACCTTAACCTTGACCTTAACCTTACCTTAACCTAAATTTAACCTTAACCTTCCCATAACCTTAACCTTTACATAACCTTCCAATAACCATAACCTTTTCCTTAACCTTAACCTTACCTTAACCTAACCTAACCTTAACCTTAACCTTGACTTTACCCCTAACCTGACCTTAACCTTAATTATAACCTAACGCTAACCCTAAAATTAACCAAACCCTTAACCTTAACCTTAACCTAAATAAACCTAAGTCTTAACCTTAACTTTAACTTCACCCTTATGGTTAAGGTAAGGGTAAGGTTAAATTTAAGGTTAAGTTTAAGGTTAAGATAAGGTTAAGTTTAGGTTAATGTTAAGGTTATGGGTTTAGTCAGGTTAAGGATAAGGTTAAGGTTAAGGGTTTGGGAAGGTTAAATTTAAGGTTAAGAGTAAGATAAGGTTAACATTATGGTTAAGGTTAAGGTTAAGGTCAAGGTCAAGGTTAAGGTGAAGGGTAAGGTTAAGCTTAAGGTTAGGTTTAAGGTTATGGGTAAAGTTAAGGTTAAGTTTAAGGTTGAGGTTAAGATTTGGTCAAGGTTAGGGTTAGGTTATAGTTAAGGTTAAGATAAGGTTAAGGTTAGGTTAAGGTTAATATTAAGACTATGGTTAAGGTTAAGGTTAAGGTTATGATTAAGCCTCTAACCCTAACCTTGACCAAGCCCTTAACCTTAATCTTAACCCTTAACCTTAACCTTAACTATAACCTAACCCTAACCTTGACCAAACCTTAACCTTAACGTTAACTTTACACATAACCTCAACCCTAACCTTAACCTTAACCTTACCCTTAACCTTAAATTAACTATAATATTACACTTAACATTAACTTTGACCTTAACCTTAACCTAACCTTAGCCTTAACCTTAACCATAACCTTATCTTTACCCTTAACCTTAACCTTAACCTAACCCTAAACTTAAATTTACCCTTAACCTGAGCTTAACCTTAACCTAACCCTAACCTTGACCAAACGCTTAACTGTAACCTTAACCTAACCCTTAACCTTAACCTTATCTTAACCTTAATCTAACCTTAACCTTAACCTTATCCTTAACCTGACCAAAACCATAACCTTAACCCAACCTTAACCTTATCTTAACCTGAACCTTAACCTTAAGGGTAAAGTTAAGGTTAAGGTTAAGATAAGGATAAGCTTAAGTTTAAGGTTAAGGTTAAGGTTAAAATAAGGATAAGGTTAAGGTTAAGGTTAGGTTAAGGTTAAGGGTAAGGGTAAGGTTGGGTTAAGGTTAATGTAAGGTTAATATTAGGCTAAGGGTAAAATTAACGAGAAGGTTAAGGTTAAGGGTAAAGTCAAGGTTAAATATATGTTAAGGGTAAGGTTAAGGTTAAGGTTTGGTTAAGGTTAGGTGATAGGTCCCTATATTACTAGTATAGTCCCTTATTATTGTTAGTGTAACTCCCTTATTGTTATTATTGTACCCTTGTAACCCCCATATTGTTATTATTGTGCCCTTAAATTATTATTGTGAGGTCGGCTAGGGTTACATTATGGCCCCACTAGGGTTACATTATCGCCCCACTATGGTTACATTATGGCCCCATGGACTCCTATATATAGAAAGGAGGTTTTGTAAATTGTATCATCCAATAATTGTTCATTTATGTAATGTATTAGAGGTTTCCCCCTTGAATTGGATTATTTCTAAGGCGTTGATATCTCTTTTCTTCTATTTTTGGAGTTGGTTACACAACATTTGGTATCAGAGCTTTGGATTCTAGGGTTTTGCTGCTCTAAATAGGTCATCGTGAAATTTTCACTATAATATTTCTTCTACAAAGGTTCAGAATCTGAAATTTTTAGGGTGCGAAGCTGAAATCTTGAGGAAACTCATCAAAACATTTCAGAGCTTGGTTCACAATATTTTCGGAGATATGATCTGTGGAAGGTAGTGCCTTTTAGGGCTCCTGAATTTCATCTCAAAGAGGTGATCGTGGGAAAATATTCATAACTCTCTCTCTAAGCATCGGATTGAAGTGTCGTAAAAAGTGGTCATAAGAAAACAGACTAGTTTCTTGGATATCAATTTTAGGGATGAAGGATGAAAACAATGACACATGGCAGGTTGTACAAGTTTGCTCTACTGAACCAGTCCATAATTAGGTCATTGTGGGAGATTGGACACAACTTTGTCTTGGAGAATCCAAATCAGGTCAGACCTATGGAATTTGAAAGAGAATGCATAGGGCTACGTTGGTACTGAAACTCAAATATTGAAGTTCTGCAATCATAGAGATAATCCAATTTCAATATCGAGCTCCTCAAAAGCAAGAAAAATGTGTGTATTTTTTTTTCCAAATTGCAAAAGTCTTGTTTGAAGAATCAATTTGACTTGATTCTAAGGGCATATGGTAGAATAGATATCAGTATTAGGTTCTAAAATATGCCCCGTAAAAATAATTCAACGCCCATTAAGCCTTCAGAAGGCTCTACTATGACTCATGAAGATTAAGAATTGCAACATGATCTATCAAAATTACAAGAGAAAGTGCACCAAATTTCGCTCTCACAAAGAGAAACAAAAAATGAAATGGAATTTTTGAAGAAAGGCGTGGAAGCTAAGATGGATGGCATGGAAGCTAAGATGGATGACATGAAAGACAACATGGAAAACATGAAGAATGATCTAAAATCAGACATGGAAGGTTTAACAAAGTTGATACAAGAAATGTTTCATAATGGTGAAAATATAGTAGAATAAACTCATGATGAGAACAAAATAAATGTTAATCATGATTTCATAAACTCTAATGTTGGTGGGAAGAACCAGCATATTCCAAAAATGGAGATGAGGAAGTTTGATGGAAAGGATCCTGTAACATGGATACTATATATGGAGCAATATTTTTATCTCCATAACGTGCAAAACACACAAAAGGTACGCATTGCAACTTTAAATTTAGAAAAAAATACATTTGTATGGTATCGATGGATTTTCTCCCATAAAAAAATTGTCACTTGGTCAATTTTTATGGAGGAAATGATAACACATTATGAGGATACAAATAGCAACATCTTCTTTAGCCAATTGATAAGTCTAAAACAAAATGGCTTAGTGGGGGAGCACATTGAGGACCTCCAAAAATTGAATATAAGGGTAACTGATATTCTAGAGGAACACAGGATTGATATCTTCATAGGCACTTGAAAGGATAACATCCAACATGAAGTTTGCATTTTGGAACCTGATTCATTGGAGAAGGCATTCAGGTTGGAAAGAAAAATTGAATGTAAAATTATGGCAACAAGGAAGCCTACCACTCACTTCTATAAAAAAGGAAGTGTTGCTATGCCTAGATTTCCACAACCTACAAGGTTGACAACACAAAAATTGGAAGAAAAAAGAGCAAAAGGGATTTGCTACAGTTGTGATAGAAAATTATTTTATAAGTGTGCTAAGAAGAAATTATTTTACAGAGATTGTGAAGAGGAAGAAGAAAATGAACAAGAAGAGGATATAGACCAAGAACCAGCCATATAAGGGGAAGAAATGAATCCGACCATATCATGTAATCCACTGGCAGGAATTACCACTTCTCAAACTCTCAAGATAGAAGGACATATCAAGAAGAAAAAGGTAATAGTGTTGATTGATTCAGGTAGCACCCATAACTTTATTCATTTTAAGGTAGCCAAGGAATTAAATTGTTTCCTATACCCAGTACCAAAATTTCAAGTGATGGTTGCAAATGGAGGAACTATACTTTACTCTGGAAAATGCCATAATATCAAGCTAACCATGGGGGAATATGTATTGACTAGTCAAATTCTTTCCATTCCTATAGGAGGTGTTGATTTTGTACTAGGAGTAAAATGGTTACAATCTTTGGGGATGGTAGCTTTTAATTTTCAGGAACTTTTCTTGAAATGTTTTTCAGAAGGAAAGGAATTCGAATTACGGGGTATTGCAGGGAAGCCGAGAAACATAATAAGCTCTAATGTCATGAAAAATATTCTAAAGAAAGAACAATGAGGCATAATTGCACAATTATGCTCACTAGAAGTTCCAACATCAAAATCATCTATTTTTGCAGATCTCCAACAAGTCTTGGACAATCATTCCAAGGTGTTTGAAACTCCCAAAGGACTCCCAACTATTCGTGATCATGATCATGCTATTCATTTGATTCCAGGAAGTGTTCCTCCAAACATCAGGCCTTATAGATATCCTTACTTCCAAAAGAGCGAAATTGAACGTATGATTGCAGAAATGTTAGAGGCAGGTATAATTCAACCTAGTCAAATTTCTTTCTCTGCTCCTTCATTTAGGATATCATAAAATTAGAATGAAGATTGAAGAATTTCCAAAAACAAAATTTCCAACTCATGAGGGTCATTATGAATTTTTGGTCATGCCTTTTGGCCTTACCAATGCACCTTCTACATTTCAAGGGTTGATGAATTCCATTTTCAAACCCTTCCTTAGAAAATTTGTGCTAGTATATTTTGATGAGTTACTAATCTATAGCAGGTCTTGGAAGGAACATGCTGAACATTTTGACAGGGTGCTCAAACTATTGCAGGAGAAACAATTATATGCAAAAACATCCAAATGTTTCTTTGGAGTCCAAGAGGTGGAATATTTGGGTCATATTGTATCTCACGAGGGTGTTAAGGTAGACGCTAAAAAAATTAAATCCTTTAAGGAATGAGAAGCCCCCACAACCATAAAGCAGTTGCGAGGATTTCTCGGGTTAACAGGGTATTATCGCAAGTTTGTTAAGAATTATTGGAGAATAACAGCACCTCTAACAACATTATTGAAGAAAGATGCATTTTTATGGGCTCCTGAAGCAACTAAGGCCTTTGAACATCTTAAAGAGTCAATGTGTCAAGCACCAGTATTAGCTACACCAGACTTTACAAAAACCTTTATTGTGGAATGTGATGCCTCAAGAAATGAAATTGGTGTTGTTTTAATGCAGGAAGGAAGACCCATTGATTTTGAAAGTCGTCCAATCAAAGGAAATTATTTATAGAATGTTAGGTCCCTATATCACTAGTATAGTCCCTTATTATTGTTAGTGTAAACCCCTTATTGTTATTATTGAACCCTTGTAACCCCCATTTTGTTATTATTGAGCCCTTAAATTATTATTGTTAGGTCGACTAGGATTACATTGTGGCCCACTAGGATTACATTATGGCCCCATGGACTCCTATATATAGAAAGGAGGTTTTGTGAATTGTATCATCCAAGAATTGTTCATTCATGTAATGTATTGGAGGTTGCCCCCTCGAAGTGGCTTATTTCTAAGGCGTTGATATCTCTTTTCTTCTCTTTTTGGAGCTGGTTTCCCAACATTTGGTATCAGAGCTTTGGATTATAGGGTTTCACTGCTCCAAAAAGGTCATTGTGGAATGTTTTCTATAAATATTTTTATACGAAGTTTCAAAAGCTGAAATTTTTAGGGTGCGAAGCTGAAATCCTGAGGAAGAGTGCCTAAAAATTTCAGAGCTTGGTTCGCAATATTTTCGGAGAAATGATCTGCGGAAATTAGGTCAATTTTCAGGCTTCTAAACATGTCATTGTGGAATTTGTGCTATAAATTTTTTTCTACTGAGGTTCAGAATCTGAAATTTTAATGGTGCGAAGCTAAAAGCCTAAGGAGACCCATCGAAAAATTTCACAGCTTGGTTCACAATATTTTTGGAGATATGATCTGTGGAAGGTAGTGCTTTTTAAGGCTCCTGAATTTTATCTCAAAAAGGTGATCGTGGGAAATTTCAATAACTCTCTCTCTCTGACCATTGGATTGGAGTGCCGTAAAAATTGGTCGCAAGTAAACGGACTTTAGTTTCTTTTATCTCAATTTTATAGGTGAAATATGAAACAGTGACATGTGGAAAGTCGTAAAAGTTCGCTATACTGAGCCAGTCCATAATTAGGTCATTGTGGGAGATTGGACATAACTTTTTCTTGGAGAATCCAAATCAAGTAATACCTATCGCATTAAAAAGAGAATTTGGAGGGCTACTTCAGTGATGAATTTCAAATATTGAAGAGCCGCAATCATAGAGATAATATAATTTCAATATCGAGCTCCTCGAAAGCAAGTAAAAGGTGTGTATTTTTTTTTCCGAATTATATAAGTCTTGTTTGAAGAATCAATTTGAATTGATTTCAAGGGCATATTGTAGAATAGATATCAGTATTGGATTATAAAATGGCCCCTAAAAAGAATTCAACACCCATTAAGCATTTTGAAAGCTCTACTATGACTCATGAAGACGAAGAATGGCAACATGACATATAAAAATTACAAGAGCAAGTGCAACAAGTTTCGCTCTCGCAAAGAGCAACAAAAAATGACATGGAAGTTTTGAAGAAAGGCATGGAATCTAAGATAGATGCCATGGAATCTAAGATTTATGGCATGGAGGCTGGCATGGAATCTAAGATGGATGAAATGGAAGCTAAGATTGATGATAAAATGGAAAACATGAAGAATTTTCTAAAAGCAGACATGAAGGTTTGACAAATTTGATACAAGAAAGGTTTCCTAATGGTGAAAAGATAGTAGAAGAACCTCATGATGAGAAAAAAATAAATGTTAATCGTGATTTCATAAAATCTAATGTTTGCGGGAAGAACCACCATATTCCAAAGATGGATATGAGGAAGTTTGATGGAAAGGATCCTGTAACATGGATACTACAGATGGAGCAATATTTTGATCTCCATAATGTGCAAAACACACAAAAGGTACGCATTGCAACTTTACATTTAGAACAAAATACATTTGTATGGTATCGATGGTTTTTCTCTCGTAAAAAAATTGTCACTTGGTCAATTTTTACGGAGGAAATGATAGCACATTATGAGGATACAAAGAGCAACACCTTCTTTAGCCAATTGATAAATCTCAAACAAAAGGGTTTAGTGGGGCAGCACATTGAGGACTTCCAAAAATTGAATATAAGGGTAACTGATATTCCAGAGGAACACGGGATTGATCTCTTCATAGGTACTCTAAAGGATAACATCCAACATGAAGTTCGTGTGTTGGAACCTGATTCATTAGAGAAGGCATTCAGGTTGGCAAGAAAAGTTGAATGTAAAATTATGGCGACAAGGAAGCCTACCACTCAATTCTATAAATAAGGAAGTGTTTCTACACCTAGATTTCCACAACCTACAAGGTTGACACCACAACAATTGGAAGAAAAAACAGAAAAAGGGCTTCGCTACAGTTGTGATAGAAAATACACTAAAGGTCATAAGCGTGCTGAAAAGAAATTATTTTACATAGATTGTGAAGAAGAAGAAGAAGAAAATGAACAAGAAGAGCATATACACCAGGAACCGGCCCTAGAAGAGGAAGAAATGAATCCGACCATATCATGTAATGCACTGCCAGGAATTACCACTCCTCAAACTTTCAAGATAGCAGGACAGATCAAGAAGAAAAAGGTAATAGTGTTGATTGATTTAGGTAGCACCCATAATTTTATTCATTGTAAGGTAGCCAAGGAATTAAATTGTTTCCTATACCCAACACTAGAATGCCAAGTGATGGTTGCAAATGGATGAACTATAAATTGCTCTGGGAAATGCCATAATATCAAGCTAACCATGGGGGAATATGTATTGAATAGTCCAATGCTTTCCATTCCTATGGGAGGTGCTGATGTTGTACTAGGAGTACAATGGTTACAATCTTTGGGGAGGGTAGCTTTTAATTTTCAAGAACTTTTCTTGAATTTTTTTTCAGAAGGAAAGGAAGTTGAATTATGAGGTATTGTAGGGAATCCAGGAAGGATAATAAGCTCTAATTTCATGACAAAGCTTCTAAAGAAATAACAACGAGGCGTAATTGCACAATTATGCTCACTAGAAGTTCCAACATCAAAATAATCTATTCCTGCAGATCTCCAACAAGTATTGGACAATCATTCCAAGGTTTTTGAAACTTCGAAAGGACTCCCACCTATTCGTGATCATGATCATGCTATTCATTTGATTCTAGGAAGTGTTCCTCCAAACATTAGGCCTTATAGATATCCTTACGTCCAAAATAGCGAAATTGAACGTATGATTGCAGAAATGTTAGAGGCGGGTATAATTCAACCTAGTCAAAGTTCTTTCTTTGCTCCTGTAGTATTGGTACACAAGAAGGATGGATCATGGCGAATGTGTCCGGGTTATAGGGAGCTCAATAAGCTCACCATTAAAGATAAATTTCCCATTCCTGTGATTGATGAATTATAGGATGAATTACATGGAGAAATTTATTTTATCAAGTTCGATATTCGTTCAGGATATCATCAAATTAGAATGAAGACTAAAGATATTCCAAAAATAGCATTTCGAACTCATGAGGGTCATTATGAATTTTTGGTTATGCCTTTTGGCCTTAACAATGCACCTTCTACATTTCAAGGGTTGATGAATTCCATTTTCAAACCCTTCCTTAGAAAATTTGTGCTAGTATTTTTTGATGATATAATAATCTACAATAGGTCTTGGAAGGATCATGTTGAACATGTTGACACGGTGCTCAAACTATTGCAGGAGAAACAATTATATGCAAAAACATGCAAATGTTTCTTTCGAGTACAAGAGGTGGAATATTTGGGTCATATTATATCTCATGAGGGTGTTAATGTAGACCCTAACAAAATTAAAGCCATTAAGGAATGGAAGGTCCCCATAACCATAAAGCAGTTGCGAGGATTTCTCAGGTTAATAGGGTACTATCGTAAGTTTGTTAAGAATTATGGGAGAATAGCAGCACCTCTAACAACATTATTGAAGAAAGATGCATTTTCATGGACTCTTGAAGCAACTAAGGCCTTTGAACATCTTAAAGAGGCAATTTTCCTATCCCTGGTCTTAGCTACGCCAGACTTCACAAAAACCTTTATTGTGGAATTTGATGCCTCAGAAAATGGAATTGGTGTTGTTTTAATGCAGGAAGGAAGACACATTGCTTTTGAAAGTCATCCAATCAAAGGAAAGTATTTACAGAAACCTATTTATGAGAAGGAAATGTTAGCAATATTGCATGCACTAAAGAAATGGCGAACTTACCTAATGGGAAGACTCTTCAAGGTAAAAACTGATCATGATAGTCTTAAACACTTTTTGGAACAAAGACTATCTTCAGGAGAGCAGCAAAAATGGGTCACAAAGATCTTGGGTTATGACTTTGAAATAATCTACAAAAAGGGAAGCTTAATGTTGTTGCAGATGCACTCTCATGAAAGAATGAAGAGGTGGAAGCATTTCTTTGTGCCATTTCTATTATCCAACCAGATTTCATAACCAAAGCAAGAGATGAATGGAAGAAGGACAAAGAAGTATGGAAACTCATTCAAAAGTTGTAGCAATATCCTAGTACATCTGATACATTTAGTTGGAAAAATGATTCTTTATGGTACAAAGATCGTTTATATCTTAGTAATAATTCCCAAATAAAACAAAATATTCTTTTGGATTTGCACACTTCTCCTTTAGGAGGACACTCAGGATTTTTAAAAATTTATGATAGGGTGAAGAAAGAATTTTTTTGGGATGGCATTAAATCTGATATTAAAATTTTTGTGGCAGAATGTTTGGTTTTCTAGCAGAATAAAGTTGAGACAATTAAGACCCTAGGACTTCTACAACCTTTATCCATTCCAAGTTAACGTTGGGAGGAGATTTCAATGGATTTTATCATAGGTTTACCTAAGTTTGAAGGAAAGAGTGTCATCATGGTGGTAGTTGATAGACTTACCAAGTATGCACACTTTTGTGCATTATCTCATCCATTTAAAGAATGTACAGTTGCTACTACATTTATGGACAAAATTCAAAAGCTACATGGAAGCCCAAGGATTATTGTGAGCGAAAGAGATCCCATTTTTACTGGAAATTTTTGGACGGAGTTATTTTCTTGTTTGGGTACTAAATTAGCTCATAGCTCATCTTATCATCCTCAATCCGATGGTCAAACTAAGATAGTGAATAAATGTTTGGAAGGATATCTTCACTGTTTTGTATCTGATAAATAAACACAATGGGTCAAGTGGTTACCTCTCGTTGAATGGTGGTATAACAGTTCATTCCATACTGCAGCAAAAATAACCCCATTTATGTCACTTTATGGATATCATCCATCGTCCATCACATCATATTTAAGAGAAAATTATATGGTTCAATCAGTGGAAGATCACATAGAGCATCAACAAGAAGTTCTCCAACTCTTAAAGGATAACCTAAATTTGGCACAAAATCAAATGAAACAATAGGCAGATCAACATCGCAGCGAGAGAAGTTTTGATGTAGGAGACTTGGTATTTTTACGGCTACAACCATACAAACAAATGTCCTCGAAGCAAGCTAAGAAGGATAATAAATTATCACCAAAGTACTATGGTCCTTACAAGGTGCTGCAAAAGATTGGTACTATGGCATACAAATTAGAGCTTCCTGCTTCTTCACGAGTACATCCAGTTTTCCATGTTTCATGCTTAAAGAAGATTATAGGTAAAAATCTTCCAGTTCAAACAATATTGCCAGAACTTGATGAGGAAGGAAAAATCATATTGGAACCTGAAGCAGTCATGGAAACAAGAACTCGACAACTACAAAATCGATCAATTTCAGACGATCTCATCAAGTGGAAGAACTTACCCACTGAATATTCTACATGGGAGGATGATAATTTTGTACAGAAGCACCCAGAGCTACTCAAGCGTTGAGGACAACACTTTTTTTGAAGGAGAGGAGCATGTTAGGTCCCTATATCACTAGTATAGTCCCTTATTATTGTTAGTGTAAACCCCTTATTTTTATTATTGTACCCTTGTAACCCCCATTTTCTTATTATTGTGCCCTTAAATTATTATTGTTAGGTTGGCTAGGATTACATTGTGGCCCACTAGGATTACATTATGGCCCCATTGTTAGGTCCCTATATGACTAGTATAGTCCCTTATTATTGTTAGTGTAACCCCCTTATTGTTATTATTGTACCCTTGTAACCCCCATTTTGCTATTATTGTGCCTTTAAATTATTATTGTTAGGTCGGCTAGGATTACATTGTGGCCCACTAGGATTACATTATGGCCCCATGGAATCCTATATATAGAAAGGAGGTTTTGTAAATTGTATCATCCAAAAATTGTTCATTTATGTAATGTATTGGAGTTTTCCCCCTTGAAGTGGCACATTTGTAAGGCGTTGATATCTCTTTCCTTATATTTTTGGAGTTGGTTACACAACATTTGGTATCAGAGGCTTTGGATTCTAGGGTTTCGCTGCTCCAAACAGGTCATCTTGGTATTTTTGCTATAAATTCTTTTCTACGAAGTTTCAGAAGCTGAAATGTTTTGGGTGCAAAGCCAAAATCCTGAGGAAGCTTGCCTAAAAATTTCAGAGCTTGGTTTGCAATATTTGGAGAGATATGATCTATGGAAGTTAGGTCTTTTTTCAGGCTCCTAAACCAGTCATCATGGAATTTTCGCTATAAATTTTATTTTACGAAGGTTCAGATTCTGAATTTTGTATGGTACAAAGCTGAAATCCCGAGGAAATTCTTCAAAAAAATTCAGAGCTTGGTTCGCAATATTTTTGGAGATATGATCTGTGGAATGTAGTGCTTTTTCAGGCTCCTGAATTTCATCTCAAAGAGGTGATCGTGGGAAAAGTTCAATAACTCTCTCTCTGGGCACCAGATTGGAGTGATGTAAAAATTGGTGGAAAGTAAACGGACTGTAGTTTCTTTGCTATCAATTTCAGAGACAAAAGACAAAACAGTGACACGAGGCAAGTCGTACAAGTTCCCTCTAATGAACCAGTCCATAATTAGGTCATTGTGGGAGATTAGATACAACTTTGTCTTGAAGAATCCAAATCAGGTCAGACCTATGGAATTCAAAAGATAATTCAGAGGGGTATTTCATAGCTGAATTTCAGATATTTAAGTTTTGCAATCACAAATATAATCCAATTTCAATATCGAGCTCCTCAAAAGAAAGAAAAAGGTGTGTATTTTTTTTCCAAATTGCATAAGTCTTGTTTGAAGAATCAATTTGAATTGATTCCAAGTGCATATTATAGAATACATATCAATATTGGGTTCTAAAAGATGCCCCATAAAAATAATTGAACACCCATTAAGCCTTCAGAAGGCTCTACTATGACTCATGAAGATGAAGAATTGCAACATGATCTATCAAAATTACAAGAGCAAGTGCAACAAATTTCACTCTTGCAAAGAGCAACAAAAAATGAAATGGAAGTTTTGAAGAAAGGAGTGGAAGCTAAGATGGATGGCGTGCAAGCTAAGATGGATGGCGTGGAAGCTAAGATGGATGTCATGGAATCTGGCGTGGAAGCTAAGATGGATGGCATGGAAGCTAAGATGGATGGCATGAAATACAACATGGAAAACATGAAGAATGATCTAAAAACAGACATCGAAGGTTTGACAAAGTTGATACAAGAAATGTTTCCTAATGGTGAAAAGATAGTAGAAGAACCTCATGATGAAAACAAAATAAATGTTAATCGTGATTTCATAAACTCTAATGTTGGCGGGAAGAACCACCATATTCCAAAAATGGATATGAGGAAGTTTGATGGAAAGGATCCTCTAACATGGATACTACAGATGGAGCAATATTTTGATCTCCATAATGTGCAAAACACACAAAAGGTACGCATTGCAACTTTACATTTAGAGAAAAATACATTTGTATGGTATCGATGGCTTTGCTCCCGTAAAAAAATTGTCACTTGGTCAATTTTTACGGAGGAAATGATAGCACATTATGAGGATACAAAGAGCAACACCTTCTTTAGCCAATTGATAAATCTAAAAAAAAAAGGGTTTAGTGGGGCAGCACATTGAGGACTTCCAAAAATTGAATATAAGGGTAACTGATATTCCAGAGGAACACAGGATTGATCTCTTCATAGGCACTTTAAAGGATAACATCCAACATGAAGTTCGTGTTTTGGAACCGAATTCATTGGAGAAGGCATTCAGGTTGGCAAGAAAAGTTGAATGTAAAATAATGGCGACAAGGAAGCCTACCACTCAATTCTATAAAGAAGGAAGTGTTGCTACGTCTAGATTTCCACAACCTGCAAGGTTGACACCACAACAATTGGAAGAAAAAAGAGCAAAAGGGCTTTGCTACAGTTGTGATAGAAAATACACTAAAGGTCATAAGTGTGCTGAGAAAAAATTATTTTACATAGATTGTGAAGAGGAAGAAGAAAATGAACAAGAAGAGGATATACACCAGGAACCAGCCCTAGAAGAGGAAGAAATGAATCCGACCATATCGTGTAATGAACTAGCAGGAATTACCACTCCTCAAACTCTCAAGATAGAAGGACATATCAAGAAGAAAAAGGTAATAGTGTTGATTGATTCAGGTAGCACCCATAATTTTATTCATTGTAAGGTAGCCAAGGAATTAAATTGTTTCCTATACCCAGCACGAGAATGTCAAGTGATGGTTGCAAATGGAGGAACTATAAATTTCTCTGGAAAATGCCATAATATCAAGCTAACCATGGGGGAATATGTATTGACTAGTCCAATGCTTGCCATTCCTATGGGAGGTGTTGATGTTGTACTAGGAGTACAATGGTTACAATCTTTAGGGACGGTAGCTTTTAATTTTCAAGAACTTTTCTTGAATTTTTTTTCAGAAGGAAAGGAAGTCGAATTACGGGGTATTGAAGGGAAGCCGGGAAGGATAATAAGCTCTAATGTCATGACAAAGCTTCTAAAGAAATAACAACGAGGCGTAATTGCACAATTATGATCACTAGAAGTTTCGACATCAAAATCATCTATTTCTGCAGATCTCCAACAAGTCTTGGACAATCATTCCAAGGTGTTTGAAACTCCCAAAGGACTCCCACCTATTCGTGATCATGATCATGCTATTCATTTGATTCCAGGAAGTGTTCCTCCAAACATCAGGCCTTATAGATATCCTTACTTCCAAAGAGCGAAATTGAACGTATGATTGCAGAAATGTTAGAGGCGGGTATAATTCAACCTAGTCAAAGTTCTTTCTCTGCTCCTGTAGTATTGGTACACAAGAAGGATGGATCATGGAGAATGTGTCCGGATTATAGGGAGCTCAATAAGCTCAACATTAAAGATAAATTTCCCATTCCTGTGATTGATTAATTATAGGACAAATTACATGGAGCAATTTATTTTACCAAGTTGGATCTTCGTTCAGGATATCATAAAATTAGAATGAAGACTGAAGATATTCCAAAAACAACATTTCGAACTCATGAGGGTCATTATGAATTTTTGGTCATGCCTTTTGGCCTTGCCAATGCACCTTCTACATTTCAAGGGTTGATGAATTCCATTTTCAAACCCTTTCTTAGAAAATTTGTGCTATTATTTTTTGATGATATACTAATCTACAGTAGGTCTTGGAAGGATCATGTTGAACATGTTGACAGGGTGCTCAAACTATTGCAGGAGAAAAAATTATATGCAAAGACATCCAAATGTTTCTTTGGAGTACAAGAGGTGGAATATTTGGGTCATATTATATCTCACGAGGGTGTTAATGTAGACCCTAACAAAATTAAAGCCATTAAGGAATGGAAGGTCCCCTCGACCATAAAGCAGTTGCGAGGATTTCTCAGGTTAACAGGGTATTATCCCAAGTTTGTTAAGAATTATGGGAGAATAGCAGCACCTCTAACAACATTATTGAAGAAAGATGCATTTGCATGGACTCTTGAAGCAACTAAGACCTTTGAACATCTTAAAGAGGCAATGTGCCTAGGCCCAGTCTTAGCTACGCCAGACTTCACAAAAACCTTTATTGTGGAATGTGATGCCTCAAGAAATGGAATTGGTGCGGTTTTAATGTAGGAAGGAAGACCCATTGATTTTGAAAGTCGTCCAATCAAAGGAAATTATTGATAGAAACCTATTTATGAGAAGGAAATGTTAGCAATACCGCATGCACTAAAGAAATGGAGAACTTACCTAATGGGAATACACTTCAAGGTAAAAACTGATCATGATAGTCTTAAACACTTTTTGGAACAATGAATATCTTCAGAAGAGTAGCAAAAATGGGTCACAAAATGTTGGGTTATGACTTTGAAATAATCTACAAAAAGGAAAGATTAATGTTGTTGCGGATGCACTCTCAAGAAAGAATGAAGAGGTGGAAGCATTGCTTTGTGCCATTTCTATTATCCAACCAGATTGGATAACTGAAGCAAGAGATGAATGGAAGAAGGACAAAGATGTATGGAAACTTATTCAAAATTTTCAGCAAGATCCTAGCACATATGATACATTTAGTTGGAAAAATGATTCCTTATGGTACAAAGATTGACTATATATTTGTAATAATTCCCAACTAAAACAAAATATTCTTATGGAATTGCACACTTCTCCTTTAGGAGGACACTCAAGATTTTTAAAAACTTACCACAAGGTGAAGAAATATTTTTTTTGGGATGGCCTTAAATCTGATATTCAAAATTTTGTGGCGAAATGTTTGGTTTGCCAACAAAATAAGGTGGAGACAATTAAGACCCCAGGACTTCTACAACCTTTATCCATTCCAGGTCAACGTTGGAAGGTGATTTCAATTGATTTTATCACAGGTTTACCTAAGTCCGAAGGAAAGAATTTCATCATGGTGGTAGTTGATAGACTTACCAAGTATGCACACTTTTGTGCATTATCTCATACATTTAAAGCAAGTACAATTTCTACTACATTTATGGACAGAATTCAAAAGCTACATGGAAGCCCAAGGGTTATTGTGAGTGACAAAGATCCCATTTTTACTGGAAATTTTTGGACGGAGTTATTTTCTTGTTTGGGTACTCAATTAGCTCATATCTCATCTTCTCATCCTCAATCTGATGGTGAAATTGAGATAGTAAATAAATGTTTGGAAGGATATCTTCATTGTTTTGTATTTGATAAACAAACACAATGGGTCTAGTGGTTACCTGTCGTTGAATGGTGGTATAACACTTCCTTCCATACTGCAGCAAAAATGACCCCATTTATGGCACTTTATGGATATCATCCACCATCGATCACATCATCTTTAAGGGAAAATTCAAAGTTTCAAATAGTGGAAGATCACATCCAGCATCAGCAATAAGTTCTCCAACTCTTAAAGGATAACCTGATTTTGGCAAAAAATCGAATGAAACAACAGGCGGATCAACATCGCAGCGAGAGAAGTTTTGATGTAGGAGATTGGGTATTTTTACGCCTACAACCATGCAAACAAATTTCCCTCAAGCAAGCTAAGGAGGATAATAAATTATCTCCAAAGTACCATGGTCCTTACAAGGTGTTGCAAAAGATTGGTACTATGGCATACAAATTGGAGCTTCCTGCTTCTTCGCGAGTACATCCAATTTTCCATGTTTCATGCTTAAAGAAGGTTATAGGTGAAAATCTTCCAGTTCAAACAATATTGCCAGAACTTGATAAGGAAGGAAAAATCATATTGGAACCTGAAGCGGTCACGGAAACAAGAACTCGACAGCTACGGAATTGATCAATTTCAGAGTATCTCATCAAGTGGAAGAACTTACCCACTGAAGATTCTACATGGGAGGATGAGAATTTTATACAGAAGCACCCAGAGCTACTCAAGCGTTGAGGACAACACTTTTTTGAAGGAGAGGGGCATGTTAGGTCCCTATATGACTAGTATAGTCCCTTATTTTTGTTAGTGTAACCCCCTTATTGTTATTATTGTACCCTTGTAACCCCCATTTTGTTATTATTGTGCCCTTAAATTATTATTGTTAGGTCGGCTAGGATTACATTGTGGCTTACTAGGATTACATTATGGCCCCATGGACTCCTATATATAGAAAGGAGGTTTTGTAAATTGTATCATCCAAAAATTGTTCATTTATGTAATGTATTGGAGGTTGCCCCCTCGAAGTGGCTCATTTCTAAGGCGTTGATATCTATTTTCTTCTATTTTTGGAGCTGGCCACACAACACCCATGGAATACTATATATAGAAAGGAGGTTTTGTGAATTGTATCATCCAAGAATTGTTCATTCATGTAATTTATTGGAGGTTGCCCCCTCGAAGTGGCTTATTTCTAAGGCATTGATATCTCTTTTCTTGTCTTTTTGGAGCTGGTTTCCCAACATAGAAATCTATTTATAAGAAGGAAATGTTAGCAATACTACATGCACTAAAGAAATGAAAAACATACCTAATGGGAAGAAACTTCAAGGTAAAAGCTGATCATGATAGTCTTAAAAATTTTTTGGAACAAAGACTATCTTCAGAAGAGCAACAAAAATTGGTCACAAAGATGTTGGGTTATGACTTTGAAATAATCTACAAAAAAGAAAAGCTTAATGTTGTTGCAGATGCACTCTCAAGAAAGAATGAAGAGGTGGGAAGCATTGCTTTGTTCTATTTATATTATCCAACCAGATTCGATAACCGAAGCAAGAGATGAATAGAAGAAGGAAAAAGATGTATGGACACTCATTCAAAAGTTGCAGCAAGATCCTATTACATTTGATACATTTAGTTGGAAAAATGATTCCTTATGGTACAAAGATCGCTTATATCTTTGTAGGAATTACCAACTAAAACAAAATATTCTTTTGGAACTGCACACTTCTCCTTTAGAAGGACACTCAATATTTTTAAAAACTTACCAGAGGGTGAAGAAAGAATTTTTTTGGGATGGCCTTAAATCTGACATTCAAAAGTTTGTGACGGAATGTTTGGTTTGCCAGCAGAATAAGGTTGAGACAATTAAGACCCCGAGACTTCTACAACCTTTATCCATTCCAAGTCAACGTTGGGGGGAGATTTCAATAGATTTTATCACAGGTTTACCTAAGTCTGAAGGAAAGAATGTCATCATGGTGGTAGTTGACAGACTTACCAAGTATGCACACTTTTGTGCATTATGTCATCCATTTAAAGCAAGTATAGTTGCTACTACATTTATGGACACAATTCAAAAGCTACATGGAAGCCCAAGGGTTATTCTGAGTCACAAAGATCCCATTTTTACTGGAAATTTTTGGACGGAGTTATTTTCTTGTTTGGGTACTCAATTAGCTCATAGCTCATCTTATCATCCTTAATCTGATGGCCAAATTGAGATAGTAAATAAATTTTTGGAAGGATATCTTTGTTTTTTTGTATCTGATAAACAAACACAATGGGTCAAATGGTTACCTCTCGCTGAATGGTGGTATAATGCTTCCTTCCATACTGCATCAAAAATGACCCCATTTATGGCACTTTATGGATATCATCCACCATCCATCACATCATATTTAAGGGAAAATTCGAAGGTTCAAGTAGTGGAAGATCACATCGAGCATCAGCAAGAGGTCCTCCAACTCTTAAAGGATAACTTGAATTTGGCACAAAATCGAATGAAACAACAGGCATATCAACATCGCAGTGAAAGAAGTTTTGATGTACGAGATCGGGTATTTTTACGGCTACAACCATACAAACAAATGTCCCTCAAGAAAGCTAAGAAGGATAATAAATTATCGCCAAAGTACTATGGTCCTTACAAGGTGTTGCAAAATATTGGTACTATGGCATACAAATTAGAGCTTCCTGCTTCTTCGTGAGTGCATCTAGTTTTCCATGTTTCATGCTTAAAAAAGGTTATACGTGAAAATATTCCAGTTCAAACAATATTGCTAGAACTTTATGAGGAAGGAAAAATCAGATTGAAACCTGAAGCGGTCACAGAAACAAGAACTCAATAGCTACGGAATCGATCAATTTCAGAGTATCTCATCAAGTGGAAGAACCTATCCACTGAAGATTCTACATGGGAGGATGAGAATTTTATACAGAAGCACCCAGAGCTACTCAATCATTGAGGACAACACTTTTTTGAAGGAGAGAGGCATGATAGGTCCCTATATTACTATTATAGTCCCTTATTGTTGTTAGTGTAACCCCCTTATTGTTATTATTGTACCCTTGTAACCCCTATACTGTTATTATTGTGCCCTCAAATTATTATTGTTAGGTCGGCTAGGATTACATTGTGGCCCCACTAGGATTACATTATGGCCCCATGGACTCCTATATATAGAAAGGAGGTTTTGTAAATTGTATCATCCAAGAATTTTTCATTTATGTAATGTATTGGAGGTTTCCCCCTAGAAGTGTCTTATCTCTAAGGCGTTGATATCTCTTTTCTTCTATTTTTGGAGCTGGTTACACAACATTAGGATTAGGTTATAGTTAAGGTCAAGGTTATGTTTAGGTTAAGGGTAAGGTTAAAGTTAAGGTTAAGGTTATAGGTTTATTTAGGTTAAGGTTAAGGTTAATGTTAAGGGTAAGGTCAAGGTTAAGGTTACGTTAAGGGTAAATTTAGGGTTAAGGTTAGGGTTAAGGTTAGTAGAAGATTAAGGTTAAGGTTTAGGTTAAGGTTACAATTAAGTTTAGGTTAAGGTGAAGGTTAAGGGTAAGGTTTAAGGTTAAGGTCAAGGTCATGGTTAAGGTTAATTTAGGTTAAGTTTAAGGTTATGCTTATGGTTATGGGAAGGTTAAGGTTAAGTTAAGTTTATGGGTAAGGGTTTGGTCAAGGTTCGGGTAAGGTTATAGTTAAGTTCAGGTTAATGTTAAGGTTAGGGTTAGGTTAAGGTTAAGGTTAAGGGTAAAGAAAAGGTTATGGTTAAGGTTAGGGTCAGGTTATAGTTAAGGTTAATGTTAAGGTTAAGGTTAGGTCAAGGCTAAGGTTAAGGTTTGGTCAGGTTAAGGTTAAGCTTAGGCTTAGGATTAAAGTGAAGTTTAAGGGTAAGGTTAAGGTTAAGGTTAGTTTAAGGTTAAGGTTAGGTTAAGGTTAAGGTTAAGGGTTTGGGAAGGTTAAGGTTAAGGATAAGTGTTTGGTCAAGGTTGGGGTTAGGTTATAGTTAAGGTCAAGGTTAAGGTTATGGTTAAGGTAAGGTTAAGATAAGGTTAAGGGTATGTATTTAGTAAGGTTAAAGTTAATGTTAAGGTTAAGGTAAGGTTAAGGGTAAAGTTAAGGTTAACCTTGACCTTGACCTTGACCTTAACCTTAACCTTAATAAACCTTACCCTTAACTTTAACCTTAACCTTAACCTTGACCTTAACCTTACCTTGACATTAACCTTAACCTAACCTTAACCTAACCTCAACCCTAACCATAACCATAACCTTAACCTTGACCTTAACATAAACATTAACCTTAACAGTAAAATTTACTTAACCTTAAGCTTAACATATACCCTTAACCTTAACCTTAACCTTAACCTTGAATTTACCCTTAGCGTAACATTATCCTTAACTTTAACCTTAAACTTAACCTTAACCTGACTAAACCTATAACCTTAACCTTACCCTTAGCTATAACCTAACGCTAACCTTGAGAAAACCTTCAACCTTAACATTAACTTTAACCATAACCTTCCCCTAACCTTAACCCTAACCTTAACCTTAACTTTACCCTTAACCTAACCTTAACCTTAACTTTACCCTTGACCTAATGTTAACCTTAACCTAAACTTAACCTTTCTATTGACCTTGACCTTAACCTTAACCTTAACCTTAACTATAACCTAACCCTAACCTTGACCAAATCCTTAACCTTAACCTTATCTTAACCTTAACATAAACTTAACCTTAACCTTAACCTATCTATAACCTTACCCTTAACCTTAACCTTGACCTTAACTATAACCTAACCCTAACCTTGACCAAATGCTTAACATTACCCTTAACCTTAATGTTAACCTTAACCTTAACGTAGTCTTAACCTTAACCTAACCATAGCCTTAACCTAACCTTAACCTTACCCATAACCTAACCCTATCCTGGACCAAAACTTAACCTTAACCTTAACTTAACCTTAACCTTAACCTTCCCATAACCTTAACCTTGACCTTAACTATAACCTAACCTTAACCTTGACGAAACCCTTCCCCGTAACCTTAAGGTGAGGGTTAAGGTTAGGGTTAGGTTATAGTTAAGGTCAAGGTTAAGGTTAGGTTAAAATTATTTTGCGGGTTTAGTCACGTTAAGGTTAATGTTAAGGTACTTAACTTTACCCTTAACTTTAACCTAACCTTAACCTTGACCCTGACTTTAACCTTTACCCTAACCTTAACCTTAACCTTCCCATAACTATAACCTTAACCTTGACTTTACCCTAATCCTAACCTTCACCTTAACCTTAACCTAACCCTAACCTTGACCAAACCATTAACCTTAACTATAACCTAACCTTAACCTTAACCTTCCCATAACCATAAATTTAACCTTAACATTAAACTTAGCCTTAACCTTAGCTTTACCCTTAATCCAACCTTAACCTTAACCTTGAATTTATCCTTAACCTTAACCTTATTCTTAACCTTAACCTTAACCTAACCTTAACCTTAACCTTAACCTTGACTTCACCATTAATGTAACCTTAACCTCCCGTGACCAAACCCCTAACCTTAACCTTAACTTGATTAAACCCTTAAGGTTAGGGTAAAGTTAAAGTTAAGGTTAAGGTTAGGTTAAGGTTAAGGTTAAGGTTAGGTTAATGTTATGGTTAAGGTTACAGTTAGGTCAAGGTTATGGATTTAGTCAGGTTAAGGTTAAGGTTAAGTGTTTGGTCAAGGTTAAAGGTAAAGTTAAGGTCAAGGTTAGGGTTAGGTTATAGTTAAGGTTAAGGTTAGGTTAAGGGTAAAGTCAAGGTTAAGGTTAGCGTGAAGGTTAAGGGTAAGATTAAGGTTAAGGTTAGGTTAAGTTTAAGGTTAAGGGTAAGGTTAAGGTTAATTTTAGGTTAAGGGTAAGGTTAATGCTAGGTTAAGGTTAAGGTTATGTTTAAGGTTAGGTTAAGGGTAAAGTTAAGGTTAAGGTTAGGTTATGGTTAAGGTTAAGGTTACGTGTTTATTCAGGTTAAGGTTAAGGTTAAGGGTTTAGTTACTGTTAAGGTTAAGGTTAAGGTTAAGGGTAAGGGTAAATTCAAGGTTAAGGTCAAGGTTAGGTTAAGGTGGAGGTTAAGGTTAAGTTAAGGTTAATATTAAGGTTTGGTCAAGGTTAGGGTTAGGTTATAGTTAAAGTTAAGTTTAATGTTAGGTTAAGCGTAAAGTTAAGGTTAAGGTTAGAGTAAAGGTTAAGGTTAACGTTAACATTAAGGTTAAGGTTTAGGGTAAGGTTAAGGTTACGCTAAGTTTATATTCAAGGTTAAGGTTAGGTTAAAATTAAAAGAATATTAAGTTTAAGTTTAAGGTTAAGGTTAGCTTAATGGTATATTTAAAGTTAAGGGAAAGGGTAAGGTTAGGGAAAGGTTAGGTTTAGATTATAGTAAGGTTAAGGTTAACGTTAAGGACCTTACCCTTAACTTTATCTTAACCTTAACCTTAATCTTAAACTTAACCTTGACCTTAACCATAACTTAACCCTAACCTTGACCTTAACCTTAACCTTAACCTTCCCATTACCATAACCTTAACCTTAACCTTAGCCTTAATCTGACTAAACCTGTAACCTTAACCTTAACCTTAACATGACTAAACCCGTAACGTTTAACCTTATGTTAACCTAACCTTAACCTTAACCTTAACCTGACTAAACCCGTAATGTTTAACCTTATCTTAACCTAACCTTAACCTTAACCTTAACTTTAACTTTACCCTTAATCTAACCTTAACCTTAACTTTAACTAGAGCCTAACCTAACCTTAACCTTACCTTAACCAAACTTAACCTTGACCTAACCATAACCATAACCTTACCTTAACCTAACCTAGCCATAACCTTAACCTTAACCATAACCTTAACCTTAACCTTGGCCTTAACCTTCACCCTAAACCTTAATCTAACCCTAACCTTAAGCTTGACCTTAACCTAACCTTAACCTTAACCTTATCTTACCCTTAACCTTGACCTTGACCTTAACCTTGCCTTAACCTTCCCATAACCATAACCTTAATCTTGAATTTACCCTTAACATAACCTTAACCTTAACCTAATCCTAACCTTAACCAAACCCTTAACCTCAACTATAACCTAACCTTAACCTTAACCTTCCAATAACCATAACCTTAACATCGACCTTGAATTTACCCTTAACCTAACCTTAACCTTGACCTTCCCCTAACCTTAACCCTAATCTTACCCTAACCATAACCTTAACTTTACCCTTAACCTAATCTTAACCTTAACTTTAACATTACCCTTAACCTTGACCGTAACCTTAACTTTAACTATAACCTAACCCTAACCTTGACAAAACCTTAACCTCGACCTTAACTTAACCTAACCTTAAGCTTAACCTTAACTTTACCCTTATTTTAAACTTTATTATAACCTTACCCTAACCTTACCCTTAACCTTAAATTAACCTTAACCTTAACTTTACCCTTAACCTTGACATTAACCATAACCTTCCCCTAACCTTAACCTTAACCTTCCCCTAACCTTAACCCTAACCTTAACTTTAACCTTAACCTTAAGGTTAAGGTTACAGTTTCAGTTAGGTTAAGGTTAAGGTTAAGGATATATTTATGGTTATGGGAAGGTTAAGGTTAGGTTAAGGTTAAGATTAGGGTAAGGTTAAGGTTAAGTTTAAGGGTTTGGTCAAGGTTAGTGTTAGGTTATAGTTAAGGTCAAGGTTAAGTTTAAGGTTAAGGGTAAGGTTAAGGTTAAGGTTAGGTTATAGTTAAGGTTAAGGTTAAGGTTACGGTTAATGTTAGGTTAAGGTCAAGGGTAAGATTAATCCCTTAACCTTCCCATAACCATAACCTTAACATTAACCTTAGCCTTACCTTAAACTAACCTAGCCTTAACCTTAACTTTACCTTAACCTTACCTTAACCTTCCCCTAACCTTACCCTTAACCTTCAACTTAACTTTAACCTAACCTTAACTTTAAATTTACCCTTAACCTAACCTTAACCTTAACCTTAAACTAATCCGAACCTTGACCTTAACCTTAACCTTGACCTAAACTTAACCCTATTCTTAACCTTAACCTTAACCTGACTAAACTTGTAACTTTAACTATAACCTTAACCTTAACCTAACCTTAACTTTGACTTTACCTTTAACCTAACGTTAACCTTATCCTTAACCTAAGCTTTACCTTATCTTAAGGTTAGGTTAAGGTTGAGGTTAGATAAGGGTAAGCTTAAGGTTACACATTTAAATAGGTTAAGGTTAACGTAAATGTTAAGGTTAAAGTTAAGGGTGTAACGTTAAGGTTTAGGTTAAGGTTATGGTTAGGTTAAGGGTAAAGGTAAGGTTAAGGTGAAGGTTAAGGGTAAGGTTAAGGTTAAGGTTATGGGTTTAGTCAGGTTAAGGTTAAGGTTAGGGTTAAGGTTATAGTGAAGGTTAAAGTTAAGACTTTCAACTTTAACCTTAACCTTAACCTTAACCTTAACCTGACTAAACCCGCAACCTTAACCTTAATCTTAACCTAATATTAACCTTAACTTTACCGTTAACCTAACCTTAAACTTAACTATAACCTAACCCTAACCTTAACCTTAAAATTAACCTTATCTTAACCTTAACCTTCACTTTAACCTAACTTTAACCTTTACCTTAACTATAACCTAACGCTAACCTTGACCAAACCCTTAACCTGACTAAACCCGTAACACTTAACCCTAACCTTGACAAAAACCTTTACCTTAACCTTAACTTTACCCTTAACCTAATATTAACCTTAAACTCACCTTAACCTTGACTTTACCCTTAACCTAACCTTAAGCTTGACCTTAACTATAACCTAACCCTAACCTTGACCAAACCCTAACCTTAACCTTAACCTTCCCATAACCATAAACTTAACCTTAACTTTACCCTTAACCTTAACCTTACCCGTACCTAACCTTAACCTTAACCTTAAATTTACCTTTAACGTTAACTTTACCCTTAACCTAACCTTGACCTTGACCTTAACTATAACCTAACCCTGACCTTGAACAAACCCTTAAACTTAACCTTACCCTTAACCTTAACTTAACCTAACTTAACCTTAACCTTATCTTAACCTTAGCCTTCACTATAACCTACCCTTAACCTTGACCTTAACTATAACCTAACCCTAACCTTGAACAAACCCTTAACCTTAACCTTAACCTTACCCCCTTAACCTAACGTTAACCTTCCCCTAACCTTAACCTTAACCTTAACCTAACTTTAACCTTAACTTTTCCTTAACATTGACTTTATCCTTAACCTAACCTTAACCTTAACATTAACCTTAACCTTATCTTACCCTTAACCTAACCTTAGGGTTTCATCAAGGCTAGGGTTAGGTTATAGTTAAATTTAAGGTTAAGGTCAATGTTAAGGTTAATCTAGGTTAAAGTTAAGCTTAAGATTAAGATTAAGGTTATGTTCATGGTAAAGTTAAGGTCAAGGTTAACATTAGGTTAAGGGTAAGATAAGGTTAAGGTTAGGGTAAGATTAAGGTTAAGGTTAATTTTAAGGGTTTGGTCAAGGTTAGGGTAGGGTTATAGTTAAGGTCAATATTAAGGTTAGGTTACAGTGAAGGTTAAAGTTAAGATATGGTTAAGGTTCAAGTCAAGGTCAAGGTTAAGGTTAGGGTAAAGGTTCAGGTTCATGTTAAGGTTAAAGTTAGGTTATAGTGAAGGTTAAGGTTAATACCTGTAACCCTAACCTTAACCTTAACCTTGACTTTACCCTTAACCTAACCTTAACCTTAACCTAACCTTCACCTTAACCTTAACCAAACTATAACCTTACCCTTACGCTTAACCTTGACCTTAACTATAACCTAGCCCTAACCTTGACCAAACCCTTAAAATTAACCTTTACTTAACATCAAGGTTAAGGTTAGGTTAAGGTTAAGGTCAAGGTTAGGGTTAGGTTATAGTTAAGGTTAAGGTTAAAGTCAAGGTTAAGGATTTGGTCAAGGTTAGGGTTAGGTTATAGTTAAGGTCAAGGTTAAGGTTAGGTCAAGGTTAACGATTTGGTAAAGGTTAGGGTAAGATTATAGTTAAGGTTAAGGTTAAGGTTACGGGTTTAGTCAGATTAAGCTTAAGGTTAAGGGCTTGGTCAAGGTTAAGGTTAAGGGTTTGGTCAAGGTTAGGGTTAGGTTATAGTTAAGATTGAGGTTAAGGTTAAGGTTAAGGTTAAGGGTTTGGTGAAGTTTAGGGTTAGGTTAAGGGGGTATGGTTAAGGTTAAGGTTAAGGGTTTGGTAAGGTTAGGGTTAGGTTATAGTTAAATTCAAGGTTAAAGTTAGGTTATAGTCAAGGTTAAGGTTAAGGTTGGGATTAAGGTTAGGGTGAAGTTAAAGTTAAGGTTAAGGTTAGGTTAAGGTTAAGGGTTTGGTCAAGGTTAGGGTTAGGTTAAGGGGGTAAGGTTAAGGTTAAGGTTAAGGGTATGGTCAAGGTTAGTGTTAGGTTATATTTAATGTTAATTTTAGGGTTAGGTTATAGTTAAGGTCAAGATTAAGGTTAGGTTAAGTTTAATATTAAGTTAAGGGTAAAGTTAAGGTTATGGTTAGGGTAAGGTTATGGTTAAGGTTAAAGGTGAAGGTTAAGGTTAAGTTAGGTTAGGGTAATGTTAAGGTTACGGTTAGGTTAAGCTAAGGTTAAATTTAATGTTAAGGTTAGGTTAAGGGTAAAGTTAAGGTTAAGGTTAGGCCTAAAGTTATGGTTAAGGTTAGCGGAAGATTAAGGTTAACGCTTAGGTTAAGGTTACAGTTAAGGTTAGGTTAAGTTGAAAGCTAAGGGTAAGGTTAAGGTTAGGTTAAGGTTAAGGTTAAGGGTTTGGGAAGGTTAAGGATAAGGTTAAGTGTTTGGTCAAGGTTAGGGTAGGTTATAGTTAAGGTAAAGGTTAAGGTTATGGTTAAGGTAGTGTTAAGATAAGGTTAAGGGTACGTATTTAGTAAGGTTAAATTTAATGTTAAGGTCAAGGTAAGGTTAAGGATAAAATTAAGGTTAACCTTGACCTTGAACTTAACCTTAACCTTAACCTTAGCCTTAACCTTAATAAACCTTACCCTTAACTTTAACATTAACCTTAACCTTGACCTTAACCTTACCTTGACCTTAACCTTAACCTAAACTTAACTTTAACCTTTACCTTAACATAACCATTAACCTTAACCTTAAACTTTAATTAACCTTAACCTTAACCTATACCCTTAACCTTAACATTTACCTTAACCAGAACCTTAACCTTGAATTTACCCTTAATGTAACATTACCCTTGACCTTAACCTTAACCTTAACCTGAATAAACATGTAACCTTAACCTTACCCTTAACTATAACCTAACCCTAATCTTGAGCAAACCCTTAACCTTAACCTTAACTTTAACGTTAAACTTCCCTTAACATTAACCCTAACCTTAACCTTAACCTTACCCTTAACCTAATCTTAACCTTAACTTTACCCTTAACCTAATCTTAACCTTAACCTAAGATTAACCTTACCCTTAACCTTGACCTTTACCTTAACTTAACCTAACCTTAACCTTAACTATAACCTAACCCTAACCTTGACCAAACCCTTAACCTTAACCTTATCTTAACCTTAACATAAACTTAACATTAACCTAACTATAACCTTACCCTTAACCTTGACCTTGAACTTAACTATAACCTAACCCTAACATTGACCAAACCCTTAACATTAACCTTAAACTAAACCTAACCTTGATCAAACTATTAACATTAACCTTATCCTTAACCTTAACCTAATTTTAACCTTAACCTTACCGTAACCTTAATCTAACTTTAACCTTACTCATAAACTAACCCAAACCTTGACCAAACCTTAACCTTAACCTTAACTCAACCTTAACCATATCCTTAACCTTGTCCTTAACTATAACCTAACCTTAACCTTGACCAAACCCTTACCCGTAACCATAACCTTAACCTAACCTTAACCTTAATCTTAACCTTATCATTATCTTAACCTTAGCCTAACCTTAGCCTTAACCTTAACTTTAACTCTAACCTTAACCCTAACCTTAAGGTTAAAGTTATGGGTAAGGTTAGGGTTAGGCTATAGATAAGGTCAAGGTTAAGGTTAGGTTAAGGTTAAGGTTACAGGTTTATTCAAGTTAAGGTTAAGGTTAAAGTACTTAACTTTACCCTTAACCTTGACCTTAACCTTACATTAACCTAACTTTAACCTTAAACTTCCCATAACCTTAACCTTTACATAACCTTCCAATAACCATAACCTTAACCTTAACCATAACCTTACGTTAACCTAACCTAACCTTAACCTTAACCTTAACCTTTACTTTACCCTTAAACTAACCTTAACCTTAATTATAACCTAACCCTAACCCTAAATTTAACCAAACCCTTAACCTTAACCTTAACCTAAATAAACCCAAGCCTTAACCTTAACTTTAACATTACCCTTAAGGTTAAGGTAAGGGTAAGGTTAAATTTAAGGTTAAGGTTAAGGATAAGATAAGGTTAAGGTTAGGTTAAGGTTAAGGTTATGGGTTTAGTCAAGTTAAGGATAAGTTTAAGGTTAAGGGTTTGGTAAGGTTAAATTTAAGGTTAAGGGTAGGATAAGGTTAACGTTCAGGTTAAGGTTAGGTTAAGGTCAAGGTCAAGGTCAAGGTTAAGGTCAAGGATAAGGTTAAGGTTAAGGTTAGGGTTAAGGTTATGGGTAAAGTTAAGGTTAAGGTTAAGGTTTGGTCAAGGTTAGGGTTAGGTTATAGTTAAGGTTAAGATAAGGTTAAGGTTAATATTAAGACTATGGTTAATGTTAAGGTTAAGGTTAATGTTATGGTTAAGCCTATAACCCTAACCTTGACCAAGCTCTTAACCTTAACCTTAACCCTTAACCTTAACCTTAGCTATAACCTAACCCTAACCTTAACCTTAACCTTAACCTTAACTTTACCAATAACCTTAACCCTAACCTTAACCTTAACCTTACCCTTACCCTTAACATTAACCTAACCTTAACCTTAACTTTAACCTAACTATAACCTTAAACTTAACATTAACCTTGACCTTAACCTTAACCTAACCTTAGCCTTAACCTTAACCATAACCTTATCTTTACCCTTAACCTTAACCTAACCCTAAACTTAACTTTACCCTTAACCTAAGATTAACCTTAACCTTAACCTAACCCTAACCTTGACCAAACCCTTAACCATAACCTTAACCTAACCCTTAACGTTAACGTTATCTTAACCTTAACCTAACCTTAACCTTAACCTTCACGTTAACGTTATCTTATCCTTAACCTTAACCTTAACCTAACCTTAACCTTATTTTAACCTTAACCTTAACCTTAATGGTAAAGTTAAGGTTAAGGTTAAGGTTTTCTTAAGGTTAAGGTTGAGGTTAATATAAGGATAATGTTAAGGTTAAGGTTAAGATAAGGAGAAGGTTAAGGTTAAGGTTAGGTTAAGGTTAAGGGTAACGGTAATGGTAAGGTTGGGTTAAGGTTAAGGTAAGTTTAATATTAGACTAAGGGTAAAATTAAGGGGAAGGTTAAGGTTAAGGGTAAAGTCAAGGTTAGAGATATGTTAAGGGTAAGGTTAAGGTTAAGGTTTGGTTAAGGTTAGGTGATAGGTCCCTATATTACTAGTATGGTCCCTTATTGTTGTTAGTGTAACCCCCTTATTTTTATTATTGTATCCTTGTAACCCCCATATTGTTATTATTGTGCCCTTAAATTATTATTGTTAGGTCAGATAGGATTACATTGTGGCCCCACTGGGATTACATTATGGCCCCATGGACTCCTATATATAGGAACGAGGTTTTGTAAATTTTATCATCCAAGAATTGTTCATTTATGTAATGTATTGGAGGTTTCCCCCTCGAAGTGGCTTATTTCTAAGGCGTTGATATCTCTTTTCTTCTATTTTTGGAGATGGTTACACAACATTTGGTATCAGAGCTTTAGATTATAGGCTTTCGCTGCTCTAAACAGGTCATCGTGGAATTTTCATTATAATTTTTTTTCTATGAAGGTTCAGATTCTGAAATTTTTAGAATGTGAAGCTGAAATCCTGAGGAAACTCATCAAAAAAATTTAGAGCTTGGTTCGCAATATTTTCGGAGATATGATCTGTGGAAGGTAGTGCTTTTTAAGGCTCCCAAATTTCATCTCAAAGAGGTGATCGTGGGAAAATATTCATAACTATTTCTCTGAGCATCGGATTGGAGTGCCGTAAAAAGTGGTCGCAAGGAAATGGATTTTTGTTTCTTGGATATCAATTTCAGGGCCGAAGGATGAAACAGTGACACGCGGCAAGTCGTACAAGTTTTCTCTACTGAACTAGTCCATAATTAGGTCATTGTGGGAGATTGGACACAACTTTCTCTTGGAGAATACAAATCAGGTTAGACCTATGGAATTCGAAAGAGAATGCATAGGGCTACGTCGATACCAAAACTAAAATATTGAAGTGCTGCAATCACATAGATAATCCAATTTCAATATCAATCTCCTCAAAATCAAGAAAAACGTGTGTATTTTTTTTCGAATTGCATAAGTCTTGTTTGAAGAATCAATTTGAATTTATTCCAAGGGCATATTGTAGAATAGATATCAGTATTGGGTTCTAAAATATGCCCTGTAAAAATACTTCAATGCCCATTAAGCCTTCAGAAGGCTCTACTATGACTCATGAATATGAAGAATTGCAACATGATCTATCAAATTACAAGAGCAAGTGCACCAAATTTCGCTCTCGCGTTTTGAAGAAATGGAAGCTAAGAAAGGCGTGGAAGCTAAGATGGATGGCATGGAAGCTGGCATGGAAGCTAAGATAGATGACATGAAAGACAACATGGAAAACATGAAGAATGATCTAAAATCAGACATGGAATGTTTGACAAAGTTGATACAAGAATTTTTTCATAATGGTGAAAGGATAGTAGAAGAAACTCATGATGAGAACAAAATAAATGTTAATATTGATTTCATAAACTCTAATGTTGGTGGGAATAACCAGCATATTCCAAAAATGGAGATGAGGAAGTTTGATGGAAAGGATCCTGTAACATGGATACTATATATGGAGCAATATTTTGATCTCCATAACGTGCAAAACACACAAAAGGTATGCATTGCAACTTTAAATTTAGAACAACATACATTTGTATGGTATCGATGGCTTTGATCCCGTAAAAAAATTGTCACTTGGTCAATTTTACAAAGGAAATGATAGGACATTATGAGGATACAAAGATCAACACCTTCTTTAGCCAATTGATAAATCTCCAACAAAAAGGCTTAGTGGGGGAGCACATTGAGGACTTCCAAAAATTGAATATAAGGGTAACTGATATTCCAGAGGAACACAGGATTGATCTCTTCATAGGCACTTTAAAGATTAACATCCAACATGAAGTTCTCGTTTTGGAACCTGATTCATTGGAGAAGGCATTCAGGTTGGAAAGAAAAATTCAATCTAAAATTATGGCAACAAGGAAGCCTACCACTCACTTCTATAAAGAAGGAAGTGTTGCTACACCTAGATTTCCACAACCTACAAGGTTGAAACCACAACAATTGGAAGAAAAAAGAGCAATAGGGATTTTCTACAGTTGTGATAGCAAATACACTAAAGGTCATATGTGTGCTGAGAAGAAATTATTGTACATAGATTTTTACTGGAAATTTTTGGACAGAGTTATTTTCTTGTTTGGGTACTCAATTAGACCATAGCTCATCTTATCATCCTCAATTTGATGGTCAAACTGAGATATTAAATAAATTTTTGGAAGGATATCTTTGTTTTTTTGTATCTAATAAACAAACACAATGGGTCAAATGGTTACCTCTCGCTGAATGGTGGTATAACACTTCCTTCCATACTGCAGCACAAATGACCCCATTTATGGCACTTTATGGATATCATCCACCATCCATCACATCATATTTAAGGGAAAATTCGAAGGTTCAAGTAGTGGAAGATCACATCGAGCATCAACAGAAGTTCTCCAACTCAAGGATAGCTGAATTGCCCTAAAACTGATAAACAACGAATATCAACATCCACAATGAAAATTTTGATGTAGGAGATTTGGTATTTTTACAGCTACAACCATACAAAAAAATGTCCCTCAAGCAAGCTAAGAAGGATAATAAATTATCGCCAAATTACTATGGTCCTTACAAGGTGTTACAAAAGATTGGTACTATGGCATACAAATTGGAGCTTCCTGCTTCTTCGCGAGTGCATCCAGTTTTCCATGTTTCATGCTTAAAGAAGGTTATAGGTGAAAAATCTTCCAATTCAAACAATATTTCCAGAACTTGATGAGGAAGGAAAAATCATATTGGAACCTGAAGTAGTCACGGAAAAAAGAACTCGACGGCTACAGAATTGATCAATTTCAGAGTATCTCATGAAGTGGAAGAACTTACCCACTGAAGATTCTACATGGGAGGATGAGAATTTTATACAGAAGTGCCCAAAGCTACTCAAGCGTTGAGAAAAACACTTTTTTGAAGGAGAGGGGCATGATAGGTCCCTATATTACTAGTATAGTCCCTTATTGTTGTTAATGTAACCCCCTTAGTGTTATTATTGTACCCTTGTAACCCCCATATTGTTATTATTGTGCCCTTAAATTATTATTTTTAGGTTGGCTAGGATTACATTGTGGCCCCGTTAGGATTACATTATGGCCTCATGTACTCCTATATATAGAAAAGAGGTTTTGTAAATTGTATCATCCAAGAATTGTTTTATGTAATGTATTGGAGGTTTCCCTCTTGAAGTGGCTTATTTCTATGGTGTTGATATCTCTTTTCTTCTATTTTTGGAGTTGGTTACACAATATTAGGGTTAGGTTATAGTTAAGGTCAAGGTTAAGTTTAAGGTTAAGGGTAAGGTTAAGGTTAAGGTTAAGGTTACAGGTTTAGTTAGGTTAAGGTTAAGGTTAAGGTTAATGTTAAGGGTAAGTTCAAGGTCAAGGTTAAGGTTACGTTAAGGGTAAAGTTAGGGTTAAGGTTAGGGTTAAGGTTAGTGCAAGATTAAGTTTAAGGTTTAGGTTAATGTTACAGTTAAGTTTATGTTAAGGTGAAGGTTAAGGGTAATGTTAAGGTTAAGGTCAAGGTCATGGTTAAGGTTAAGTTAGGTTAAGTTTAAGGTTAAGGTTATGGTCATGGGAAGGTTAAGGTTAAATTAAGTTTATGGGTGAGGGTTTGGTCAAGGTTCAAGTAAGGATATAGTTAAGTTCAGGTTAACATTAAGGTTAGGGTTAGGTTAAGGCTAAGGTTAAGGGTAAATAAAAGGTTATGGTTAAGGTTAGGGTTAAGTTATAGTTAAGGTTAATGTTAATGTTAAGGTTAGGTCAAGGTTAATGTTAAGGTTTGGTTAGGTTAAGGTTAAGCTTAAGCTTAATGTTAATATGAAGGTTAATGGTAAGGTTAAGGTTAAGGTTAGTTTAAGGTTAAGGTTAAGGTTAAGGGTTTGAAAAGGTTAAGGTTAAGGTTAAGAGTTTGGTCAAGGTCAGGGTTAGGTTATAGTTAAGGTCAAGGTTAAGGTTATGGTTACAGTAAGGTTAAGATAAGGCTAAGGGTACATATTTAGTAAGGTTAAAGTTAATGTCAACGTCAAGGTAAGGTTAAGGATAAATTTAAGGTTAACCTTTACCTTGAACTTAACCTTAACCTTAACCTTAATAAACCTTACCCTTAACTTTAACCTTAACCTTAACCTTGACCTTAACCTTACCTTAACCTTAACCTTAACCTATCCTTAACCTAACCGTAACCCTAACCTTAACCTTGACCTTAACATAACCATTAACCTTAACCTTAAGCTTAACATATACCCTTAACCTTAACCTTAACCTTAACCTTGAATTTACCCTTAGTGTAACATTACGCTTGACCTTAACCTTAATTTTAACCTTAACCTGACTAAACCTATAACCTTAACCTTGCCCTTAACTATAACCTAACCCTAACCTTGAGAAAACCCTTAACCATAACCTTAACTTTAAGCTTAACCTTCCCCTAACCTTAACCCTAACCTTAACCTTAACTTTACCCTTAACCTAACGTTAGCCTTAAATTTACCCTTAACCTAATGTTAACCTTAACCTAACCTTAACCTTACCCTTAACCTTGACCTTAACCTTAACTTAACCTAACCTTAACATTAACCTTAACTATAACTTAACCCTAACCTTGACTAAACCCTTAACCTTAACCTTATCTTAACCTTAACATAAACTTAACCTTAACCTTAACCTAACTATAACCTTACCCTTAACCTTAACCTTGACCTTAACTATAACATAACCCTAGCCTTGACCAAACCCTTAGCATTACCCTTAACCTAACCCTAACCTTGACCAAACCCTTAACATTAACCTTAACTTTAACCTTAACCTAGTCTTAACCTTAACCTAACCATAACCTTAACCTAACCTTAACCTTACCCATAACCTAACCCTATCCTTCACCAAACCTTAACCTTAACCTTAAACTTGACCTTAACTATAACCTAACCTTAACCATAACGAAACCCTTCCCTGTAACCTTAAGGTTACGGTTAAGGTTAGGGTTAGGTTATAGTTAAGTTCAAGGTTAAGGTTAGGGTAAAGTTAACGTTACGGGTTTAGTCAGGTTAAGGTTAAGGTTAAGGTACTTAAATTTACCCTTAACCTTTACCTTTACCTTAACCTAAAATTAACCTTGACCTTGACCTTGACCTTTACCTTAACCTTACCTTAACCTTCCCATAACCTTAATCTTTACCTAACCTTCCCATAACCATAACCTTAACCTTAACCTTAACCTTACCTTAACCTAACCTAACCTTAACCTTAACCTTAACCATGACTTTACCCTTAACCTAACCTTAACCTTAACTATAACCTAACCCTAACCCTAAAATTAACCAAACCCTTAACCTTAACCTTAACCTGACTAAACCAAAACCTTAACCCTAACCTTGACTTTACTCGAAAGGTTAAGATAAGGGTAAGGTTAAAGTTATATTAAGGTTAAGGTTAAGGTTAAGATAAGGTTAAGGTTAGGTTAAGGTTAAGGTTTTGGGTTTACTCAGGTTAAGGTTAAGGGTAAGATAAGGTTAACATTAAGGTTAAAGTTAAGGTTAAGGTTAGGTTAAGGTCAAGATCAAGGTTAAGGTTAAGGTTAAGGTCAATGTAAGGTTAATTTTAAGGTTAAGGGTAAGGTTAAGGTTAAGGTTAGGGTTAAGGTTATTGGTAAAGTTAAGGTTAAGGTTTGGTCAAGGTTAGGGTTAGGTTATAGTTAAGGTTAAGATAAGGTTAAGGTTAAGTTAAGGTTATGATTAAGACTATGGTGAAGGTTAAAGTTAAGGTTATCGTTAAGCCTCTAACCCTAACCTTGACCAAGCCCTTAACCTTAACCTTAACCCTTAACCTTAACCTTAACTATAACCTAACCCTAACCTTGACCAAACCTTAACCTTAACCTTAAACTTAACCTAACCTTAACTTTACTCATAACCTTAAACTTAAGCTTACCCTTATCTTAACCTTACTCTAACCTTAACCTTAACCTTAACCTTAACTATAACCTAACCCTAACCTTGACCAAACGTTAACCTTAACCTTAAACTTAACCTAACCTTAACTTTACCCATAACCTTAACCTTAAGCTTACCCTTATCTTAACCTTAATCTAACCTTAACCTTAACCTAACTATAACCTTACCCTTAACATTAAACTTGACCTTAACCTTAACCTGGCCTCAGCTTTAACGTTAACCATAACCTTATCTTTACCCTTAACCTTAACCTTAACCTAACCCTAAACTTAACTTTACCTTTAACCTAACCTTAACCTAACCTTAACCTTAACCTAACCCTAACCTTTAACAAACCCTTAACCGTAACCTTAACCTAACCCTTAACCTTAACCTTTACTTAACCTTAACCTTAACTATAACTTAACCCTAACATTGACCAAACCCTTAACCTTAACCTTAACTTAACCTTAACCTAACCATAACCTTAACATTAACCTAAACCTTAACCTAACCTTAACCTTGAATTTACCCTTAAGGTAACCTTAACCTTAACCTTAACCTTACCTTTAACCTTATCTTAACCTTAACCTAACCTAATCTTAACCTTAACCTTAACCCTAACCCTAACCTTAACCTTAACCAAACCCTTAACATTAACCTTAGCTTAACCTTAACCTTAACATAACCCTGACCTTAACTATAAGCTTCCCTAACCTTAACCTAACCTTACCCATAACTTTAACCTTAAGGTTAGGGTTAAGGTTAAGATAAGGATAAGGTTAAGGTTAAGGTTAGGTTAATTTTAAGGTTAAGGGTAAAGGTAAGGTTGGGTTAAGGTTAGGATAAGGTTAAGATTCGAGTAAGGGTAAGGTTAAGGGGAAGGTTAAGGCTAAGGATAAAGTCAAGGTTAAAGATATGTTAAGGGTAAGGTTAAGGTGAAGTTTTGGTTAAGGTTAGGGTTAGTTTATAGTTAATGTCAAGGTTAAGTTTAAGGTTAAGGGTAAGGTTAAGGTTACAGGTTTAGTCAGGTTAAGGTTAAGGTTAAGATTAATGTTAAGGGTAAGGTCAAGGTCAAGGTTAAGGTTACATTAAGGTTTTGGTCAAATTTAAGGTTAGTTTAAGGTTAGGTTTAGGTTATAGTTAGGGTCAAGGTTAAGTTTAAGGTTAACTATAAGTTTAAGGTTAAGGTTCAGGTTCAAGTCAATGTTAAGGGTTTGGTTATAGTTAATGTCAAGGTTAAGGTAAGGTTATAGTTAAGGTTAAGGTTAAGGTTAGGTTATAGTTAAGGTTAAGGTTAAGGTTATGGGAAGGTTAAGGTTAAGGTTTAGGTTAAGGTTAAGGTTACGGGTTTTGTGAGGTTAAGCCTAAGGTTAAGGTTAAGGTTAGGTTAAGGGTAAAGTCAAGGTTAAGTTTAAGATTAATTGTAAAGTCAAGGTTAAGTGTAAAGTTAAGGTTAAGGTGAAGGTTAAGGGTAAGGTTACGGTTAAGGTCAAGATAAGGTTAAGGGTAAGGTTAAGGTTAAGGTTAGGTTAAGGGTAAATTTAAGGTTAAGGTTAAAGTTAAGGTTAAGGTCACGGGTAAGCTTAAGGTTAAGGTTAAGGTCAAGGACAAGGTCAAGGTCAAGGTTAAGGTTATATTTAAGGTTAAGGTTAAGGTTAAGGTTAAGGGTAAAGTTAAGGTCAAGGTTAGGGTTAGGTTATAGTTAAGGTTAAGGTTATTTTAAGAGTAAACTCAAGGTTAAGTTTAAGGTTAAGGTTACGGGTTTAGTAAGGTTAAGGTTAATTTTAAGGTTAGGTTAGGGTTAAGGGTGAAGGTTAAGCTTATGGGTCTTAACCTTAACCTTACCCTTAACCTTCACCCTTAACCCTAACCTTAACATTAACATTAACTATAACCTAACCTTAACCTTGTCCTTAACTATAACCTAACCTTGACCTTAACCTTAACCTGACCTTCCCATAACCTTTACCTTAACCTAAATTTAACCTTATCATTCCCCTAACCTTAACGTTATTCTTAACCTTAACCTAGAATTAAACTGAACCTTACCCTAATCTTAACCTTAACTGTACGCATAACCTTAACCTTACCCTTAACCTAACCTTAACCTTGACCTTAACCAAACCCTTAACCTAACCTTAACCTTAGCCTAACCTAACCTTAACCTTAACCTTAATGTTATCTTGACCTTACCCTTCCCATAACCTTAGCCTTAACCTTAACCATAACCTAACCTTAACCTTGAATTCACCCTTAACGTTACCTTAGCCTTAACCTTAACCTTAACCTTCCCATAACCATAACCTTAACGTTAACCTTAACTTTACCCTTAACCTAACCTTAAGCTTATCCTTAACGTTAACCTTATATTAAACTTAACCTAACCTTAACCTTGACTTTACCCTTAACGTAACCTTAACCTTAAGGGTAAAGTTAAGTTAACCTTACCCTTAACCTTATCTTAACATTAACCTAACCTAATATTAACCTTAACCCCTAACCTAACCTTAACCTAACCTTATCTTAACATTACCTTAGCATTAACCTTCCCAAACCCTTAACCTAACCTTAACCTTACCCTTAACATAACCTTAACTTTGACTTTACGCTTAACGTAACCCTAACCTAACCTTAACCTTACTAAACCAATACCCTTAAATCGTATCTTAGCCTTAACCTTTACTTAACCTGAAGGAAAAGGTTAAGGTTAAGGTTATGGGAAGGTTAGGGTTAACCTTGAATTTACCCTTAACATAACCTTAACCTTATCTATAACCTAACCCTAACCTTGACCATAACTTTACCCTTAACATTGACCTAAACCTTAACTTTAACCTTCACCCTAACCTAACCTAACCTAACCTTGACCTTAGCCTAACCTTAACATTAACTAACATAACAGAACCTTAACCTTTAACGTTAACCTTAACCATACCTTAACCTTAACCCTGACCTCAGTGTTAACCTTAACCTTAACATTAACCATAACCTTAACATTAAGAAAAACCTAACCATAACCTCATTGTTAACCGTAACCATAGACTAACCCTAACCTGAGTGTTAACCTTAACCTTAACCTAACCTTAACCTTAACTTTAACTTTAACCCTAACCTCACCTAACCTAAGGTTAAGATTAACCTTAAGCCTTAACCCTTAAGCTTAACCTTAACATTAACTAACAACCCTTAACCTTAACATTAAACTAAGCTTAACCTAACCTAAGCTTAACCTTGACCTTAACCTTAACTTAACCTGACCTTAACCTTAGCTTAACCTTACCCTTGCCCTTAAACTTAACCCTAACCTAACCTTAACCTTACGTTAAACTTACCCTTAACCTTAGCATTAACCTTAAGTTTAACCTTACCCTAACCTTATCCTAACCTAACATTAATCTTAAACTTACCCTAACCCTAACCCTAACATTAACCTTAACATTAAGGTTATCGTTAGTGTTACCTTAAGGTTAGGTTAGGGTTAAGGTTAACGTTAAAATCATGTTAAGGTTAAGGTTAACACTGAGGTTAGGGTAAGGTTAGGGTTAGCTTAAGGTTAAGGTTAGGGTAACGTTGAAGTTAAGGTTAAGGTTAAGGTTCGTGTTAACCTTAATATTAACCTTAAGGTTAATGCTAAGGTAAAGTTCAGGTTAAGGTTAATGTAAGGGTTAACGTTAAGGGTTTAGTTAGGGTTAAGGTTTGTGTTAAGTTAGATTAGTGTTAAGGGTAAGGTTAAGGTCAGGTTAAGGTTAAGTTTAAGTTAGGTTAGTGTTAAGGTTAAGATTAAGGGTTAGATTACGGTCAGGTTAAGGTAAGGTTAAGGTTAAGGTTAATGTTCAGGTTAAGTTAATGTTAGGTTAGTGTTAAGGTTAAGGGTAAGGTTAAGTTTAGGTTAAGGTTAATGTTAATGTTAATGTTAAGGTTGAGGTTAAAGTTACTATTAAGTTTAAGGTTAAGGGTTAGGTTAAGTTTAGGTTAAGGTTAAGGTTAAGGTTAGGTTAGGTTAGGGTTAAAGTTAAGGTTAGGTTAAGGTTAAGTTAGGTTAGGGTTAGGTTAGGCTAGTGTTAAGGGTTAAGGTTCAGGTTAAGGTTAAGGTTAGGGTAAGGTTAAGGTTAAGGTTAAGGATAAGGTTAAGGTTAGGATTAGTTTAATGTTAAGGTTAAGGTTAGGTTACTGTTAAGGTTAAGTTTAAGGTTAGGTTAAGTTAAGGTTAAGGTTAAGGGTTTAGTTAAGCTTCAGGTTAAGGTTAAGGTTAGGGTAAGGTTAAGGTTAGGTTAAGGTAAGGTTAAGGGTAAGGTTAATGTATAGGGTTTAGTTAAGGTGTAGGTTAAGGTTAGGTTAGGGTTAAGGTTAAGGTAAAGCTTACATTAAGGTGAAGGTTAAGGATAGGTTAGGGTTAATGTTAAGGTTAAGGTTAGGTTAAGGTCAAGGTTAACCTAAACCCTAACCTTAACCTTAACCCTAACTTTACCCTTAACCTTAACCATAACTTAACCCTAACCTTCACCCTAACCTAACCTTAACGTTAACCCTAACCTAACTTTAACCTTCCCTTCCCTTAACCTTAACCTTAACATTAACCTTAACCTTACCTTAACCTAACCTTAACCTAAACCTAACCTAACCTAACCTAACCTTAACCAAACCTAACCTTAACCTTCCCTTAACCTTAACCTCAACCTAACCTTAACCTAACTTTAACATTAACTTTAACCTAACCCTAACCACAGTGTTAACCTTAAAATTAACCTTACCTTAATGTTAACCTAACCCTAACCTCAGTGTTAAACTTAACCTTAACTAAAAACTTATCCTTAACACAACATTAACCTTAACCTTAACCTAGTGTTAAGGGTTTAGTTAAGCTTCAGGTTAAGGTTAAGGTAAGGGTAAGGTTAACTTAACCTTACCCTAACTAAACCCTTAACCTTAACATTAAATTAACCTTAAATAAACCCTTAACCTTAACCTTAACACAACCTTAACCTTGACCTTAACCTTAACCTTAACCATACCTTAACCTTAACCTTAACCTTAACCTTGCCCTTAGCTTAACATTAACCTTACCCTTGACATTAAACTTAACCTTAACCTTACCTTAACCCTAACCTTACCCTTAAACTTAACCTTACCCTTAACCTTAATCTTAACCCTAACCATAACTTAACCCTAACCATTACATAACCTTAACCATTACTTAATCTTAACCTAACATGACCTTAACCTTAACCTAACCCTAACCTAACCATAACCTTAACTAAACCCTGAACCTGAACCTGAACCTGAACCTTACCCTTAAACTTAGACTAACATAAACTTAACCTTAACTAAAACCTTAACCTAACCTTAAACCCAGTGTTAATCTTACCCTTAAGCATAACATTAACCTTAACCTTAACCTAACCTTAATCTAACCTTAACCTTAACCTTATCTTAACCTGACTTAACCTTAACCTTGACCTTGACCTTAACCTTAACCTTAACCTTACCTTAACCTTACCCTTACCCTTAACCTAACCTAACCTTAACCTTAACCTTAACCTTAAGTTTAACCTTAACCTTAACCTTAAGGTTAACTTAGTATTAACCTTAACCTTAACCATAACCTTAACCTTAAACTTAACCTTAACCTTACCCTAACCTTAACCTAACCTTAACCTTAACCTTACCGTAACCTTAACCTTAACCTTAACTAAGCCTTAACCATACCTTTACCTTAACCTAACTCTATCGCCTTACCTTAACCATACCTTTACCTTAACCTTAACGAAACACAAGCTTGAAAGGACAAGAGCTTGATGATCTTTTTAGTTAAAAGATTCAATAAAGATCAAATTGACTACTCTGGTAATCTAGATAAATGGGTGTACTAGATATCCGTGAACTGCCATATACACCTTGATAAAAATGAGAGAGAAATCAAACAAGGACTTAATGTACGTGCAAGTAATCTCCCCGAATGCTATGTCTGGTGTATCATAGGTAAAATGTAGCAGACTCAACTTCCTATGGATAAAGGATTTGCAACCTAAAAGGTTATCCCTTTATATACTCGATGGTACAGGGAGCACTAGTCCATATTAGAACCGTCTGAAGCCAGATGGCGAATGACAGCTACTAGGTTTTAAGACACCAGATCACGTCTCTAGCCTAGACCTCTAAATGTGAGCATTAAGTTTCAATGCTTCCTTAGGTTAATTCAGTAAATTTTAAAGTTAATGTTAAATTTACATTTCGGTTTCAAGGCCCTGCCGGATGTCATCTAAAAATCTCCTATATGCATCTATATGAGAAAAGAGATCTTTCAATTCGATGAATGATATCTAGTTAAGGGAAGAGCTTCAAACATTGATGCAACAAACAACAACACTGAAAATGAAAATTTTCCAAACTAGATGACTTTCACTATCCAAAAGTAATCTAAGACATTCAATGACGCGAATTATGCAATATAATCTATGCAAAATCCTGTTTTTTGAAAACTATACAATTGTAATATATGCACAATTTACTTTTTATTTTGAAATGATAAGAATGCACTTAATGAATTTTTTGATGAAATGAGAATCTACTTAATGCATGCTTTTAATGAAAGAGAATGTACTCAATGTGATTTTTAGCTTTCAATCATTAAACAATGTAATAAGTTCAATGATAAATCTCAAAAAATACTCTTCAATGCAATGTGATATAATGACTTTTAGCGAAAAGCAAGCTCTAAGATGAAAACTAAATGAATGCAAATTTTCTTAATCAAGGATGAATGCAAAAGAGATGTAAACAAACACTAAGAATGCAATCGTTGTTTTAAAAATTTTATAATGAAATTCCTCAAAAGGCTACAAGACATATGAGGTCAAGCACAAAAAGGAGTTCCAAAGCATGAACTCAAAACAATGCATTCATTCCCTTTTACATCAAGCAATCAAAGAAAGAAGACTTTTTAGTTGAACAATGAGCAATGTAATGTATGCTCACAAGTGAAAAAGTAAAGGGGAGAACGTGTACATCATACAGAGAAAAGGACCGGAAGGGCAAGACACACTGGTGAAGGATTTAGGGAAAAAACCTCAATTTTCATACACCCTGAAATTAGCACGACTTTGGTGGGTGAAACTTGAGCCAACTGGCACGACTTGCTTAGTTAAAACTAGCGCCAATGGCCAATTGGCACGGGTTTCTAACTGACAACTAGCACCAACTAACGTGACTGTCAGAAAAATAAAAGCGCCAATTCCTGAATAGGAAAAAACAAAGAATTTCTCCCAACCAAGACCAGACTCACCACTTCAAGCAAAAACTAAAAGATTGTAATTGATGAAAAACATAGGAACAAACAAGGAAATGGTCGTTCAACTAAATCCATCAAATTACTAAGACCTCAAAGAGTGACAAACTCAAAGGAAACTCCCCAATGGAGTCACCAATTTGTTGTCCAGGTAAATCCCCTCTATGGACAAAGGAGATCCCTCTAGCCCTAGGGTGGGTCTAGCAACTACAGGAACATACTAACATCTACCTTCCTAGATTATAAATGAAATTCAGAGAAAGGAAGATGAACTACCTCGTTCTGTTTCTATGTTGTCATCTTCCGTCGAAGCTACTTGATCCATCGCTCTTCTCCAGCTCAATACACGTTGCTATCAACGTTCGATTACCTGTATGGACAGTGAAGACATCAAGACAGACATAAAAAAATTACAACCTATCTAACTGATCAAGGAATGCTATAAATCTCATTATTGATGTAAACAAGAATGGAAGATAAACATCAAATGCATTTTATTATGATAAAGACAAGGAGAGTTTACAACCAAGCCTTGATTTCGAGGCTCTCTTTTGGCAGGTCTGTATCCAAGCACGTTTGTCACACCCTCATGAACAAAGGTCCAAGATCTCACTATGTTCTCAACACACAAAAACAATCACACTCTACACTATTCTCCCAAAGCTATGATTGCTTCTTCTCTATGCTAACCTTTTCAGCTATCTGTTCAACTAGAACATGTCCAACCAACACATCAATGGAAGATGGCTATATTTATAGAGGAGAGGAGGAGGTTAGGATCCCTACAATAGTGGAAGGGAGGCCTTATCCCTTGGGAGGTTTACCCATAAGGTGGAAACAAGAGGCCAAAGGAGGAAGGTAGTGGTTATTCAGTCGAACCACTCCCTATGACTCATCCACGAAGTTGTTTTGATCGAAACTTTGCCTCTAATTTTAAAAAACTTTCCATACATAGATTGGCACAGGAAGCTCACTGGGACAGAGCACCAACTGGCACGGGCTTAGTGTTAATTTTCCTCATTGGCACGGGGGCATAACGGGCTACCAACACCAAGAGAAAAATAGGTGTTTTTAGTGGTCTGCTCAGGAAATGGCCAACAGAGGGAATGTTTTAGTCATGGAAAGGGATGCAATGATGGTATTTTCAAGGCACGAAACTTCTAATTAGTCACAGAAATGACCCTCCAATGGGTGAGATGGAAAATGTCAAATTACTGTGTAATAGTTAGGTAAAGGTTAATGTTAAGGGTAGGTTATATTGAAGGTTAAGGTTAAGTCTCGTAACCTTAAACCTTAAAATTAACCTAACCTTAAACTAAACCTTATCTTAACCTTAACCTTAACCTTAACCTAACTGTTGAGCCCCAAAGATGTCCTTCTTTTCCACCACGTTTCACTTCATTTCCTTTGTCCCTCATCAATTATAGGCTTGAATGATCAATAGGATTTATTAGGATTACTTTAAGAATGTATATAATGACTAATTTGCTATGTTTTCATGATTTTGTTATTGTAGCGATTTTTTACTAGACTCAGCTACAGAACGCAGTCATTCTGTAGCCAATCACCTATTCCGCAACTATCTTCATCTTTACGCATGTTCCAGGTGTCACCTCAAGGAAAAACACATATGGTTGTATTCCACATCATTCCCCCATCATTTCTTGTTCTCCACGAAGTCTAAGCTTGAGTCTACAGGTGGTTATGCACGTGAGAAACCAAAACTAGGAGATAGACTTCTAATAGGACAAGGATTGTACAGATGTCCTTAATCATAGTATGAGGCCACCACCAGAGTCCTAGTTTGATTTTAGTTGGGAAATAAAATTATTCCTGTGTTATCTCAAAGAAAGTTATGTAATTTTGTTATAAGTATGGCTTGGGAGACCGAGAAACAGCTAGCTAGATTTATGTTTTGTTGCTAGATCTCAGAAGACTGTAATACTCTGTTTTTCGAAGAATTTCTCCTTTAATGAAAGAAGCATCACTTTATTTCCAGAGCTGAGTCAATCTTGAGTAGATTTGCGTGCTAATCCGGTGGTAGAGGGACCCTGCTACCTGAGAAGCTTTTTTCATATGGTTTAGATAAGTAACTTAGCCTTGTTTCATTCTTAGTTTAATCAATTTTCTAAATTTTGTGTTTTTATACTTACTTGCAGCAGATGCCACAGTTAGTATTATCCTTACAAACTATTACAAAATACCACTAACATTGGATGATATATAACTGTAGTATTTAGGAGTTAGTTTCATTTCTCTGAACTTTATGATTTTGTGCTCAATTACATCAGTTGTTACAGCTAGTCTTGTTCTTATGAACTCTTCCAAAATATCACTAACTCTAGGTGAGACATAGCTGTGGTGTTTTAGAGCTTTGTTTTGTTTTGTTGACTTTTATGCTTTTATGTTCATTTACATAACATGTTGAAGCCAGTCCTGTTCTATAAATTATTCCAAAAAACCACTAACTCCGAATGAGACAGAGCTGAAACATTTCATAGAATTAGTTGCATTTTAGTTCAGTTGAAATACTCCAGAGGTAGATGTCACTCTAGTTTAATTCTGTCACTATATTTCAAGTTTGATAATGGCACTCTAGTTCAAATCCGTTCACTGTATTTTAAGCTAGATTAGTGGAATTCTATTTCAGTTCCAGTTCACTGTATTTCAAGTTAAGTTAATGGCATTCTAGTTTAGTTGTGGTCACTGTGTTTCAAGTTTGATCAATTGCATTCTAGTTCAGTGTTATCCATTTTTCTTTAGGTTGTATTAACTGTCAAAATTAGACTTCACGGCCTTCATTGTTTAAAAACTACTATTGTTCTGACTTTATATTAATGCATCATCATCTGAACAGAAATTAGTGATATCAAGTTAAGGCCTTGATTGTTCTGCAATCTTTTGCAATTTCACAAATAAGCTTTTTTTTCCAAAACTAATCTAGAAAATCTCTAACTTTCGGATGAGGCTTAGTAGTGAAAAGTTGAGTTGCAGAAGGGATTAATCTTAGCATTACAAGTTAATTCAGAATAGAATCTTATTTTGCTACAAATAATCTTTTCCAATTATGTTCCAATAAACTTCTAGCCATAGATGAGATTGTTTGAAATATTGTAAGATGATTGTTTACTTAGGAGAACCTCATTTGCACTAAACTTGTCCTTTTCTCAAGCTATTCCAACATATTTCTAATGAATGAATTGGATGATTTCATGTTATGATTTATTGAGTTCATGTTGTGATTTATTTTCTTGTTATGAGTCATTATCAAAATATGCATTTTCTGTTATTTAGTACCATACATAGTTTAGAATAGGTTTTTCTCTTTTTTAGTGTAACCATCCACTTCTCTTTACCAACACTTAGTTCTTTTCCTTTTTAACATAAAACCATAAAACCAAAAACATCAAAAAAACACTAAACACAACGTAGTGAGAAACAGATACCTAGGCACATATAGTGCACCTCACTTCGGCAGTTTACTAACCTTGGTTGACAATTTATGACCTCAATTTAGGAACACTAAGTTGAGCACTACATTTTGGCGTCGTTGCCGAGGAAGTGAAAACTAGGTAGTTTTATTTCTTACCTCCCAAAAACAATGACATGCGTAGAGAAAGGGACTCAAGGGGTAGATTCATAAGAAGCATAAGCTTGATTCCTAGGACACCACTTGTTTCATCAAGACCAAGAGCCAGCACACCTCCAACTCAAACCCACATTCCATCCTTTACTGATCCTAGACTCTCAGAGGACTTAAGATCAGATATTCCATTAGAAATACCTTCCACTTCATCCACTGAACCTGTCTTAGAAGAAGATTCAAGGATCCCTGCTAGAGGCACAAACTCTTCCACTTCCACAGAAGAATCAACTATGGTAGAAGAAGGGGGAGGAGGAGTCTTTAATGGAGAACACACACTATTTGGAGGGGGTAGAGGTAGAGGTAGAGGAGAAGGAGGTAGAGGTGCAGAAGGAGAAGGAGGCAGAGGAAGAGGTAGAAGAGAAATGGGAAGCTATTTTGGGTTTCCTATAGTAGATGAAGAAACCAATGCAACTATGAAAAACATTTCACCCTCTGTCCTTCCAAACTTTTATGGACTCAAAAGTGAAGATCCTAAAACCTTCCTATTTGAATTTTAAGTCCTATGTAGAACCTATGATTACTTACAAGATGCCCAAAAACTTAAACTATTCCCTTCAACATTGAAAGGAGCAGCATTAAAATGGTTTATGAGTTTGATCAACAGTTCTATTAGGACATGGGAAGACATGAAACAAGAATTTTTAGAGAGGTATTTGGATTAATGTATGCCAGTCAACCATAAGGAGGAAGTGTTTAAAATGATACAAAAAGAAGATGAAAATATGGAAGATTTGTTGGAGAGATTTAACTACAACTTCAAAAGAGAAAAAATGGAAAACCTAGACCAAGATACCTTGAAAACTCTCTTGTTGAATACAATTAGGGATGAATGGTTAGATATCCTTAACATGATGGGAAAAGGGGATATATCTCAGCTCACATTACCTAAAATAGCTTAATTATGTATCAACCTTTCAAGAGGGAAATCTAAAACTGTAAAAGGACCAAGAGACCCTGCTCTTGCAAGGGAAAGTAAGTCTGCTTCTGGGACAGTAAGTAGGGCAGGAATAGGACATTTGCTTGATGAGTTAAAATCTGATATCTTGGGTAGTATTAGTGAACAAATAGACACCCTTAAGTTACAAAACAAGCAAAAAGCTGAATCTGATGCCTTAGCAATCTTTTGTCCCAAATGTAGAAAGAAACATGCCTTGAGAGAGTGCCCTTTGGATGCAAAAGTTGTAGAGACTTGTGTAATTTTTTCAAAAAAACATGAGACCAAGAGTTTTCCTTCACTTCCTGGTCTTAAAGTTGTCTTTCAAGAAGAAACTCCTACAAGTTCCACGGAATCTCTCAATTTTGTCTCCAGGAGGCCTTGGTAAGGACCTCAAACACAAGGATTTCATGATCAGATGTATAATCAACACCCACCAAATTGGAATTCTTGGCAACAACCTTGGCCCCAATTTCAAAATCAATCACAAACTTGGGTGCAAGGAGCACAAAATACCTATGGAAGATACTTTCAGTATTACCAATATCCACCATATCCACATTTCACTCCTCAACAAAATTTTCAACAAAATCCTCAACAAAATCCTAAAAATTCACAACATCAAAATCAACCACTTCCATTACCATTTCCTCAGGAAAAAAAATCAGTTGCCTGCCCAACCCATACCAAACTCCAACAATAAAAATCCTCAGAATACATACATGATAGAAGGCCAACAGTTCCCAACTTATTTGATCACTCCTTTAGACCTTAGTGATGTTCAACTTAGGTCTAGAAGAATACTTGAAAAGAGGAAACCTTCAGTAATCATACAAGAGAAAGACAATTCTGAGGAAGATTCTCTACGGGTAAATAAAATTCTTGAAGAGAACACAACTTTCCAAGACTCAAATATTGAAAAATCAAAACAAAAAGAACCAATAATTTCAACTCCTATATTATAGCAGCCATCAGCATCCACTTCTACACCTCCCTTTCCAGAAAGATTACAAATTGATAAGGGTGTAGAAAAACAAATTATGTTGCCTAATTATGATTTCTTAGATGAGCTGAAAAATGTTTGTATTAAGATTTCATTATTACAAGACATCAAGGAAATTTCAATCTTAGCAAAGACAATAAAGGAGTTGAGCATGAAGAAAACTAGAAAAAGAATAGGAGAGATAAATAAAATTCAACTGGCAGGAAAAATAGCAGATATCATGATGGGTAAGATGGCTATTCCAAAGTATCTAGACCCAGGAAATCCAGTTGTTAAAATTCACATCAATGGAATTGAGATCCAAAACATACTTATTGATTTAGGAGCAGTAATCAATATCATGAGTAGACAAATCATGGATAAACTGAAACTTCCTAATATTATTTTTACACCCACATTATTACAATTAGAAGACAAATCTGTGATCAAACCTGATTGGGTAATAGAAAACATTCTAGTGTCCCTAGATTCTTGGGAATATCTTGTGGATTTTATGATCCTAACTCCTAAGAATAATCTAGGGGGGGCATCCTATTATACTAGGAAGACCTTGGTTAGCTACATCTGATGCTTTCATTAGTTGTAGATCCGATGATATGTACATCTCTGATGGTAGTTCAACCAAGAAATTTACCTTGTATCCTCCAACAAAAACAATTATAGAATTAGATGATACTTAATGGATAGAGGATGAAGAAGACTTACAACCTCTCTTCACAATTTCAAAAATTGGTGAAGGTAGCCAGATTTTGAATACCTTAGAAAAATTTGAATCCTCTTCGGAATATAAGCATGAAAAATTTCAAGAAGAATCCAACATTGAGTTTTTATCATCAAGGCAGATGTCTCTTTATTCCATGGATAAATTTGCCAGCTCTTCAATTGAGATATTTCCAGGCAAAACCTTAAACATAAACAAGAACTTAGAGAAATCTCAACAAGAAGATCTAGTCAAGATTTTACAGAGACATTCTTCTGCATATGCATGGGAGTACACTGATATGAAAGGGATAAGCCCCAAGACTTTCACTCATCACATCTACATAGAGGAAAATTGTAAACCAATCAGACAACCTCAGAGACAAATGAATCCAAATCTTAGGGAGATTGTTAAGGAAGAATTGCAGAAATTGTTAAATGTTAACTTTATCTATCCCATTTCAGATAGTCAGTGGGTTTCTCCGTTGGTAATTGTGCCAAAGAAAAATGGTAAATGGAGGGTATGTATTGACTACCGGGAATTAAACAAAGCTACTCTTAAAGATCATTTTCCCTTACCTTTCATAGATCGGGTGTTAGATACATTAGCTGGCAAAAAGTACTTCTCATTTTTAGATGGGTTTAGTGGTTATAATCAAATCCAAGTAGCACTGGAAGATCAAGACAAAACCACATTTACCTGTCCTTGGGGTACCTATGCTTACCGAGTATTTCCATTTGGACTATGAAATGCACCCGCAACATTTCAAAGGGCAGTACTAGGAATTTTTTCAGATCTAATACATGATTGTGTAGAGGTATATATGGATTATTTCACAGTTTATGGAAACACATTTGAAGAAGCCTTAGCAAACTTGGAAAAAGTTTTAAAAAGATGTAAAGAAGCAAATATTTCACTTAGTCATGAGAAGTGTTTTATGATGTTTACTGAAGGAATTGTTTTAGGACATCACATTTCAGGGGATGGGATTAGAGTTGATGAGTCAAAAGTTGAAGTTATCTCTAACTTATCTATTCCAAGTTGTCAAAAAGATGTTAGGAGTTTTCTAGGATTTACAGGATATTATCGAAGGTTTATAGAAAACTTCACCAAGATAGCATCTCCACTTTTCAAATTACTTACCAAGGACTGTGAATTCAAATGGAATCCTGATTGCTAGTTAGCCTTTGAGACCCTGAAAACAAAAATATCTGAAGCACCTATTTTAAGGGGACCTAACTAGAAGTTACCTTTTCATATTTCAACAGATGCCTCAGATACAACTTTAGGAGCAATATTGGGACAAAAAGATCTGATTCCTTATGCCATCTACTATACCAGTAAAAATTTGACTCCTTCAGAGTTAAACTATACTGTAACTGAAAAAGAGTTTTTAGCTGTTGTTCATGCCATAAACAAATTCAGACACTATATAACAGGCTATGAAACTTTTTTTCACACAGATCACTCTACAATTAGATATCGAATGAACAAATAAGTTACTAATGGAAGAGTCATAAGATGGTTATTTCTTTTACAAGAATTCAACATTACCATTCTAGATAGGCCTGGAAAACAAAACACAGTAGCTGATTTCCTATCTAGACTCCAAAACATCAAAGACAATACTCCAGTTGAAGATCAATTCCCTGATGAATATCTTTTTGCAATTTCTACTCAGACTCCTTGGTTTGCTGACATTGTTAATTATTTAGTTTCATGGAAATTTCCTTCAATAATGAATGCAAGAGACAAAATAAAGATCATTTATGACAGTGAAAAATATTCATGGATTGCTAAAGAGTTATACAAAACAGGTCCAGATTTTATCATTAGGAGATGTGTTCGGGAAGATGAAATTCCTGAGATCCTCAAGGCATGTCATGATGAACCTTGTGGCGAACACTTTGCAGATAAAAGAACAACTTATAAGATCCTTCATTTAGGATATTATTGACCATCCCTTTTTAAAGATGCTAAAGAGTATCTCAAAAGGTGTGACAGTTGCCAAAGGGTAGGGAAACCTTCTCCTTCAGGTGAGATGCCATTGCAGCCTCAGGTACATATTGAACCTTTTGAAAAATGGGCTTTAAATTTTGTAGGACCTATTAGTCCTCCATCAAGACAAAAGAAATATATATTAGTTTTCATTGATTATGTTACCAAATGTGTAGAGGCCAAGCCATTACTTTCTGCTACTGAAGCATCTATAGTTAATTTTCTTTTTGAGGATATTTTTACTCGTTTTGGTGTCCCAAGGGAAATTTTTACAGATCAAGGAGCTCAATTTACATCAAAGATAGTGGAACAAATGATGGAGAGGTACAAAATTAGACACAGAAAATCTACTCCCTATCATCCACAAGCAAATGGTCAAGTGGAATCTACTAATAAGGTCATTGAAGGGATCCTAACGAAGACTGTTCATTTTCATAGAAGAGATTGGAAAGATAGGCTTCCTGAAGCCTTGTGGGCCTATAGAACTACATGGAGAAGCACAATAGGCCATACTCCTTATGAACTTGTTTTTGGAAAGGAAGTTTTGTTTCCCATAGAGTTCCAGATTCAAATCTTTAAAATGGCAGTTCAGCTAGGACTTGATCAGAAGGAGTTATGAGGACTGAAGATCAATGATTTTCAAAGGAGGACAAGGCATATCAAAACCACAAAAAAATCAAAGGAAGGGCAAAGGTAAAAGTTATGAAATTATTATAGTGACAGATCATGAAAGTTTTAGCATAGTTAAATCATGTATGATTCAAAAATTTGTTTTAATTAGTCACATTGATCATTCTTATCAAACCTATCATAAAAACTTTTGACAAAATCCCTTTCACTCCTCCATTCCAAATCATCATTTAAAACTTAAACGGTTATGTACTGAAGTGACCTGAGGAGTCATGTCACTAGCCCGAAGCATTTAAGTGATGATTTTGAAATTACATGAGATTTTTTTCCACGGTATTTTATTCTGTGATAACTCTCAACTCATTAATCCGTGTGAATCACCCTCACCACATTATACTCATTTCATAACTACTCCATATCATTTCTTTCTGTAGCCAATTCTTAGCCATTCCGGTCTGTAAAACAGAGAAAACATCTGTGGAGTAAAAACATATCTTTAACAACCATTTTCACCGTGAGCATAGGAGCAGTAATTTGAAGGTTGAAAAGATAAGTTATGGGTCTCATAGTAAGAACTAAACCAGTTGGAACCAAGTACTTGGAAGGATATCCACAAATCATAGAAATGCTACAGCAAGCTGGGTGGTTACAATTCTTGGAAAAATTTAATGGTTTTCATAAAGAAGTGACTAAAACATTTTCATGGTCCTTCAATGGAGTGGAGGTCGAAATAGGAGATGTTAAATTCACCATTACAGAGGCTTTCATTGCAGAAGCAATGGAATTACCCAGGCAACGAGAAAAGTGGTTCAAAAATAGGGAATTTCATAACGAGGCATGGAGGCAAATACTCTAAACACCAGGTATGGATGTTTCCATTCTTAAGAAAGGTATTCCTAGCTCGGCACTGAAGAATAAATGGAGGAACATGTTACTTATTTTGCAAAAATTTATAACTTGTGAAGGAAGATTTGGTACCCTCTATGTTTATCATATTCGGTTAATGATGCATTTCTTAGAAGAAGAAATAAATTTTCCCTTTTTCTTACTTCATAGCTTAAAGAGAATGGCCTCAAATGTTCAAAAGAGGGTTCAATTTTTGGAAACAACCTTGTATCACCATGGGTTAGTCAAAATCTTAATTGAACATCATTTGGGGAAAATGGGAGATAATTGAGATGAGTTTCTAATGAGGAATCACTTTGAAAAACCCAAGGAATCTCCACCTGAAGGCAAACCTACAAGAAGAAGCAGGAGAAAGGAAATTTTCAAAGCTGTTGAAACTGAAACTAGTAAATCAATACAAGAGGAAAGTGAAGAGATGATTTCTGAGAAATTGGCTTAAATTAAGAAGCAGCTTAAGAAGGAGAGAATAATAATAAAATATGCCAAAGACAGAGGAGAAGGGCCATCTCAACCGAGACAGCGCCACAGGCTTAGAGGTATACTAAAGAAAACAGAGGTTAGACAAACTGGAATCATAAACATTTAGGATGAAGAAATACCTATTGCTAGATCACTTGAGTATCAGTATGAGGAGGATTTTTATGAAGGAGCTCCTGAAATAGACCCAGCACAACAAGAAATTTACAATTATGTTGAGACACTAGAGAAGAGAGCTTCAGAAAGTAGAGACAGAACTCCTAGTCCACCAAAATTTGCAATTGATATGCTAAGAAGAGATAAATATGAGTTAGAAGTACTCAATAGGCATATCAAGAATGAGAATGAAATTTTAAGGGATCAGGTTAAGGTCAAAGGTGATATGAATACGACTCTGTCTCTACAAATGAAAAAGTTGCACAATGCCAGTGAAAGATTGAAGAAGAAAAACAAAAGTTTAAGCAGGGCACTTACAAATTTGAGATTCAAGTTAGTCATAAGGAAGCTCAGAAGGCCATTGATTTTTAGGAAAAGTAGAAGAAGAGGCTTATATGTCCTAGCAGAGGTCTCAGAGTACATGGAATAGTTGCATAAGGACATGAAAAAGCCTTGCAGTGGGGGTATGTTGAGCCCCAAAGATGTCCTTCTTTTCCAACACATTTCACTTCATTTCCTTTGTCCCTCATCAATTACAGGCTTGAATGAGCAATAGGAATGATTAGGATTACTTTAAGAATGTATATAATGACTAACTTGCTATGTTTTCATAATTTTGTTATTGTAGCAATTTTTGACTAGACACGGCTACAGAACGTAGTCATTCTGTAGCCAGTCGCCTATTCCGAAGCTATCTTCATGTTTACGCAGGTTCTAGGTGTCACCTCAAGGAAAAAAACATATGGTCGTATTCCACATCATTCCCCCCTCATTTATTGCTCTTCACAAAGTCTGAGATCGATTCTACAGGTGGTTATGCACGTCGAAAACCAAAACTAGGAGATAGACTTCTAATAGGACAAGGACTGTATAGATGTCCTTAATCATAGTACGAGGCCACCACCAGAGTCCTAGTTTGATTTTATTTGGGAAAGACAATTATTCCTCTATTATCTCAAAGAAAATTATGTAATTTTGTTATAAGTATGGCTCGGGAGATCGAGAAACAACTAGCTAGATTTATGTTTTGTTGCTAGATCTCAGAAGACCGTAATACTCTGTTTTTCGAATAATTTCTCTTTTAATGAAAGAAGCATCACTTTATTACCAGAGATGAGTCAATATTAAGTATATTTTCATGCTAATCTTGTGGTAGAGGGCCCCTGCTACCTGAGAAGCTTTGTTCATATGGTTTAGATAAGTAAATTAGCCTTGTTTCATACTTAGTTTAATCAATTTTCTGAATTTTGTGTTTTTATACTTACTTGCAGCGGATGCGACAGTTAGTATTATCCTTACAAACTATTCCAAAATACCACTAACATTGGATGAGATATAACTGTAGTATTTAGGAGTTAGTTTCATTTCTCTGAAATTTATGATTTTGTGCTCAATTACATTAGTTGTTACAGCTTGTCTTGTTCTTATGAACTCTTCCAAAATATCACTAACTATACGTGAGACATAGCTATGGTGTTTTAGAGCTTTGTTTCATTTTTTTGACTTTTATGCTTTTATGCTCATTTACATAACATGTTGCAGCCAGTACTGTTCTATAAATTATTCCAAAAAACCACTAACTCCGAATGAGACAGAGATGAAACATTTCATAGAATTAGTTGCATTTTAGTTCAGTTGAAATATTTCAGAGGTAGATGTCACTCTAGTTTAATTCTGTCACTATATTTCAAGTTTGATAATGGAACTCTATTTCAACTCCGTTCACTATATTTTAATTTAAATTAGTGGCATTCTAGTTCAGTTTCAGTTCACTGTATTTCAAGTTAGGTTAATGGCATTCTAGTTTAGTTGTGGTCACTGTATTTCAAGTTTCATCAATTGCATTCTAGTTCAGTGTTATCCATTGTTATTTAGGTAATATTAACTATCAAAATTAGACTTCACGGCCTTCATTGTTTACAAACTACTCTTGTTCTGACTTTCTATTAATGCATCATCATCTGAACAAGAATTAGTGATATCAAGTTAAGGCCTTGATTGTTCTCCAATCTTTTGCAATTTCACAAAGAAGCTTTTTTTTTCCAAAACTAATCTAGAAAATCACTAACTTTCGGATGAGGCTTAGTAGTGACAAGTTGAGCTACAGAATGGATTAATATTAGCATTACAAGTTAATTCAGAGTAGAATCTTATTATGCTACAAATAATCTTTTCCAATTGTGTTCTAATAAACTTCTAGCCATGGATGAGATTCTTTGTAATATTGTAAGATGATTGTTTACTTAGGAGAACCTCATTTGCATTAAACTTGTCCTTTTCTCAAGCTATTTCAACATATTTCTAATGAATGAATTGGATGAGTTCATGTTATGAGTAATTGAGTTCATGTTGTGATTTATTTTCTTGCTATGAGTCATTATCAAACTCTGCATTTTCTCTTCTTTAGTACCATACAAAGTTTAGAATAGGTTTTTCTCTATTTTAGTGTAACCATCCACTTCTCTTTACCAACACTTAGTTCTTTTCCTTTTTAACATAAAACCATAAAACCAAAAACATCAGAAAAACACTAAACATAACGTAGTGAGAAACAGATACCTAGGCACATATAGTGCACCTCACTTTAGCAGTTTACTAGCCCTGGTTGACAATTTATGACCTCAGTTTACGAACACTAAGTTGAGCACTACACTAACCTAACCTTAACCTTAACCTAACCTAACCTTAACCTTAAGTTTACCCTTAACTTTAACTTAACCATAACCTTAACTTAACCTTACCCTTAACCTTATCTTAACATTACCTTAACCATAACATTAACCATAACCTTAAATATAACCTAACCCTAACATTGACCAAACCCTTAACATTATCCTTAACCTTAACCTAACCTTAACCTTAACCCTAACCTTACCCTTACCCTAACCATAACCCTTAACCCTAACCTTGACCAAACCCTTAATCTTAACTTTAACCTTAACATAAACTTAACCAAACTATTAATCTTAACCTTAACCTTACCCTTAACCTTCACCTTAACCTTAACATTAACCTTAACCTTAACTTGACTAAACTCCTAACCCTTAACCTTAACCTTACACTTAACCTTCACCTTAACCTTAACCTTGAATTTACCCTCAACCTAACCTTAACCTCAAATATAACCTAACTCTAACCTTGACGTTAAATTTACCCTTAACCTTGACCTTAACCTTATCCTTAACCTTGAACTTGACCTTAACCTAACCTCAACCTTAACCTTAAACTTAACCTTATCTTACTCTTAACCTAACATTAGCCTTAACTATAACATAACCCTCACCTTAACCTAACATTAACCTTAACCTTAACCTTAACCTAACCTTAACCTTCCCCTAACCTTAACCCTAACCTTAACCTTAACTTTACCCTTAACCTATCCTTAACCTTAACTTTAACCTAACCTTAACCTTAACCTTAACCAAACCCTTAACCTTGACTTCAAACTTAACCGTAACCTTAACCTTAACCTGACTAAACCTGTAACCTTCACCTTGACCTTATCCTAACCTAACCTTAACCTTAACCTTAACCTAACCCTAGCCTTTATTAAGCCCTTAACCTTAACTATAACCTAATCCTAACCTTAACCTTAACTTTACCCTAAACCTTGACCTTAACCTTAACCTAACTTTAACCTTAACTTTACACTTAACCTAATCTTAACCTTAACCTAACCTTAACCTTGAATTTACCCTTAACCTAACCTTAACCTTGACCTTTACTATAACCTGACCCTAACCTTAACCAAACTTTAACCTTAACCTAACCATAACCTTAACCTAAGCTTAAGCTTAAGCTTAACCTTAGCATAACCATAACCTTAACCTTAACCTTAACCTAAGCCTAACCTTAACTTTACCCTTAACCTAACGTTAACCTTAACCTAAACATAACCTTAAATTTACCTTTAACCTAACCTTAACGTTAACCTTAACCTTAACCTAACCTTAAACTTTACCTTAACCTGACTAAACCCATAAGCTTAATATTACATTAACCTAACTTTAACCTTAGCCTTCTCGTAACCTTAACCTTAACCTTAACCTTAACCTTAACCTAAGCTTAACCTTAACCTTACCCTAACCTTACCCTAACCTTAACCTTAACTTTACCCATAACCTTACCCTTAGCCTAACCTTAACCTTGACCTTGACGAGCTCCTTAACCTATCCTTAACCTTTACCTTAACCTTAACCTAATCCTAACCAAGGTTAAGGTTAAGGTTAAGGTTAGGTTAATGTTAGGTTAAAGTTAAGGTTAATGTTAAGGTTAAGATTAAGGTTAAGGGTTTGGTCAAGGTTAAGGTTAAGTTAAGGTTAAGGTTAAGTTCAGGGTCAAGGTTAAAGTTAAGGTTAAGTTAAGGGTAAGGTTAAGGCTACGGTTAGTTTATAGTTAAGGTTATGGTTAGGTTATAGTTAAGGTTAAGGTAAGGTTAAGGTTAAGGTTAAGGTTAAGGTTAGGTTAAGGTTAAGGTTAAGGTTAGGTTTGTTAGCTCCCTGTAATCATCAAGATTGGCAAAGTCCGACAGCAGGGAGAACACTATTTCAACCACTTTGGGATTCTAGGATCTAGCCCTCCTGAATCTGGAGAGGGATCTCTCCAATAAGTTGCAAAGATGGATTTGTCTTTGAGAGTTTATGGTAATGATGTTAGGCTAGTTATGAAGGCCAAGGGTTTTGTTTGTTTTTGGATGGTTGAGCATGATTATTATTTGAGGTGGAAAGTCCAAAATGCAAAGAGTTTCAAAGGTGAGAAGTTGCAAGTGATCAAAACAAGATTTGGCTAAAAATATAGATATAACGCTATTTTTTAGTCCATTGGGCTATGGAGTCATAATAGGGCTTTTAATTGTGCAAAATTTCAAGAGTGATCCAAGGGGAAAGTCATCTATATCACAAGATATTTTGAGATAAAATGATGGAATGGAAATAATAAAGTGTTAGAGTAGTGGAAACTAATAATAATTTCAGCAAGGATTTATAGTCAGTCCAAACAAGAAAAAGCCTTTAAGCAACTATTTAAAACAAACCAAAGGGCAGGGCTCACCATAAACCTCTTTGGACAAACTTGTATTAAAGATAAATTAAGAGACAAAAAATCCATTAATCCACATAATTACCTTTAGAAAGGATGAAAAACACTTAAGAGAAACAAAATGCAACTTAAGATCATATAAGGTACTTTTAAACCTAGTCTGCTTTCAGCAAACACTTTGGGAAATTTTCAGAATCTACCTTTGGAGCAAGAAGCTAGAAAACAGGGCTCACCGTCACTTTTCTAGTCCAACTTTAATAAGCAGACAATGGAATTCACATTCAAGAACAATGTTTAAAGCAAACAGTAGAACGAGGGAACACCAACATTCCTAACTTCTTAGACTCTATTGAATCATTATTAAATAAACAAATTAGAGGAAAACATTGAGATAAAGCTTGTCAGTCAGAGAAGGGTACTAGTAAACAAAAAATCCTAACTTTATGCTTATTTTTCTTTATCAGAGAATAATGGACAATATGGAATACATGAAAAGGGAAATCAAATAACAGAGAAAGAGGCACTTCACCAGTGACATAGACCAGGATCCAAAGAAAAAACTTGTATATTGAAGTCAAACTAGTTACATCTTCAAGTCCGATGTTTTAGTTTAGAAATCATCTTCACTTCTCAGCCTAACATATTAAATCACAAACATAGCTTCAAGATCCCTTGAACACTATTTACAAATAGAAGTTTCGAACACAAGTATATTTCAAAGTTCTGCAACCCCCCATTTCTCATATTCTACAGAAGTATTTATAAAAGAATGAGGAGGTGAGATCTGATAAAAGATCTCCCAAGATAATTAATATAGTCTTAATGGCTTCTCATCCTTTGAGGGGCTCGATGAAGAAGTTTGCAGATTTTTTGTCTGTATTAATTGTTTTACATTTGAGATTAAGTTCGGTGGGAGCTTATGTTGACTTTTAAGGCTCTCTGTTATGTTGTAGTAACTCTGCTGAAATTTTTGTCATTAAATTCCTTTAGTGGAATTAACTCTCCGACTGCGTTGAGGCAAATATCTGATTTCGATCAATAACTTCGGCCTCCGTTTGAATGCTTGTGGCTACAGGTGGCATTATGGTAGCTGAGAGGAATCAATTTTCCTCTGTTGTGGCGGTGGAGGCCTTGTCGTCTAATAGATATTTTTTATTTTCCTTTGATTCTGTTTTAATTTGGAGGATTAGGCTTTTGATAATCATTCTTAGCCGTAATCCCCCCAAATTTGTCTTCAATATTCTGTTCTGCTGCATTTCGTCTTCGACACTGATACTCTTTTGTTTTTATTTAACTGCTTGTGTCTTGTTGATGTGCAGTGTTGTGCAGGGCTCACAAGGCATTAATGCCCATGAATCATCGATGAGACATGGAGTTTGAATCCTGCGAATGGTTTCCTTTTATGAACCAAAGGCAAGGGAATCATCATTCCTGGCCTTCAGATTTTCCTTCAATATAATGGAAAACCATAAAAACCCTGCAAAATACATACAAATATTATGAAATCTTGTGTTGCGAGGTAAACTGCTTCAAAGGTTGTGTAGAAGGAGCGTGGCCTTTGGATGGCATCATCCAACAGTGGAGATCAGCTAAGAGAATGTTAAAAGGAAAGCAGAGGGAAGAATAAGTCGGAACCGTCGATCGACGGTTGGGAGTAATCGGGAGAAAAAATAATGTAAATGGTCACGTTACGGGGATATGGTGAAAATGAAAAGAAATAAGGTTTAAAACCTTTGGTGGAAGATGAAATGAATGAAAAATCAAAGTGGGCTTCAGGATGATCATGGGCCGTCTGATGAGATCGGCCCATGTGATCAACGGTGGAGATCAAATCTGGGGGGTCAAATGGAAATATAATAATGGCAGAGGAAGGTTTAATATGGGCTGTTTGATTTATAGAGATCAACGGTCGGGACTTGGCCTAAAAATTTATAACGGGGGCATATGAATCCAAGATCGGGAAATGCAATCTGGACCGTCCGATTTGGACACGTGGATGGTCCAAATGCAATCGGAGGAAAATGCATTGGTAGGGTAAAGAATTTGGAGTGTGATGGAGCGATTGAGCGCTAGCCGTTGATCTAAGGATCAGATCAATGGTGGGGAGTGAATCATAGGGATGACCAATCGGGGGGGGGGGGGGGACAAACAAATGCACCCAATGAAAATTACAATGCGATGTAGCGTGTGTCGTTGATCAGTTTCAGATCAACGACAAATATTGTTTTCAAAAGCAAAATGGAAAAAACCCTTTATAATGTATGAAAACCCAAAAAAATTAATAAAACAAAGGTTTAATGCTTCGGCGGTGGGATATATATATGAAATGGTTGTCGCCCATCTGTGGGGCCATGGGTTTATACAAAGAGCCATAGGCTCGAGGCTTTTATAATAAAGGTCCAATCACATTGGAAGGTCGGGCCCGGTCTTTCAATCTAACCATTTTGAAATATTTGCAATGCGATTGGCACCTCGGGACTTAAACTCTTGGTCCCTGGTGTAGGCTATATGGAATGAAAAGCGGAGGGGGCAAAGTTTTAATATAGGGACTTAATCGCTTCAGAACTTTTGATGCGGTCTTTCAATCTACCCATTTTTTATTTAAAAAACATAACTCCAGCGCATTTTTTAGACCAAACTTTGGAAAAGTGGGTTTTATGTCTTTAAAAAAGAAAAATATTAATCAGAGCTGGTTTATACAATGGTCTAGGGTTTATATACATACGCCAATCGGCATCAGAGGTTTCAAGGTTCACACACAAAAAGACTTGCGATTGCTCGGAAGTTCCGATGCAATAAGCACTCGATGGGTTTAGCGCCTAGTTCTTAGGGTGACAAAATGTGTGGGGAAGTGGTTAGGACTTAGCCCAAGGGGGGCTTAAGTCTGTAATACAAAAAGGCATTTTTTATGGATTTTCAATGGTTTTCAAAAGGATTTGAGGGTTTCGGCGGAGTTCAAGAAAGGAGTTTTAAACTCTACAAAGGGGATTTATGAAGGGAGAAATGGAACAAAGGGAAAATAGAGGAATTTTATGAGGAAAAAGAGGAGGAAAAATGAAGGTTAGTTTTTAGGTGGAGGGAAAAGAAATATGGATTTTTGCAGTAGTATTTCTCTTGTGGAATCAGTAGAATTTCTGATTTCTAAAATTGAAACAATAATGAAGATTGAGACAAGAGCATGATGTCTTCATGAGTCTTCAAGAGATAACATTTTTAGCAATAAAACTATTTCTTGAAGGCTCCAAAATGTTTTGTCCACCTTTTGATATAACAAATTTTATAGGTGGCCAACAAGGTTATAGTTAAGGTTAAGGTTAGGTTATAATGAAGGTTAATGTTAAGACCAGTAACCTTAACCTTGACCTTACCCTTAACCTTAACCATAAATTTAACCCTAACCTTGAATTTACCCTTTACTTAACCATAACGTTCACTATCACCTAACCCAAACCTTGAACAAACCGTTAACCTTAACCTTAACCTTACCCTTAACCTTAACCTTAACCTTACTAAACCTGTAACCTTAACCTTAACCTTACCCTTAACCTTAACCTTAACTATAACCTAACCCTAACCTTGAAAAATCCCTTAACCTTAACCTTGACCAAACCCTTAACCTAAACCTTAGCCTAAATAAACCCGTAACCTTAACCTTAACCTTAACTATAACCTAACCCTAACATTGACCAAACCCTTAACCTTAACCTTAACCTTAACTTTCCCCTAACATTAACCCTAACTTTAACCTTAACCTTAACCCTTAACCTTAACCTTACCCCCTTAACCTTAACCTTAACCTCAAATATAACTCTAACCTTGACCAAACCCTTAAACTTAACCTTAACCTGAACCTTTACCCTAACCTTAACCCTAACCTTAACCTTAACTATAACCTAAGCCTAACCTTGACCAAACCCTTAACCTTAAATTTCTCCTTAACCTAACCTTAACCTTAACTATAACCTAACCCTAACTTTGAGCAAACCCTTAACCTTAACCTTGACATCACCCTTAACCTAACCTTAACCTTAACTATAACCTAATCCTAACCTTGACCTTAACTTTACCCTTCACCTTGACCTTAACCTTAACCTTAACCTTGACCTTAACCTGACTTTAACCTTAACCTTAACCTTAACCTTATATTACCCTTAACCTAACCCTAACCTTAGCCTTAATTTTACCCTTAACCTAACCTTAACCTTAACTTAACCTATCCTTAACCTTAACCTTAGCAAAACCTTTAACCTTGACTTTAAGCTTAATCGTAACCTTAACCTTAACTTGACTAAACCCGTAACCTTAACCTTAACCTAACCTTAACCTTGACCTTATCCTAACGTATTTTTAACCTTAACCTAACCCTAACCTTAACCAAACCCTTAACCTTAACTATAACCTAACCCTCAACTTGGCCTTGACTTTACCCTTAACCTTGACCTTAACCTTTACCTAACCTTAACCTTAACTTTACCCTTAACCTAATCTTAACCTTAACCTTGACTTTACCCTAAACCTAACCTTAACCTTGACCTTAACTATAACCTAACCCTAACCTTAACTTTACCGTTAACCTAACCTTAACCTTAACCTTAAACTAACTCTAACCTTAACTTTACCCTTAACCTAACCTTAACCTTAACCTTACCCTTATCTTAACATAAACCTTAACCTTAACCTGAACTGTTACCTAACCTTAACCTTAAACTTAACCTTGACATTAAGGGTAAGGTTTGTTCAAGGTTAGGGTTAGGTTATATTTAAATTTAAGGTTAAGGTTAGGGTTAAGGTTAGGGGAAGGTTATAGTTAAGATCAAGGTTAAGGTTAGGTTAAGGTTAAGGTTAATGTTAAGGGTTTGGTTAAGATTAAGATTAAGGTTAAGTTAAATTTAAGGTTAAGGTTAAGGGGTTAAGGTTAGGTTCAGGTAAACTCAAGGTTAGGGTTAAGGTTAAGGTAAAGGGGGTAAGGTTAAGGTGAAGGTTAATGTTAAGGTTAAGGTTAAGTTAAGGTTAGGGTTAGGTTAAGGTTAACTTAAGGGTAAAGTGCAGGTTAAGGTTAAGTTTAAGGTGAAGGTTAGGGTTATAGTTAATGTAAGGTTAAGGTTAAGGTTAGGGTTGTGGTTAAGGTTAAGGGTAAAATTAAGGTTATGGTTAAGGTTACATTAAGGGTAAAGTCAAGGTTAAGGCTAGAATAAGGTTAAGGTTAAGGTAAGGTTAAGATAAGGTTAAGCATAAAGTTAAGGCTAAGGTTAGTTTAAGGTTATGGTTAAGGTAAGGTTAAGGGTAAGGTTTAGGTTAAGGTTAGGTTAAGGTTAAGATAAGTTTAAGGCTAAGGTTAAGGTCTAGGTCAAGGTTAAGGATAAGGTTAAGGTTAAGGTTAATTTTAAGGTTAAGGTCAAGGGTAAGGTCAAGGTTAAGGTTAAGGTTATGGTTATGGGAAGGTTAAGGTTAATGTTATGGTTAGGGTTAGGTTAGGGTTAAGTTATAGTTAAGGTCAAGGTTAAGTTAGGTTATAGTTAAAGTTAAGATTAAGTTCAAGTTTAAGCTTAAGTTAAGGTTAAGGTTAAGGTTAAGGTCAAGGTTAAGGTTAAGGTTAGGCTAAGGGCAAGGTTAAGGTTACGGTTAGGTTATGGTTAAGGTTATCATTAGGGTAAAGTTAGGGTTAGGTTACAGTTAAGGTTAAGGTTAGTTTAAGGTTAGGTTAAGGTTAAGGGTAAAGATAAGGTTATTTTTAAGGTCGTATTAAGGGTAAAGTCAAGGTTAAGGTTAGAATAAGATTACGGTTAAGGTTATGGTAAAGGTAAGGTTAATATAAGGTTAAGGGTAAGGTTAAGGTTAAGGTTAGGTTAAGGTTAAGATAAGTTTAAGGGTAAGGTTAAGGTCAAGGTCAAGGTCAAGGTCAAGGTTAAGGTTAAGGTTAAGGTTAACGTCAATGGTAAGGTGAAGGTTAAGGTTAAGGTCAAAGGTAAGGTAAAGGTTAAGGTTAAGGTTATGGTTATGGGAAGGTTAAGGTTGATGTTAAAGTTAGGGGAAGGTTAAGGTTATGGTTAGGGTTAAGGTTAGGGGAATGTTAAGGTTAAGTTTAAGGTTGAGGTTTGGTCGAGGTTAGGGTTAGGTTATGGTTATGGTTAAGGTTAGGTTAATGGTAAATTCAAGGTTAAGGTTATTGTTATGGGAAGGATAAGGTTAATGTTAAAGGGTGGAGGTTAGGTTAAGGGTGAAGTCAAGGTTAAGGTTATGGGTAAGGTTAATGTTAGGTTAAGGTTAAGGTTAATTTCAAGGTCAAGGTTAAGGTTAAGCTTAGGTTAAGGGTGAGGTTAAGGTTACAGTTAGTTTATAGTTAAGGTTATGGTTAGGTTAGAGTTAAATTTAGGTTATAATTAAGGTTAAGGTAAAGTTAAGGTTAAGGGTAAGGTTAATTTTATGTTAAGGTTAAGGTTAAGGTTAAGGTTAGGTTAAGGTTAAGGTTAAGGTTAGGTTATAGTTAAGGTTATGTTAGGTTATAGTTAAGGTTGAGGTTAAGTTTAAGGTTAAGGTCAGGTTATAGTGAAGGTTAACATTAAGAACAATAACCTTAACCTTACCCTTACCCTTAACCTTAACCATAAATTTAACCCTAACCTTGACTTTACCCTTAACTTAACCTTAACGTTCACTATAACCTAACCCAAACCTTGAACAAACCCTTAACCTTAACCTTAACCTTAACCTTACTAAACTTGTAACCTTAACCTTAACCTTACCGTTAAAATTAACCTTAACTATAACCTAACCATAACCTTGACTAAACCCTTAACCTTAACCTTGACCAAACCGTTAACCTTAACCTTAACCTGACTAAACTCGTAACCTTAACCTTAACCTTAACCTTAACTATAACCTAACCCTAACCTTGACCAAAACCTTAACCTTAACCTTAACCTTAACCTTCCCCTAACCTTAACCCTAACCTTAACCTTAACCTTACCCCCTTAACCTTAACCTTAACCATAACCCTGACCTTGACCAAACCCTTAACCTTAACCTTAACCTTAACCTTAACCTTTACCCTAACCTTAACCCTAACCTTAACCTTAACCCTAACCTTAACCTTAACTATAATCTAACCCTAACATTGACCAAACCCTTAACCTTAAATTTCTCCTTAACCTAACCTTAACATTAACTATAACCTAACCCTAACCTTCAGCAAACCCCTAAGCTTAACCTTGACATTACCCTTAACCTAAAATTAACCTTAACTATAACCTAACACTAACATTGACCTTAAATTTACCCTTCACCTTGACCTTAACCTTAACCTTGACCTTGACCTTAACCTGACCTTAACCTTAACCTTAACCTTAACGTTATCTTACCCTTAACCTAAACCTAACCTTAACCTTAATTTTAACCATAACCTAACCTTAACCTTAACTTTAACCTTAATTTAACCTAACCTTAACCTTAACCTTAACAAAACCCTTAACCTTGACTTTATCCTTAACTGTAACCTTAACCTTAACCATACTAAACCCGTAACCTTAACCTTGATCATATCCTAACCTAACCTTAACCTTAACCTTAACCTAACCCTAACCTTGACCAAACCCTTAATATTAACTATAACCTAACCATAAACTTGACCTTAACTTTACCCTTAACCTTGACCTTAACCTTAACCTTAACTTTACCCTTAACCTAATCTTAACCTTAACCTTGAATTTACCCTAAACCTAACCTTGACCTTGACCTTAACTATAATCTAACCCCAACCTTGACCAAACCTTAACCTTAACCTAATCATAAAATTAACCTAACCGTAATCTTAACCTAACCTTAACCTTAACCTTAACCTTAGTGAAACCATAACCATAACCTTAACCTTAACCTAACCCTAACCTTAACTTTACCTTTAACCTAACATTAACCTTAACCTTAAACTAACCCTAACCTTAACTAACCTTAACCTTAAGGATTTTGTCAACATTAGGGTTAGGTTAAGGTTAATGCTAAGGGTTTTGGTCAAGGTTACAGTTAGGTTATAGTTAATGTCAAGGTTAAGGTTAAGGGTGTTATCACTCAGGTTTTCCTAGAAGTTGTGTAAGAGGAAAGTATACCCGAGGTAACCACAAACCAACCTTTTAGATGCAGAATCTAGCCAATCTGCATCCAGAGAGGGCTCTCTCTTTATGATTTATCGTTGTTCTTGAAAGGTTTTAGGCTAGTTATAGATTCAAAGTTCGTTTTGGGAAAATGGTGGAATCCATTTATCTTTGTTCTTGAAAAGGTTTTAGGCTAGTTATAGATTCAAAGTTTGTTTTGGGAAAATGGTGGAATCCACAAACTAAGGGCAAGGCTAAGAGCTTTCAGTCCATTGGGCTATGGAGTCAAAGGATGGCTTTACTGGATTTCTATTCTATGCACAAGATGGTATTACAGGGAAAGATAGCTAGACAGAGAACAATCCTTAAAATTTAAAGTGGGTGCGATGATCTTGAAGGGATGAAAGGCAACTAAGAATCTTTCACCATGTTCAAAGGAAGGAAGTGAATTGACTACAAACAAAGAGCAATAAAGGATTCTTTATTATAGCAATCAACAGTGCTTAAATTAGCGAAGCAGGAGCATTTAAGAATTCATGCTTATAGCTATTTTAGAAGAAAACATTTAGGAACAATCACATTTGAAAACAGAGTACAATTAAGCAAATTCTGTTTCAATCCTTTATGTAAATTATTCAGAAATGGATATGATGGTATTATAAACTAATATAAAATTTTCAGACAAAGGGTAGAAACACTTATTGAACTTTATTCCAACACATGAATCCTGCAACAAGTCCAGTGCTTCAAATCGTCATCCAGTAAGCCACAAGTAAATCTCTCCAAAAGTTTTTATTCCGAAAATCTTAGTGTTACAACAGAGTAATAGAATCCACCCTCAACACTCTCTTTGAGGGTTTATTTATACACAAAATAATCCTAACAATCTTACACTATCTTAGCCAATAATCTAGGTTGACTTAAAGCATATTTACAAACAAACAAGAGACAAATGGTCTCGTAAATAGAATAATGGGTAACGGCTGATGTGTTGTTCCTTTCTTCATGGACGTGCTAGAGATAAGTGCTTAAAATAGGACTCTGTGCTGTCCCTTGCGTATTTCTTTGACTTGTTGAATACTCTTTCTTCTCACGGATACTCTTTAACCTTTCATCTGATCCTCTTTCATCTGTCTTTCTGTTTTTACCATTTACTTGATAGTAAAGATAAAATCTCATCCTGAAAACAACTTTTACAGAACTTCCAGCATTTCCTTCCACCATTGATCATCTGGTATCATAGTTCTTCCGAGTTTCCTTAAAGTTTCATCTGCTTCAGTAAGTTTATAAAAAGTGGGCTCGTTCGGAAATAGATACTTTATTTCATGCTCCAGATGAAATAGATTCCTCACTTTATCATAAATACTTTTCCCAGTTGGTAATGCAGGTTCTGATGAGCTAGTAGAACCTACAGCTGTATTTTTACCATGAGCTTTTATTCTTTTCTCATAGGTTTCCAAGTCTACTATTTGATCCTCTGTGAGCATGGGACTTGGAAATCCACTGTCCAGCAAAGCTTGAAACTTCTCTCTGAAAACGTTGATATCAACCAAAATGTCTGTACACTTTCTTTCTAGATTTTGCATGAAAGTCCTCTTGGTGAAAACTCTCTTTGCTTCCAAAACTGCACCTGTCCTGTCATCAATTCCTAACAATGCACGCTGTTGTTTTGTTCTGGAATTCAAAAATTGAATGAGCTGCTGGGCCTGCTCAGGCCTGCCTCTTAATTCATGTCTGGTTTTATTTATTTCTTCTTGTGCTATCTTGACTAACTCATTTTGCTCAAAAATAGCTTGAATGGAGGGCCAAATATCTCTTATTAATTCAATGATGTTGCACCAAAGAATATCATTTATTTCGTTCAAAGGCTTTTCCAGTGAAAGATCTTTTTGCAAAGCCTCAACCAATTTTTCCAATCTTTTTATTTCCCTGAGGTTGTCAGCAGCTGTCTTTTTGGATGTGTCATATTTTTCCTCCAATTTTGTTAATTGAAATTTTGTTTCTTGGAGCTCTGTGACCTTTAGCTGCAAACTCTCCATCTGTTTAACTAAATCCTCAGAATTCAAATTAGAAATGTTCACCTGAGATGGTTGTTCCTGCTGTCCTGTTGCTGAAGTCTGCTTGATAATTTCCTGTTCCTGCAATGCTTTTTCCAACTCTTTCTCTGTTTCATTTAGTCGCTCTGTCATATTCAAGAGCAACTCCATCATTTCTTCCTGGGAATTTCCTTTTATAACTTCCTGTGTCTGAGGGTGCCTTGAGGCTGGTAGTTTCAGCTGTTTTCTGAGTGCAGCTATATCATCCTCTTTCTTTTTTACCAATGCCTCAATACCTTTAATGTCTTTGGGATTGTGACCCAAACCAATGATGATCTCTTCTAGAGACTTTATTCTATTATCCTTGGCCTGTGAGGAGGCCCTCTCAATCTTCAATTGTGCAGTAGTATTATTCAAGGAATCTTGCAGCGTTAAAGCTGCCATGGCTTTGTTGGTGAGAGCAGAATAAACCATTTCCCCTGTTTGTCTATGAAGCTCTATCTGATCCAGGGGATGGATATCTTTTGCTAAAACTTCAAAATTTGATCTGATGTAATCTGCTGCTGAAGTTGGCTTTGGCACCTTTGCTTTGACGTGGCTCATTAGCATTTTACCTTGTGAAAGATCAAATGCAGACATCAGCCTTTGCTGATTATGAGGAGCCATCTTCATATACTGATCGTATACCTTCATTTTTAATGGATCATTCTTTGTTTTGATATTAATGAAGGTTCCTTTGATGTCTCCAGTATCTGTCTTTGGCGGTCTGAAAGAAGATACTTCAGTGCTTAATTGCTTTTGTATCCCTTTCTGGCTTATGTTTGTTTCACTTGCTGTGCCTGTTTGCTGACTATCTTCCCTACCATCATCAAATATTTCATCTATAATTTCTACATCTGGAGGTGGATCAGACTTGTGTTTTTTAGCTTGATAAACTTGTGGGGCTCCTTTTGAAGGTGTGGTATCTCGAGCTAGCCTCTTTTTCCCTATTTCCACATTCAGTGGAGTTTGCATCTCTGGAACTTGGATTTGCTTTGCTGGTGTGGGAGAAGCCTGAGATGGTTGTGGTGTTTTGGAACTCTGTGGTTTTTCTGCCATGACCAAGGTTTCAATAACCTGAACTACAGGTTCTTTTCCTTTACCCTTGGGTTCTGTTGCTACTGATGGACTGTTTTCCTGTAACGCTTGTTGTAGAGTGGTTGCTGAAGATGTGCCAATGCAGGGTACCTGCATTTGATCATATGTTTCTAGGTCAAAATTCTTCTCAACATCTTTCATAAGTTTATTCAATTTGTCAGCTCCACTTTCCTCTTCAACAAGAGTTCCTTCAACCCATTCATCTTGATTTGCATATTGTTCTAAACCAGGAATTTTGTGGTGTATATAGGGAGATGACTTATTCTTTAATATTTTTTCACAAATGAAACCAAAGGGGTCATATGGGACCCAACGGAAAGATGTCTGGAACTTTCTCTCTAATAAAAGTTCTGCTTCTCTCTCAGCTTCCCTAGAATTGCAAATGAAAGGACCTAACTGGCTTTTGATCCTTAACTGTGCTTTCTTCTTTACATTGCAGAAATGGATCACATCTGAGTTATTCATTTGTCTAAAGTATTCCAAAGAAAAAATTCTCATTGGTACATATCTGGGTAACTTGAATGGACGTAATTCACATCCATAAATCCTGATGACTGTATGGTTTTGGTACAAGTACCAATCCCCAACTTTATAACTCTTTGACAATTGCAAGGTCTTTCTAATTTCAGTACTGAGTCTGGGGGGAGAAATTCCTGTTAACAGAGTTATAACAGGATGTACAAACCGATCAATGAATTCTGAATAGGAGTAGGGAGAATCAGAGGAAAAATGAATGATGGGGGACCAAAAAATGACAGACCTGGGATTACCCTTAGCATCAAGTTTCTGAACAGGGAAGGGAAACCTGTCTGACTGATAATAGATCATGAGATGATAGATAACTGAGGAGTACTTGAAAACTTTTTCAGTATCTAGCTTTAAGAATTGATCATGGATTTTGTTGGCAATGAAGGAAGCATAATCATACTTAATCTCAAGAGGCTGCCCAGGGGTAAACATGGATAGCAAAGCCAAAGTTATCTGGTCTACATACTCACTGGTATTGAATCCTAGGACAAAGGATATTATGTTAACAACTAGCCTTCCCAATGTATTGAAATAGTAAAAACCATAGGGGGGAGCCCCTTTTGGCTGATGCTCAGGTAGAATGAAATACTGACACATGGATTTTAATTTCTCTGGGGTTAACTGTATGGTTTTCTCAATCAATCCCTCCATGGATAATGGTGCTAATTCTTGCTCTGGCTCAAAGTGTAACATAGCATTGATAGCCTGAGGTGTGATAGGAAATAGAACACTTTGATCAGAAGTTAAGACAGCTCTCTGTGCAGGATCATAGTTTGCATGACAGTAATGAATGATTTCAGGGAAAATGTGGACTGAAGGAATAAGATACCTTGGGAGATTGGATTCCCATAACCCTATAAGGTCTTGCCCTTTTGAGAATTCGTCTCTGCAGCGACAGAAGCTCAATCGGGGACTTTCATCGAAACCCAGGTATTTTATTTGGAAATCTTCATCTATCAGAGGTAGATAGTCCAATTCCCGATGAGGAGCATTCAATGGAGTGATATTTAGAGCTGTCGGGACCTCCATTTTGGTTCTTGTGGATTCAAAATGGAGGTTTTCGTTTTTTTCTTACAGACCAGACGGGATATCTGACAAAGGAGGAAATTGGAACAATTTGCAGGTTTTGGGGGCAATTTCACAGGTTTAAAATCTTCAGGGAGGACCCAGAAATGATTTTTAACCACTTTCTAAGCGAAAAAACAAAGGAAACTGAGTTTTTCGTGCAGTCGGGGCGTAAAATGATAAATACCTGTTTTTAGACGGAAACTGGTTCTTTGACAGGTAATGAGCAATGGCAGGGACGTTCTTCAATACGGGCGCAACAGAATTTTGGGGCGAAATGGTCAATCACAGCAGAAATTTCGAAAATCGCAGCGGGAGCAACGTTCTTCTCAGAATAATGAAAATAACTAAAAAACACGAAAAAATGGCTTATTCACAAGTTAAAAGGTTTTTTGTTTTTTTCGAGATGTGACGTCATGGTAGTACGGGATGACGTGTGCAGCGTCAGGCGGTAAGTGGTAAGCGGGAAGTGCCCGCACCGCTTTTGGTTGAGGGCGGTATTAATCGCGGGGGGAGCGATTCACAGGAGGATTGCCACATGGACGGTTGAATATTCAAAAACCACCCATCCCCCGTTGGTTAAAGTGCTGACAAGGGATGGGCAGCGGGGTGAACACTGGCCGTTGATCTACGACGGGGTGATCCGACGGCTGAAGAAATGGGGGAACGTGCGGAGGGTTCAGGTGTGGGCCCGTCGGGTTTTAAAACAGTTTTAACGTGTAATTTAATCACCCCGGGAGATTTTTAATAGGCGGAAAGGTTATTAACTAGTCCTGATGACTAATTAATCCCGAGTGTGTAAGAAACGGGTTGCAGCGGGTTTGGTTAGGTGGAATGCCATGTGGACAATCCACGGTGGCGCAAGACTTCTCCGAAGTTTTATTCATATTTTTGCGTTTAAACACACATATCGCATGTTTTTATATATATATTTTATTATATGGTAAATTAATTAATATAACTAATTCACCATAGGGGCGAGATTAATGTATAATGCTATATTTTAACCAAAGGGCTTGTAGAAGTGGGTTTTAATGAATATTAGGGAGGTAAATACTTTGGTCAAAACATTATAATAAAGGGGTTTTTGGGGTATTTATAAAAAAGGGAATTATATACTTAGGAAAGGGTATTTCACTAGGGATTTAATATAATAGAGTTAAATGTTAATATGGCAAAGGACAAGGAAAATCAAAACATTTTTGTACATCTAAGAAAGTGATAAATTGTGAAGTAAATTGCAACATTTTATCTTCAACACTTAAACTTAGAATAACAAGTTATTTTGAGGAATTTTTATGGAATTTTGCATGAGTTTCCTAAGCAAAATAGGATTTTACTTAGGACAAGATTAAAAATGGATGATTATAATGATGGATCATCTCAAGTACTTAAGTCTTTTTGATCATTAGGCCGAGGGTCCGGTCCCTCCAGAAGTCAAGGAAATGCCTTGAGCCCTTTTGATCTCCAAATACCTTAGTACTTTTGGGGGAAATTAGTAAAACTCTTGAGGGGGAAAATGATGAGGGAGGTTAATGAATTTGACTTTGCTTGCTGTGATTTTTCAGTGTATTTCCTGCTTTAGTACTTGTGATGAAAGTAAATGATTAACCAACATGTAGCATCACCATTCATCAGATAACACTTTGCAGCACCATCTACCTACCCTATCTACTTAACACTACCATTTTTTCTTCTTTATTAGGGTGCATTTAGACTTGCAAACCCTTTTCAATCTTTTCTTTTTTTACATGATAAATCTATCTATTTCTACCCTTATTACATCCAAGGGCTCAGATTAAACTGTTGAGCACCTTTTTATTCACTCTACCTAGCTACTTATCTGCCGAGATTAAACTGTTTGGCTAGATATTTATTCTCTAATCTATAACATGAAATTGAAATATGACTAAGTCAAGTTTAAACAGTTTGACTTATTCATGAATTGTGGCAAAAATTTCACAAGCTGCACACAATTGATTTATTACAAAAATGAAATAGCAGTGGCATTTGGATTTGCACACTTTCCTTGGTCTATTTTTACTTGGGGTTCATTTCTTTCACTTTTTTGACCATTTTATTCTTTTTACCCTTTGATATTTCTTTTAGGGTATACCCTCTTTACATTTTTTAACTTTTTTGATTTTTTGGTTTTTTAAGAATATGGAACACCTTTGCTCAAGTAAGAAGGTTTGAACATATTCCATAATTCAATCAAGACAATCATGAAAGATGAAACCTATTGGTATAGGAGTCTAACAAAGGGTAAGGTTATAGTTAGGTTAAGGATAAGGTTAAGGTTAGGTTAAGGTTAAGATAAGGTTAAGGTTAAGGTTAAGGGATTGGTCAAGGTTAGGGTTAGGATATAGTTAATGTTAAGGTTAATGTTAGGTTAAGTTAAGTTTACGGTCAAGGTTAAGGGTAAGGTTAAGGGTATGTTAAAGTTAAGATTAGGTTAAGGGAAAAGTTAACGTTAAGGTTACGTTAAGGGTAAATTTAAGGTTAAGTTTAGGGTTAAGGTTAGGGAAAGCTTAAGGTTAAAGTTAAGGATAAGGTTAAGGGTTTGGTAAAGGTTAGGGTTAGGTTATAGTTAAGGTTAAGGTTAAGGTTAAGGTTAACGTTTGGTCAAGGTTAGGGTTAGGTTAAGGTTAAGGGTAAAGCTAAGGTTAAGGTTAGGTTAAGGGTAAAGTTAAGGTTAAGGCTAGGTTAAGGTTAAGGCTAAGGTTAAGGTAAGGTTAGGGGTTAAGGTTAACATAACCTTAACCTTAACGTTAACTGTAACCTTAACCTTAACTTTAACCTTAATCTTAATTTTAACCTTAACTTGACTAAACCTGTAAAGTTTACCTAACCTTAACCTTAACCTAACCTTAACCTTAACCTTATCCTTCCCATAACCATAACCTTAACCTTAACCTTGACCTTACCCTTAACCTTAACATTAACCTTACTGAACTAACCTTAACCTTAACCTTCCCATAACATTAATCTTAACCTGACCTTAACCTTAACCTTAACCTTAACCTTGACCTTAAACTTAACCTTCACACTTCACCTTGCCTTAACCTTAACCTAACCTTAAGGTTATGGGAAGGTGTAATGTTCCTTTTTCAGGAATGTTAGCAATCAGCAATCTATTCCAAAGATTGACTGAAGGGGAATTTACCAAATGTGTCACCTTCTCAAGGAAGTGTGAGATCTAGAGGCTATCTGACCCTTTTTAGACTCTGTTTATAGAGCTCATTGAAGAATCCCACTCAAAAGTGAGCTACAACAATATGTAAACAAATGCATGAAGAGAAACTTGCGACAATCTCAGAAAATGATAGAAGAACTCATAGCCATTTTATTAGCTCATAGAAACAAGATAAATGTACAATATATTGAGGGAAAGAGCACTCAAGAGAGGGAATGATCAACCTCAAAGAACAAGTACACGAAAGCATGAAATACATTGTTGCCTAAACTGCCCTAGCTTTGACTGCGCAGTCTTATGGAGACAATGCTGCATACAAATGGGAAATATGATGATATTTAAATATAGCTCAAGAAATGATGAGAAGCATTCTCTCAACCCATAAAAACAATAATACAATGATGATACAACAATCCTCAAGAGGATTGGCTACACTAGATGCATAGAATGGAAAAATACCAAAATGCCAGAGTTGTTGGGTACCAGCAGCAACTCATAATCAAAATGGAAGGAGATGGTTGAATCTACTCTACAATATGAATCAATCTCCTCCAAATGATTTCCAGAGTGCAAGGCTCATCCTGACACTGGAAATCCCCTCCTCCAATGTGATGGTGCAAACCCCCACTACAGACACACTCTGAAATAATGCAGTCTATGGAAGGGACTGCGCTGATGAAGATGGGAGAAAGCTTGGCCTGCTACCAAAACCTGAAAATAAGCTCAATAACACTCCTCAATGATATCTCCACTAAATGGAGACTCCTTTCTCTACAAATCAAGTCCTAGAGTGATGTGGTGGAAGCCTCCACTGCAACCCCAGCAACACACTATCTTCTTGCTACAAGAATAACGTTGTGATGGAAGAGAATTCTTTGGCCTTGAGCCAAGATGTGGAGAAATCTGAAGATCAATTCCTCAAGAGGCCTCTCATGAGGAGGAATGAATCCTAAGCAAGAATTCCTCCAGCAACTCTGCTAAACAACAAGAGTATTCTCCTTGTCTCTGAATACAACAAAATCAATAATCCATTCATGAGAAAAATGGTTGTCTTGCCCTCCTCTTATAAAATTGTGAGCTCCCTCTCCATGGGCCCCACTTCATTAGGGTTTTCCCTCTCAAGTAATCTTCCCTCCTTCTCTATTGCGTTGTACTACAATGTGCTTTCCACCTCATAGCCTGCGAAGTTTGACTTTGGTCAACTTGACCTAGCCACTTTACAAAATATATCCTTTTCACGCATGGAGGTGTAAAATAAAATACATAAATGATCCCTTCCCACAATATGAGGGATTTTATTGCACTTTTAATTATTCATGGGTCTCCTTACCCATTTATTCTCCACCTATGTGAAATTATCAAAAATTAATGTTCCAATTTTTTGCATGAAAATTTTGGAACATTACAGTCCTCCCCTCCAAAATGTTGCTTGTCCCCAAGAAAATACAAGGATAGAACTGGAAGGCATGGATTCTGTTGATTATATAGTTTACCTCTCATAATTTTATGGTTTTCCTTGAGTAGCAAAACATCAAATGTCATTACTCGTGGTGAATATTTAAATGATGGCTAGAGAGAAGCAGCGCTAAGCTAAGCCACGTGCCAAATAAATAAGCGCATGTATATAAGGGAGTGGAAAGACATAAAGGTTTGGAATATTAACCAAACAAAGATATAAAAGGTATAAAGTGAAGAATGTTGAAATAGGGCCCACCTTCACTTTATGTACGTTGTTGAGAGATTCTGCATGCACAATTCCGGGGGGGTCACAAAGCGGAGGAGGGAGGTTGAGCCATACCCCTGTGGAATTTTGGTGACGTGTCACGAGGGTCGACACGAGGCAAGGGTGATTTTGGGAGTAAAGAGTGGGTCTTAAAGCCGTCACGCGCTGTACTTCACATTCCACGAATATTATGTTTTGAGGACAGAGTTGTCTCCACGACGGAAAGGTAAGGTAAAGTTCTTAGGTTATTTGGTACTGAGGTTCGTACCAGTATTTAACTCGGCACATGGTGTTTACCTACCCCAAGTCTAACACCCACTCCCTACATGCCACATGCTTCATTATCAGTGTCCTTACGACGCTTATCCCACTTGATTCACCATTCCGCCCTTTTCTCAAGAACCCTCAGTTCTATATAACGGTCCCCCATCTTTTACTGCAGTAAAATTTTTAGGTATTTGACTACGGTATAAACTAAAGTGGGAGCCCAGTACCAGGTCCACCTAGTCACTGTCAGTACCCCCCGCATTGCTTTCCCGAGCAGATTTCCTACTGCACATGTATTCTATCCCTCATATCCCCTCTGGTTTCCTTTTTTTTTTTTTTTAAAGTTTTCATATTAGTCATGGGAAAGGTCACCACCAAGAAGACAGAACCAGAGACTCCTCAAGTCCGTGAAACCAGAAACCCTTTAGGGTTTGAACCTTTCTTAGACTTGCAAGCTGAAATCTGTGACCCACAATATCCATTTCCCATCAGCAATATCAAAATTGAGCTTTCTAGGAGACATGTCGAAAATAGGGATAGATATCGAGTGGTTCTATTAGGTCTATACCATCAAATTACCCCTCCAGTTTATCTAGTGGTTGAGTTTATCTTCTGGCTCAGGGATGTCTACGAAAAACATCAAGGCATGTTTCTCTCAGCTCAAGGGAAAAAAATATTCACTCTTTTCCCTGATACTATCAAAAAATCCCTTCGCTTTCCCACCAGTTCAAACTACATCAGTTTCAATGAAATTAATTTAACCCCTTAGTTTGCAAAATTTCCATGGGAATAGCAAGGCAATTTCATTGCCTCCATTACCGATGACCAGACCACATCCCTTCCTTCTGCAGAGCCTTTCCCTTTGAGTCTGTTCAAAGAATAAGTGCAACCCATCCTTTCTCTCATCCCAAGTTTATTAGCTGTGGATGGTTTCGGGGCAAACCTCCAGGGCATGTGTTTCTTTCTTATGGCTAATGTCTCAAACCGAGGTCATTCTAGATATTCTTGGTTTCCTGGCCTCCACCATTCAGACCCAATTCTAAGAACTCTTAGAAACTGGTCGCTTCCGCTTTTTTTTATATGTTTTTCTACCTCTTCCTTTATCAACATGCTAATAAATTTGAAGGTTTGGGTTTAGATAAGGTGTATAAGGTAAATTATTAGCTACGACCAATTTTTGACTGGAGCTTTGCAACACATCAGTTACCAAACAAGGCTATTCCAGGTTTCAAAATGAGTTCATGCCTATTTCCTACACTATCATCCATGACTCTCCTTCACCTAGGGTTTTTATTGAGATGAAGAGATGGTTACAATATAGTCAAGCCCAAAGTACTAGGGATTGGTACCTGTTTGATAACTACACCAAAATCTGAGTTTATGGAGCTAAAGTTCCCCCTATCAGTTACCTGTGTTCCCTGGCCGGCGGATATATGATTTGGAGTACATTCGGCAGATCCTGAAATCTGACCAACTCCACTTCCTCCCTGCAAAAAAGGGTTTTATCCTTAAACTTCCCATTACCATGGGCCCTTTTGTTGTCAATTAAAGGCACACCATCCCTATCGTTGAGAAGCTGCTTCAAGACATGGATTTTAGACAAGGGAAGGTTTGGCCCTACGATCAGAGGGGCATCATCTCTAACAGAAGGAGAAGGAACAAATCAACTCCTTATGTGCATGAAACGAGACCGTTCATAGAATGGAGGGATAATATTGAAAATTGGCCTTTTCTTTCATAGAAGGAGATAGATTCATCTATGACAGGGGAAAAGGAAAAGGAAACTTTAGGAAGAGAAGTTGGTAAAGGTCAAGAAGCGGAGGAGGCAGGTACATCAGGAGCACGTTCTCCCCCCCATAAAAGGTAGAAAACAGTGACGATTGAAGAAGAAGTTATTGGGGAAGAATAGTTACTCGAACAAGAAATACCATATGGGAAACCTGATGAGAGCAAGATAGGGCTCAAGGTGTTACGAGATAGTGTTACATCTTCCGACTACTCAGAGATCTCACAAGCTATCACAGTTGACACTTCCCAGATTGCAACTGAAAGAAGCTTGAAAGCCAGAGCCATCAGAGATAAGTATAGGGCGGAGCTAGAAGGATTTGTTGAGAAATACCACACCAGAGTTCAACCTAAATGAACCTGGACACAGAGCATTTAGTGATGGCCATGGCTGAGGCCATTCTAGACCCAGATGTAGGTACTACCAGTTACAGAGTGCTAGAGTACATGGTTGACATGTCAAAGGTGCTGGCAATTGATAAATGCAACCTATTTCAGGTTTTTGGTGATATGCTAAAGGATGAAATGATGCATCTTACGATCACTTTAAAGAAGCTGGAGAACAAGCATGCATAAGTGAAGGATAATTTCATAAAATAAAAGGTAAATTCTCGTGCCCTCACAAATAAAATACGTTCTCTCCAGGATTTGATTAAAGGAAAAGACTCCGGTGAAGCCAATCCACAACGTCACCTCATCGATGAATTTCAGAAGGAAGTGGCATCCCTAAAAGGAAAAATTAGCATACCGGCCTCCCATCATGTGCAAACAGCCGAGTTAGCCGAGGCTGAAAAAGACAGAGCAGACTTGGCTGATTCTTTTGCAAAAGAGAAGGAATAAAAAGAAAATATAGCAGAATAGATGGTTGTTCTTCAGGACAAGCTAAAGGCATTACAAGCAACTTGGGATACACATACATGTGCACCACCGCCAGTCCCACTGGAAACTAGTTCGTTGTCCGAATAGTTGACTACAGCAGTGGCTACAAATGATGCATTGGAGAAACAGGTTTCTACAACGAGACTAAGAAACAGTGAGCTGGAAGCTATCTTGGCTGAGAACTCCAAAAGAATCGAGGCCATGCGGAAGGAAGTCAATCAGGGAAAGAAGGAGAAAGCCAACCAGGAGAAGACCATCAACGAACTCAACAATCTCCTGAAAGGTAATATCACTGTCAGGGAAGCCAGACGAATAATCTGGGCAGAAATTATCATGGAGGTAAAAGGGCATTGGGATTTTCTAAAGTTCATTGAGGAAGTAAAGACATCCATGCTTTATCTCAGAAGAAATATTCATGAGGGGAATACTGATACATCCAGCAGAGCGTAGCATGCAAAGAGTTATATCCCTTTCCTGAAAGGGTTGAGGCCCGAAGACGCGGAGAAACATGGTATAGCAAGCAGGTTCAAGGAAGTCATTGAATGTCAAAAACTAATTGATAAGGAGTTTGCTCGCAGTATAGATTCAAGAACCTTGGAAAATGTGGTGGTTAATTTGGAATGGTTTGAAATGATTTGGGCTGAGATCACAGCTGCCATGCTTCCATCACGCTGGGGTCCTACCCTTGTCATGTTACTATCATTACCAACATATGAGGCACGTCTCAAGGAGGAGATGAACCAGACAGATGTAATTTTAGATAAATCCACTCAGCTGAAATCTGAGACTATAGTTTCAACACTCCGCCAGGAATTTTCCCTCGTGCACCTGGTGAAGCAAAAAATTCCTGTCGATGCAAATTTCAATGATCTCACTAAAGCTTATATCAGAGTGGAAGGTTTCATGTCAATGCCTGAACCTGTAGCAGACAGTCAGCAAAGGTGCACCAAGTATGCCAGCCTGTTAGCCAGCTCATCAGCAAATGTCTTGCCACCTGTGTCAGCAACTGCATCAACTCCATCACACCAGTGAATGTTGTTAATTCATGATTCGGCCCTAGTGGCCTTTAATTTTACTTTGATTTTTTAATTTTTAATTTTGAGTGGAATTCACATTTCACTCCTGCATTTTACTTCTTGCTAAAGACAGTTTTTAAATATTTTGTTTTGAAATGGCCGTGAGCCTAACTATAAATGATGAGATGCCCTCATCTCTCATCATGAATTTTGGTTATTTTTTACTAAGACCTCACACTAATTACTAGCACACGGGGAAGATATTTTTTCCAAAAAATATCTTCCCGCTCATGTTTCTGAGGGTTCTATATAAGTAGAAACCAAATAGGAAAAAGGGTTCCAGATTTTCTGAACAATATGCTATGAAATAATTTTGTATGCATTTTTGTCGAAACTTTAATATATATGCGAAGAGCCCGTCGGGTCTCAGTGATGAGGAGTTCCATCTTAAATGAGGATTCTGGTCTTTGTGCTTTACAGTCTGTAGCTCTTCCTTATGTGTTATAGCTCAACTGTTCATTTTGTTATATCCATTTCTCTTGTATCATGTTCTGGAATACGAGTAGCTCACTGGTTCTGGTATGAATTTATCATAGTTGATACTTATGCTAAAACCTGTCTAACACTTTAAATATGGCTGAGTCATGATATGTTGTTTCATTTTCCACTTCAACCGTACTTCCTCTATATTAACTGCTATGGGATGTTATTTTTAAAGTTTATTGTCATGTATGGATTCTTATTATCATAAGCCCATCACATGTTAATATTTGTTTCTGGATTTCATCTCAGTCATAGTTAATATTCTCTCTATATTTCATACATAGCAAATACCTTTTTATTTTTCATCTCTCTGAAGTATTTTTAGAATCCATCCCTCCTTATAGAAAGCTTCCTTTGAACTTTTTGATACATTTATATTGGGAATTCACACCTTGCCTCTGCATTATCGCTTTCTGTGTGCTAAATTTATGAGTATTCTGGTTCCATCCCAATTGAACTTTCCTATTTACCTGAAATAGCACAAGAGCCTTGTTCTGAAAATTCTCCATGTTATATCATATGCTCCTTGCTATATAAGATGTCCTAGGCACTTTTCTTTCATAACTCAAGGTTGTCTCTAGGGTTGACAACATCTTTTTGGCGCCGTTTCTGGGGATCGAAGTTCAGAAAAGTTAAATCCCTAGGCCTCGACAAAACCTTATTCACTCATTAAATAGGTGAGTATAAAGAGTTGAGAGTTGTATATCCTTCACCTTGGCGACTCCACAGTCATTTATCAGATAAAATTACCTGCAGTCCCGGCTCCTCGAAAGCCACATCTAAGGTCAGATACATCTCAGCCAAAGACACCCTCTGTGTCTGACCCAGAAAAGATCTTACATAGGAGAAGTTGGAGGGAAAGGAAATCAGTCCACACAAAGATCGCTAAATTCTCTTTAGAATACTTTCCATTCTCCTCCTCTCAAGTAGCCCTAGTGCAAGGTCCCGACTCCACTGTGGGAGATACTGACTACTTCTCAAATAGTCCTCCTCAGAGAGGTATCCAATTCAAATACGAAGCTGAATCAATAGATACCACACACTACACTCTTCACCCGACTCCTAAGGCCGAAGAGGTCAAAGAGGTCACCGAACTAACTACTATTAACAACTCATTTTCCCCATCAACATCTAAATTCGTTGTCCAATACATTTCTATTGTCATCCATACTTCACTTCCACGTCCTCCTCCTCTCATGCACCAAGCTCTAGCACTAAATCCACCACCCCCAATGGCCAATGTTCCTGGTTTCTTGCTGAATAAGTATTCCCCCTTGGCTTTACCTCAAATATTGAATGATATGCCACAGGACTATCTGAAGATTTTACCCCGTTTCAATGGAGAAAATGAGATTGAAGCCCAAAAGCATCTTGAGGTCTTCTGTACTTTTGTAGAGAAATTTAATATGGAACATCTAGACGTGGTCTTAAGACTATTTGTTCAATCTCTAGATGGAGAATCTACAAAGTGGTTTAAAACTCTGGGGATCATTCCATTACAAACTGGGATCATATGGAAAACTCCTTTCTTAGAAAATGGGGAGAGAGAAAGGATCATGGACTTTGTCTCACTGAGTTTAACACACTCAAGAAAAGACATAATGAATGGGTGTCAGAGTTTATCAAGAGGTTCAACAAATTGTATTTAAGTCTTCCTGCTGATATGAAACCTCATCAAACTGCTGCTAAAGTCGTTTCCGTAGTAGCCTTTGACTCAAAATTCAGTTTCTCTTTGATAGAGAGAAATCCTGCTACTCTGGATGATGCTCAAATAGATGCACTGGAGCTGGAGGCAAATTTCACCTCCACTGGTAAATCCAAGGGAAAGTCAAATCAAGATGCCAAAAGAAGAGGCAAAGAAGAGGTGTCTACTTCTAGCCAATACAGAGACTCAACTGATAAAAAAATTGAAGAAATGAACAAAATGATTAAAAACCTTTCAAGTAAGCTGGTCAAACTTGAACTGGAGGCCAAGAATTCATCCTCCAAGAATTTACAGAATGCTCCAAACGTGGGTTACAACCCTAAGTATAGGAAACCACCCCTGCAGATACTACAAAGGGAATGGAAGGATCAACATGATCAAGTACCTCACCCGCTGTACTTGGAAGGTCAGGTAGAAGGCCCTACTGAAGACATCGTTTATGAGAAAGATGATCCATATCTTGCTTATTCAAATAGTGATGAAGTAGAATGTCCCCTGCAAGAAAGTGATGAAGTGGAGATTCCATTACATGAGGAAGAAAAGGTCAAAGAAAGCACCGAAGATCCTGATATTGATGAATACTGCAAGAAGTTTGTCGATTTCATGCAAGCACAGTTTAATAGAAGATATGACATCAGATCTTCTAGGAAAAGAACTCACACTCAGGATCAGGAGGAAGACACACCTCAGAAGGAAGCATCTTCTCAGAAGGAGACTACAACACAAAGGGCCACAGACAAAGCTAAGAGGCCTCTTAACGAATCCTTGCAGTCTGGTGATCAAATCCCTTCCTCTTCACAAGTGGCCACTCCCCCTAATGTCAAGTCAGTCACAAAAGAAGTCAAACCCCTATTTCAAAGCAAAGAGTCAAAGGAGATTATAACAGAAAATTCCTCTTCTACCTTTAGTTTATAGAAGGAGCTTGAGAAGGTCAAAATCCCAGTTCCCTTGACCAAATTGTTGAAGAAGCTTGCATATCAGTCTCAGGTCACATCCTTTATGCTTTCCCTAGAAGCAGCACATATCCTAGACAGTCTAAACCTTTAAGAAGAAATACCCATGGTTGTGTGTGGCTCACATGTTGAGGAGTTATATGCCTCCACTCCCCTGTTTTATGTGTCTTTAGTGACTCATGACCTGCTGTTACATAACTGTATGTTAGATTCAGGAGATTCCCATAATCTATTGCCCTTATCAGTCATGGAACAACAAGGATCAAAAATCACCCGTCCATACAAGGATCTCTATTTATTTGATTCCAAAAGAGTTAAATGCTTAGGTATGATCAAGGATTTAGTGGCCAATTTGGCCCAGATCCCAGCAAAAAGTGTGGTGATGGACATTGTGGTGGCTGACATCCCAGTTGGCTTCGGCATGTTGCTGTCAAGATAATGGGGGACAAAAATCGGTGGTTCGATCAAGTTGGACTTAACATATGCTACTATCCTGGTTTTTGGTGGCCAGGAGAGGAGGTTGTACAGGGAAACAAGATTTGTGAAAATGGTTACTAAGGCTGAAAACTTGGTTAATTCACCAGTCTATAGTAAAGAGGGAGATTTGCTGGAGGAAGACCAAGATTATGCTCAAGAACCATCGTTCTGCCAGATCAAGACCGAGCAGTCCTTAGAGAGCCAAGAAGTAGGAATATGGACACTCCACTTTGACGAAGCAAATTCCAGAGAAGGTAATGGGGCTGGAGTACTATTGATTTCCCCAACAGGCCAATGGGTCCCATTGTCTTTCAAGTTAGAGTATGAAGCTACTAATGATTTGGTCGAATGTGAAGCGCTTCTGTTAGGGTTACAGACAGCCAGAAGCATGAATATACAAAGTTTAAAAGTTCTGGGAGATTCAGAAATGGTGGTTAGACAAGTGAAGAATCAGTGCCAAACCAAACATCCTAGGCTAAGGGCCTATAGGAAAGAAGTTTGGGATCTGGTGGAAAAATTTTTCTTGGCATTTAATATTCAGTTCATGCCCAAAGAGAAAAATAGGATGGCAGACTCCCTTGCAATGGCTACTAGTACATTCTGCCCACCTCAGAACCCTCTCTTAAGATATAAAATTGAGGTGCGTTATCGACCATCAATCCCAGTTAATATCAAGCATTGGTAGGTGTTTGAGGACGAAGATAAAGTGAAAAAATTTCTGGAAACAGTTGGAGAATTCTCAAACATAGATATTGATGCTTTTGAAGAAGAAGAGGCTGAAGACATTTCAGAAAATAAATGGGAAGAAAAGGTGGCCGGCCATAAAGTTTTGTAACTAAAATGAAACATTATACCTAGAGGACTAGTACCTCTAGAAAGGTTGTTTTACAGGAACGATGTCCCACTGCAGCCAAACAAAGTGGTAGAGGAGAATCAGGTAGAAGATCTTAACCTTGGTACTGATGCTAACCCCAAAATTGTGAAATTTTCCAAGAAAGTCCCAGAGGAATATAAAGAGCTCTACCAGAAATTATTCTAGTCATACAAAGATGTGTTTTCATGGTCTTATCAGGACCTAAAAACCTTCGACATCTGCATCATGCAACATAAAATTCCAGTAAAGGGAGATGCGAAGCCACATAAATAGAAGCTTAGACAGATTAATCCCCTGCTACTTCCCTCTATTGAGAAAGAGATTAATAAATTTTTGAAGGCCAAAATCATTGTGCCATTGAGGTACTCTGAGTGGGTGGAAAACTTAGTCCCTATCGAGAAAAATAATGGAGAGATAAGGCTATGTGTTGATTTCTAAAATTTAAACTAAGCATCCTTAAAGGATAATTACCCATTGCCCAAGATGGATCATATTCTACAGAAAGTGATGGGAGCTTCCCGGATGTTGATGATGGATGGATTCTCTGGTTACAATCAGGTGGTTGTACTCCCAGAAGATCAAAAGAAGATTGCCTTCACCACACCATGGGGTACATTTATGTATGCCAGGATGCCTTTTTGTTTTATCAATGGAGGGGCCACTTTCCAAAGGGCCATGGACATTGCCTCTTTTGGGGAACACGATAAGTTTGTGGTGGTCTATCTTGATGATATCACTGTGTTTTCAAAGGATGACACAGAGCACATTGAACACTTGCGTAGAAATTTTGAGAAGTGCAGAAGGTACGGTCTCTCTCTCAATCCATAACAGTCAATGTTTGCATTGGAAGAGGGTAATATTTTGGGACATATTGTGACCAAATATGGGGTAAAAATATATCCTAAGAGAGTATAGGTTATAAATGGCATTTCTCTCCCTAGAAATAAAAAGGAGGTGCAGGTGTTCCTTGGGAATATTAACTTTCTGAGAAGGTTTATCCCTAACTATGCAGAGATAGTTAGGCATATAACTGACATTCTTAAGAATAATAACGAGGTGAAATGGTCCTAGGAATCATGAGAGGCCTTTTCTGGAATAAAAAATTCCTTCGCAGAATCCCTAGTGCTAGCTGGACTAGACTATGCCAAACCCTTCATGATTTTTTTCATTTGCATCACCTCATACAGTGGCAGGAGTTTTATTGCAAAAACATAAAGAGGGGTATGAGTAGCCCACTTCTTTCTTCAGTCAAGTGCTCTGTGATGCAGAGTTGAATTATAACATATTAGAAAAGCAGGCTTATGTGCTGGTGAAGTCTCTTAAGGCATTTCGTATGTATGTCCTGCAATCACACATCACTGCATTTGTGCCCACAGTAGCTGTAAAGGACATCCTTATCCAAAGAGATAGAGAAGGAAAGAGGGGGAAATGGATTGCCAAAATAAAAGAATATGAGATGGATATTCACCCTACCAAACTGATTAAGGGACAAGGATTAGCCAAAATCTTGTCTGAATCAAACTGTCGGGCTCTGGGTATAAATCTGTCCATGATAGCTAATGAGGAGTCCGAGAAGAAGGAATAATAGTAGGGAGTATAGATAGCTACTCAGAAGATGCATATGAAGTATCTCATCAGCCCGTGGTATACGAAGATCATGGAGTATCTTTTGACCCTCAGCTGCCCTCCTAGCTGTGACAAAGCTAAATACAAAACACTAGGGTTGAGATCACGAAATTCGTTATTGCCAATGGCCGGTTGTACTGGTCAGATCCTTTAGGTATTCTTCTCTTGTGTCTCATAGAGGACAAGGTATAAAACATAATGGTTGAATTTCACGAAGGAATCTGTGGGGGTCATTATACCTAGAGGGCCACTACCCAAAAAATCCTAAAGTTTGGTTTCTACTGGCCCAAACTCTTTGGAGATGTGTTTGCCTGGGTCAAAGCTTGTGATAAATTCCAAAAAATCACTGAAAGACAGAAGTTGGCACCTCTACCCATGATCCTTGTTCATGTGGACGAACCATTCCAGTAAGGGGGGATTGACTTTATTGGTGAGATACATCCTACATCGAGTAGTCAGCACAAGTGGATATTAATTGCTACATCTTATTTCAAAAAATGGGTGGAGGCTATACCTGTGAGGAATGTAACAGATACTGTGGTAATGAAATTTATGGAAGAAAATATTATACCCAGATTTGGCTTCCCTGCCAAGATAGTGACTGACAATGCCCAGGCCTTTAAGTCTGCAAAGTTTCTCAGCTTCTGCCAGTAGTATAACATTGCGTTGGGTCACTCCATGACCTATTACCCACAAGGAAATGGCCTGGCAGAGTCTTCAAATAAGACCCTGGTGAGATCATTGAAGAAAGCTATAAACAAAAATCAGAAAAATTGGGACTCCCAGTTGAAATTCGCTCCATGGGCCAATAGGATCACCAAAAACAAGGAAGTCCCCATATGAATTAGTATATGGGAGGGTAACAGTATTCCCTATATAGTTAGCCTTACCAGTAGCCTGATTCATGCAAGAAAGCCAAGAAGAACTCGATGATGTGACCAGGAGAATCAATCAGCTGGTAGAGTTAGAAGAAACAAAAAACCAGGTAAGTCAGAGGCTAACTGAATACCAAGATAAGATGAAGGATATGTTTTACCAGCATGCCTAGGAAAAGAAGATGAAGGTTGGGGATTTAGTGCTCAGATGGGATATTCGAAGAGCTGATAGGGGGAAACATGGTAAATTTGACCCACTATGGTTCGGCCCTTTCAAAATTGTGGAGAAAGGGGGCAACAACACATTTAAGTTGAAAAATTTACAGGGAGCCTTTCTTGATGCCCCTGTAAATGGTCAGTTCCTCAAACCTTACTTCCAATTCTGATTCAAGATGAGAGAGCCTGATGTATTATACTGTACATTAGTTATCTTCTTTCATCTTTGTTTTAATGATGTTTTTCATGAAGAATCATGAAGAGAAAAATAAAAAGTGCAGAAGAGTGGTGTTTACATGGAGGATTAACAAGTGGTCTGTGAAGTTCTCGACACACTCAAGGATGAACGTGCTGCCTCCAGGTGGAGCCAATGTTGATTATATAGTTTACCTCTCATAATTTTATGGTTTCCTTGAGTACCAAAACATCAAATTTCATTACTCGTGGTGAATATTTAAATGATGGCTAGAGAGAAGCAGCGCTAAGCTCAGCCACGTGCCAAATAAATATGCACATGTCTATAAGGGGGTGGAAAGAAGTGAAGGTTTAGAATATTAATGAAACAAAGATATAAAAGGTATAAAGTGGAGAATTTTGAAACAGGGCCCGCCTTCACTTTATGTATGTTGTTGAGAGATTTCGCATGCACAATTCCGGGGGGGTCACGGAGCGAAGGAAGGAGGCAGAGCCATACCCCCGTGGAATTTTGGTAACGTGTCATGAGGGTCGACACGGGACAAGGGTGATTTGGGGAGTAAAGCGAGGGTTTTAAAGCCATCATGCTCTGTACTTCACGTTCCACAAAGATTATGTTTTGAGGACAGAGTTGTCTCCATGACGGAAATGTAAGGTAAAGTTCTTAGGTTATCTGGTACTGAGGCTCGTACTAGTATTTAACCTGGAAAGCGGTGTTTACCTACCCAAATTCTAACACCCACTCCATACATGCCACGTGCTTCATTTTCAGTGTCCTTACGACGCTTATACCACTTGCTTCACCATTCCGCCCTTTTCTCAAGAACCCTCAGTTATATATAACGGTCCCCCATCTTTTACTGCAGTAAAACTTTTAGGTATTCGACTACAGTATAAAATAAAGTGGGAGCTTAATGCCAGTACACCCAGTCACTTTCAGTACCCCCCGCGTCGCTTTCCCGAGTAGATTTCCTAAATCACATGTATTCTGTCCCTCATATCCACTCTGGTTTCCTTCTTTTCTTTTTTTTTAAATTCATATTAGTCATGGGAAAGGTCACCACCAAGAAGACAGAACCAGAGACTCCTCAGGTCCGTGAAACCAGAAACCCTTCAGGGTTTGAACCTTTCTTAGACCTGCAAGCCAAAATCTGTGACCCGAAATATCCATTTCCCATCATCAGTATCAAACCTGAGCTTTTTAGGAGACATATCGAAAATAGGGATAGATATTGCGTGGTTCTATCAGGTATATACCATCAAATTACCCCTCCAGTTTATCTAGTGGTCGATTTTATCTGCTGGCTCAGGGATGCCTATGATGAACGTCGAGGCATGTTTCTCTCGGCTCAAGGGAATAAGATATTCACTCTTTCCCCCGATATTATCAAAAAATCCCTTTACTTTTCCAGCAGCGCAAACTACATCAGTTTCAGTGAAATTACTTTAACCCCTCAATTTGCAAAATTTCCAGGGGAACAACAAGGCAATTTCATCGCCTCCATAACCGACAACCAGACCACATCCCTTCCTTCTGCAGAGCCTTTCCCTTTGATTCCGTTCAAAGAAGAAGTGCAACCCATCCTTGCTCTCATCGCAGGTTTATTAGGTGTGGATGGTTTAGGGAAAACCCCCAGGGCACATGTTGCTTTATTATGGTTAATGTTTCAAACCAAGGTCATTTTGGAAATTCTGGGTTTCCTGGCCTCCACCATTCAGACCCAGTTCTAAGAACTCTTAGAAATTGGTCGTTTCCGCTTTTGTTCTATGGTTTTATACCTCTTCCTTTATCAGCATGCTGATAAATTTGAGGGTTTGGGTTTAGATAAGGTGTACAAGGTAAATTCTCAGCCCAGACAAATTTTTTACTGGAGCTTTGCAACACTTCAGTTACCAAACGGGGTGGGCTATTCCATGCTTCTAAATGAGTTCATTCATATTTCCTACACTATCATCCATGACTCTCCTTCACCTAAGGTTTTTCCTGAGATGAAGAGATGGTTACAGTATAGTCAAGCCCAAAGTACTAGGGATTGGTACCTGTTTGATAACTACAATGAAATCTAAGTTTATGGAGCTGAAGTTCCCCCCTATCAGTTGCCTGTGTTCCCTGCCCGGTGGATTTATGCTTTGGAGTACATTCGGCAGACCCTAAAATCTGACCAAATCCACTTGCTCCCTGTTGTTATGCTCCTATACCAATAGGTGTCATATATCATGATTGACTTGATGGGCTATGTAATATGTTCATACCTTTCCTTGTTGCAAAGGTTTTCCATATTGTCAAAAAATCAAAAAATTTAAAAAATGTAAAGAGGGTATACCCTAAAAGAACAATCAAAGGGTGAAAAGAATAAAATGGCCAAAAAAGTGAAAGAAAATGAACCCCACCAAAATAAAGGCCAAGGAAAGTGTGCAAGTCTAAATGCCACTAATTTTTGCTCTTATTTAATAAAAAAATTGTGTGAAACTTGTAACTTATGCCACAATTGGTGAATAGTCAAACAATTTAAACTTGGCTAATTCATGTTTGAATTTTATGTTTTAGAGATAGAGAATAAAACCAGACCAAACTGTTTAACCTTGGTAGATAAGTAGATAGGTAGAGTAAATAAAATGAGCCCAATATTTTAATTTGGGCCCTTGGATGTAGTAAGGTTAGACTTAGATAGATTTCTACATGTAAAAGAAAAGAAAGTGTGATAAGGGTTTTCCAGTCTAAGTGCACCGTAATAAAGAAGAAAAAATGTTAGGTTAAAGTAGGTAGGGTAGGTAGATGATGTTGTAGAATCACATGTGATGGATAATGACTCTAAATGTGTTAATATTTACTTTCATCACAAGTTCTAGGCAGACATTACACTGAAGGAATTTCAAGAAAAACAAGGTCAAATGATTAATTCCCCTTCTCATTTTTCCCTAAAAATTTCACTAATTTCCCCTAAGTACTAAGGCATTTGAAAATTAGAGGGGCTCGGAGCATTTCTTTGACTTCTGGAGGGACCGTACCCTCAGCCCAATAATTTAAAAGCCTAAGTACTTAAAACCATCCATAAGTTATTCATTTACTTCCATAAGTCTTTTCCTAAGTAAAATCCTATTTTTCTTAGGAAAATTGCACAATATCACATGAAAACCCTTTTTCATTCAAGCCTAAGTTAAATACACAATTTTAATGTTTTTATACTTAGCGCTTTTTCATTCATTTTGACATATTAAATTTTAACTTATATATTTTATTTCCCTATAACATCTACCCATTCCCGTATTACTATAACTATATAAAATCCCCAAGTTTTACATATCCCACCCCTTGGTTAAAATATAACCATAATATAACATTAAATTTAATAAGGATTAATTAACCCCCATGGTTAATTAATAACTTTCTTGACCAATCACGTTGCTCCCGATATAATTAAATAACCTTTGATTGTATTGGGCCCGCCCTCATTAAACGTCTATCAACTCACCTCCCCGATAACCGTTTGATCAAGCACCACACATCCAATGGCCATCGTGCATTTCGCATGGCCCTCCATGAATGAACGATAACATGTGATCGCGGAGTGGTTTTGTGAATAGTGCCCTGCCACGCGTCACAAAATATATGGAATCACTGGCTCCCGGCTAAATACCGCCCGTCCCCAAAACTGGTGTGATATCATACTGCTTACCGCCCTCCGCATACGACAAAACGTCGTTTCTCGCGCACGTCATCTGCCCAAATGACAAAAATACCCGCCAACCTTGACTTTGTTAATAAAACAAACAAAACATAATTTTCCTTATTCTCTGCTACGACTAGTGTTCCCATGTAATGAACGTCAAAGTCAATTTTTGAAGATTTCTAACCACCACCTTGCTAAGAAATTTGCAGTTGAACCAGTCCAGAACCCATCAGTTATTTCCTGTACCTATATTCACATTATTCACTTCCCAAACTCAGGTATTTATCCAATTTTTTGTGAAACCCTGCAAGTCTTGGTTTTATACTTCAATTCCACAGAAAACGATTAAAATATAGTATAATTCAGTCTTTGTTTGACCACATAAGCTCCCAAACCTGTAAATTTACCCATTTTCCACTCAAAATCTGAATTATTGTTTGAATCCATAAGAACCATAATACCAGAAGCACAATGTTGGGAAGATATGTTGGACCTTTTGTAAAAATACCCTTGGATGAAGTTTGGTTATTTACTACAGTAAGTAATGGTAAAAAGGATAAACAGAGATCAGACAGGTCAAAGTGTATTAGTACAGATAAAGAGTATCAGTAAGAACATGTAAGCCAGCACAAAGTTACCAAAGAAGATAGCAGCAAGCCAAATTATAGGGCCTGCCTCTAGCACACTCATAAAAATAGGAACAACACAACATCAGTTTACCTTTTCTCCTATCTACGAGACTATCTGTCTCTATCTTCTTGTAATTTATTAATAAGTCATCCTAAAATATATCTCTCTGTTAGGAGATATTTTTTATAATTTTTTGTATAAACACTCCCTCAATTAGAGTATTGAGGGGGGTGGATTCTTAGACTTTTCTGTAATACTGATTATTTTGGAATAAAGTGCTGTTGGAAAATTTTTGCATGGCTAGCTGGATAAAGAATTGATGCAAAGGAATTTTCATAGGATTCTTGAGTCAGATACTGGATCAATAAGTTTTCTATACCTTATGTTTTAAAGTTTTTCTTGTTTATTATACCATCTATGTTTCATATCTAAATGATAAACAAAAAATAATAATTCAGAAAGTGCTTGAGTGCAATCTATTTTCAATCATTATTATTCTTAATGTTTTCCTCTGAACTAGTATGAACAATGAATTCTTAATTGCTCATGTTTTCTAGTTTATTCATTCTGATTATTTGGTAAAGAATTCTTAATTGATCTTTATTAATAATCATTCAATTTCCCTGTTTCGAATATGTTGAAGGATTCTTAATTTCCCTTCACCCATTTTGAGTCCATTCCATTTATTTTAAATCTTTATTTTTTCCCTATTTGACTACCTTGCCCTATGAAACCATCCCTTGTTAAGAAACCAAATCCAATTAAGCCATTTTCTTTGACTCCATTAGCCCAATGGCCTAAATTACTTAGTCCTACCCCTCTGCTATTGAATTCCATGACCCAAACACAATCAAAATCCCTAAAATTTCATAACTAGCCTAATATCTTTAAAAAAAAAAGCTAAAACTTAAAGAGACAGCCCTCTCTAGGTACAAATTGGCTAGATTCTATACCTAAAAGTTGGTTTGTGGTTACCTCAGACCCCTTTCCTCTTCCCAAAAAATTCAAGTAAAATCTGAGTGATAACATCGTGGCGACTCCACTGGGGAATCAAATAATTTTCTTGTTACTATTGTTTACTTTATAAACTACAGACAGAGCCTGAAGTTAGCCAGGTAGCCTTTGAACTGCTCTTTCTTTGCAATTGCATAAGTAAATGAATGCTGCTTCAGTCTATCTCCGGTCTAGTTTATGAACTGAACATCCAGTTTCAAACAAGTGATTAGTTCCTCTAGTCAAATAAATCTGTAAGAAAATATAAATTCAATATCTGAAACCTCTTAAAGAAATTGTTGAAGTTATATTGTTAAATCCACTTAGACAAAAATAAAAAAATCACCTAAAAACCTATCTTCAGAAAGGACTCATTACACTAGGGATAATCCTGATCCAAATCCACCACCTGTGTTTGATAATCCTAATCTGATCCCCAGAATTCTTAGCAGACAGGAGAGCCAAGAGAGTTCTGCTAGTTCTCGGCCTCTCTATAGATCAATATCCTGTCCTGTGAAGTGGATTTACCTTGAGGATGAACCTTTTGATGAGCAATTTGAAACCTCTTTATTTGTAACTTTTTCTAAATCTGAGTTGACCCACTTTGTTCAAGACCCAATATTTATTGAAGATTTACAACTTGAATTTGTTACTTCACATCTTGAAAAACATTTGCGTAACTCCGTACAATCTGATATTTCCTCTGAAGCAACACTAAATCTTTCTGTGATCACTTCAGCCTCTCCAAGTTCATCAAAATTTCCTCAAACATGTCAACCTCAAACCACCCCTTCTACCCCTCCATCGACCACTCCTATATCAACCTCGGTTGTTGTTTCATCACTACCTACTACAATGGCGAACATATATGCTCCTTTAGTATTACCAACCAATCTAGGGGCTATGCCCCAAGAATACCAAAGTAAAATCACTCCATTTGATGGTTTTGGTACCTACACTGCACAACAACGTACTAAAAAAATGACTGATTATTTTGAAATATATGAAGTAGATGCAGATGATGTAAGAATCAGAATATTTGTTCAAAATATTACTGGAGAAGTTAGAACCTGGTTTAGAGCCCTTCCTGAAAACAGTATCAATGACCCAGAAGCTCTTTATAGAACATTTTTAAATAGATGGGAAAAGAAGAAAGACCCTCTCCAAATCTTATTAGAATATGAAAACCTGAAGAGAGGAACACAAGAAAATATGCAATATTAGTGCAGTAGGCTCAATAATGTTTACAATGCTATCCCCCAAAACCTCAGACCTCCTCTAGATTTAGCATTAATCAAATTCCCTGATGGATTTGATTCTGATATGGCATACCAGCTTAGGGAGAGATCTCCTCAGACTTTAGAAGATATGCAAAGTATAGCTGTCAGTGTTAAAGCCAACCTGATATCCGAATGAACTAAAGCCAGAAGTGAAAGAAGGATACCATTAAAATAAGAACCCTCGGCCTTTGAACAGAGACTAGATGTTATTATTAAAGGGATGGAAAGACTAGGAGATAGAGTAGAAACAATTGAAAGTAAAACTCCTTGGGATGGTCAAACGAGAAATATTGGGAGAAATCCAAATTTCAGAAAGAACCAAAACCAAAACACTAGAAAGACTCGTCCTGACCAAAACATTATGCCCCCATTTCAGGAAAATTATGTTGAAGCCTCAAATTATGATGAACCAACAGAAGATACTCAAATAAACAACTTAACGAGACTCAATAATGAACAACAAGTTTTCTTGACCCAAGAGGATCAAGAAGCTCAAATTCTCAAACAATGTCAAACTCATTCAGGTGAATCATTTGACTTCAAGGAGGGATACGATACAACCATTTATGAAGTCCACAAGCAATATAATCTAAGGAGCAGAAAAATTGATGTCCCTGAAACCAATAAACAGAAAGCTACAAAACAACCCCTCAAAGTTAAAACCAATACTACCCCTATACATATTCTTTCTAGATCAGATCCTAATCTTGCTAATCCAATTATTGAAGATGTATCTGATAATAAACCCAATAACAGACAAATTTCCAATACTCTTCCTCCCAAAGTAAATGTAGAGGAACCCCCAGAAGTTGATTCAGAAACAACCTCAGCCCACAACACGACTCCTGAAAAGGAGAAAAATACAGAAAATATAGAAGACAAAGAGAATCCAACTTTCCGAAATACAAGAACTCAGACTGAAAAACCTTTTAATCTGGAGGCTGAAGTAGGAAAATTAAAAATAGTTGTTCCATTGTCTGAATTGGCTAAAAATGATGTCTACCGAAGTCAAATTAAAAATAGTTGTTCCATTGTCTGAATTAGCTAAACATGATGTCTACCGAAGTCAAATCAATATATCACTCAATATCACTGGAAGTGAAGACTCAGTAAACGTTTTTGATGACTAACCTAAACTACTCTTTGGCCCTGAAGTAAATGGAAAACTAGTAAATGGAGGAACTCCTCAATTTTATGTAAGTTTAAACATACATGATAAAATACTTCATAATGCCATGTTGGATTCTGGGGCATCTCACAACCTAATGCCCAAATCTGTAATGGAGAAATTAAACCTAGATATCACCAGGCCATACAAGGACCTATTTTCTTTTGACTCAAGTTAGGTGAGATGTTTAGGATTAATCAAAGACTTGTGTGTTTCACTGGTTAAATACCCTGCAAAAAAAATCTTGATGGACATAGTAGTAGCAGATATTCCTCCAAAGTATGGCATGTTATTGTCCAGATATTGGGGCGCAAAGCTTCAAGGATCTCTTCAATTGGACATGTCATACGCTACTATTTCAGTGTTCGGCCAACCAAAGAAACTATACAGAGAAACTTTAGTGAAATATGTAGTTAGTAGTCAGGAGAAACCCGAAAATTTCCCCATCTACTCGGTACACTCTGATATGGATTCATTTATTATTTATAATGTTGAAATTGATCCTCCCACTGAATCAAAAGTTCTAGCAGCAGAACTAAAAGAAATTACAAATAAAAAATCTAGTGTTCAAATCCAGGAAATCTCTGAGAACAATGAAACATCAAATACCCAAGAGAAAACAGAAGAAAATAAAAAACCAGATCTCACTATTAAAAAAGTTCCTAAGACTCCCAATACCAATTATGAACATGAAATTCTTTGGCACTTAGAATTTGATGGTTCAGTTAACAAAGTAGGAGCCGGAGTAGGAGTTTGGGTGCACAACCTTGAAAATGATCATGCCGAAGGCGATGCCTACAGATTAAACTTTGAGTGCACCAATAATATGGCAGAATATGAAGCTCTTTTGTTAGGTCTTAAACTTGTCAAAAGATTAGGGGCAAGTAGAGAATCTGTCATAGGATATTCTGATTTAATCATTCAACATATCAAAGGACAATATCTAACAAATGATCCCAAACTGAGAGAATATAGAGGAATAGTTATAGAGATACTCAATACTTTTCTACAAGCTCAGCTTGCTAAAATCCCAAGAAAACGAAACTTGCATGCCCATAATATGGCAATGTTTGCCAGTACTTGTAAATTACCATTCAAACCTAATCATCAGTTCACAGCTGAGATTAGACACAGTCCATCCATACCTGATAATTTTAAGAATTGGAAAGTGTTTGTAAGTGATGAGAATATTAACAATTTTCTAACTTTAGACAAATAATTTTCTAAGAGTAACATAAATGAAGATACATTCATTGAATTTGATAAAAAAAACGAGCTAGAAATAGACATTTAAGAAGAAAATGCAATTCAAATGCTTCATCCAACAAAGTTCACCAACACAGAAATGGAGGACCTTAAACAAATGGATATTGATGAGATTACTAAAGAAGAATCTGAGGTCATTAATTTAAAATACAATCATTTACCTAAAGGATTAACTCCTCTAGAAGATCTCTTTGATTCTAATGATATTCCAAAGAAACCTAAGATGGAACGGTTAAAAGCAGATATTGAAAAATATAGCTTGGGGACTAAATAAAATCCAAAAATGATAAAGTTATCTAAATCTTTGCCCCCTGACCAAAAACTAAATTATGTTGAATTAGTGAGAGAATTCCAGGATGTCTTTGCCTGAAGCTATGAAGACTTGAAATCATATGACAACTCTATAATTCAACATACAATACCTCTGAAAGAAAATCAGAAACTATTCAAACAAAAACTCAGAAGAATTAACCCTGTACTGTTGCACTTAATTGAAAAAGAAATCAAACGTATGTATGAAGCATGGATAATTGCTCCCATTAGGTTTTCAGAGTGGGTATCTAATTTAATAACTACTAGGAATAAAACTGGAGAAATAAGATTATGTGCTGATTTAAGAAACGTAAATAAGGTTTCTTTGAAGGATAATTACCCTTTACCAAATATGGATCACATTTTACAAAGGATAGTAGGTTCTTCTAGGATTTCACTTCTAGATGGGTTCTTAGGATATAACCAGATTCTGGTTCATCCCGATGACCAAGAAAAAATTGCTTTCACAACACCATGGGGAACATTTAAATATGTTAAAATTCCATTTGGACTTAAAAATGCAAGAGAAACCTTCCAAAGAGCAATGGACATATCATTCGCAAAAGAAATTCATGATTTTCTTGTTATATATCTGGATGACTTAACTATTTTTTCTAAATCAGATCAGCAGCATTTGGACCATCTCAGACAAGTATTCCTAAAATGCAGAAAATATGGTATCTCTTTGAATCCAAAGAAGTCCTTGTTTGGTCTAGAGGAAGGTAAAATCTTGGGCCATATCATCTCCAAATATGGCATTAGAATTGATCCTGCTAGAATAGAAGCTATACTACAGATACCTCACCATAGAAGTGTCAACGAAATTCAAGCCTTTTTAGGAAAAATAAAATTTTTGAGAAGATTCATATCTAGCTTAGCTGAGCTAGTTAGATTTCTTAATAATATGTTAAAAAAGGATTCAAGTATTAAATGGACAGTAGAAGCCAAACAAGCATTTAAAGAAATTAAAATGGCTTTGACCAGAACACCGGTCCCTACAAGTCCACAATTTGATAGAGACTTCATAATATTTTCATTTGCATCAGAACACACTATAATAGTTGTTTTATTACAAAAGGATGATCAAGGATGTGAGAAAACCATAGCCTTTTTTAGTAAATCACTCAGGGATGCATCATTAAAATACAACATCATGGAAAAACAAGCTTTTGCTCTTGTAAAATCCATTAAAGACTTTAGAGTCTACATATTGTATTCCCATGTGATAGCCTATGTACCAAATGTTGTTTTCAAAGACATCTTAACCTAGGATGAAATTGAGGGCAAAAGAGGTAAATGGATTGCTACCATATTAGAATATGATATTGAAATAAAACCTACAAAGCTTATAAAGGGACAAGGATTGGCTAAGCTCATGATAAAAACAAATTGTCAAGCCCTAGACATTAATGAACTGGATAACGAATAGGAGATGGCAACTCTACCAATCAGCCAGGCCTTCTTAGATTCACCTTGGTATGTTGATATAATTTATGTACTATTAAACCTGCAAGCTCCTCCAGGGTTATATAGAACAAAGAAAAGGTTTTTAAAGATGACATCTTCAAAGTTTTGTATTTTAGATAATGTTATTTTTTGGAAAAATCATGAAGGTATTCTCTTGAATTGTTTATTAAAAGAAGAAGCTAACAAGGCTCTCCAAGAATTTCATTCAGGAGACTGTGGTGGACACCTTTACTGGAAATCAACTGTAGACAAGATCCTAAGAGCTGGATTTTATTGGCCAACCTTGTTCACTGATGTAAAGAAATTTTTCACTGCTTGCCATAAATGTCAAATTTTTGAAGGCAAGAGAAAACTATTACCTTTACCCCTGAAACCAATTTCCACTGAAAAACCCTTCCAACAATGGGGCCTGGACTTCATTGGAGAAATCCATCCTCCCTCTTCTGGCCAACACAAATGGATCCTCACTGCCACAAACTATTTCACCAAATGGATAGAAGCTATTCTTTCTAGACAAGCCAATGACACTGTAATCATAGGATTCTTAGAAACCAACATATTATCTAGATTTGGTTGTCCTGATAAAATCATAACTGACAATGATGCTGCCTTCAAATCCAAGAAGATGATAATTTTTTGTAACAAATACCACATCACCTTAGCCCATTCCACAACCTATTACCCTCGAGGTAATGGACTAGCTGAGTCCTCCAATAAGAGCCTCATTAATATTATTAAAAAATTATTAGAGGAAAATGAGAAAAATTGGCACAAGAAACTTACAAATGCACTATGGGCAGACATACTCACCACCAAAAAATCTATTGGGACCAGTCCTTATGAGTTAGTCTATGGCATGGAGGCTATATTTCCTTCATATTTAAGAGTTCCTGTAATGAAATTACTTCAAGAAGTTCAGGTTGAACCTAATTATATTCAAAGGAGGATAAACCAGACCATCAATCTGCAGCAGACTAGAGAGGAAGTATATCAAAGATCCCAAGTATTGCAAGAGAAGCTTAAGAATATATTTGATAAAATAACCAAGGCAGAATATTTCTACCTTGGAAACAAAGTGTTAAGATGGGATTCCAGAAGAGAGGATAAGGGAAAACATGGGAAGTTTGACTTACTGTGGAAAGGACCTTATATTATATATGCCTTACAAGGAAAAAATACATATCATTTGAAAAACTTGGATGGTATAGAAATGGAAGAAGGGTCAGTTAATGGTCGAATGCTGAAACAATACTTTGATCCTACTTATTAATGTATCCTAATTTTTAACATGTACATACCATGTCCTTTATAATGTCACAATTTTGATTGGATAGTAACTTGCTAGACTTGAAGCCCGAAGAGAAGGCCCTAAGCTTCAGAAGTGTTACTGTCATACATACAATAAAGCAACAAGCAGAAGAAACTTTCATAGTTTATCCAAAATCATTCTGAGGCCAACTGACCTGCTGTTCTTGAATTTTCACCAGGAAAATCCATCCCCAAGCGGAGCCAGTGTTATGCTCCTATACCAATAGGTGTCATATATCATGATTGACTTGATGGGCTATTTAATATGTTCATACCTTTCCTTGTTGCAAAGGTTTTCTATATTGTCAAAAAATCAAAAAATTTAAAAAATGTAAAGAGGGTATACCCTAAAAGAAAAATAAAAGGGTGAAAAGAATAAAATGGCCAAAAAAGTGAAAGAAAATTAACCCCACCAAAATAAAGGCCAAGGAAAGTGTGCAAGTCTAAATGCCACTACTTTTTTCTCTTATGTAATAAAAAAATTGTGTGCAACTTGTAACTTATGCCACAATTGGTGAACAGTCAAATAGTTTAAACTTGTCTAGTTCATGTTTTAATTTTATGTTTTAGAGATAGAGAATAAAATATGACCAAATTGTTTAACCTTGGCAGATAAGTAGATAGGTAGAGTAAATAAAAGGAGCTCAATAGTTTAATCTGAGCCCTTAGATGTAATAAGGTTAGACTTAGATAGATTTCTACATGTAAAAGAAAAGAAAGTGTGATAAGAGTTTTCCAGTCTAAGTGCACCCTAATAAAGAGGAAAAAATGCTAGGTTAAAGTAGATAGGGTAGGTAGATGATGTTGCAGAATTACATGTGATGGATAATGAATCTAAATGTGTTAATATTTACTTTCATCACAAGTGCTAGGCAAACATTACACTGAAGGAATTGCAAGAAAAACAAGGTCAAATGATTAATTCCCCTTCTCATTTTTCCCTAAAAATTTCACTAATTTCCCCTAGGTACTAAGGCATTTTAAAATTAGAGGGGCTCAGAGCATTTCTCTGACTTCTAGAGGGACCGGACCCTCGGCCCAATAATTTAAAAGCCTAAGTACTTAAAACCATCCATAAGTCATTCATTTATTTCCATAAGTCTTTTCCTAAGTAAAATCCTATTTTTCTTAGGAAAATTGCACAATATCACATAAAAACCCTTTTTCATTCAAGCCTAAGTTAAATACACAATTTTAATGTTTTTATACTTTGCGCTTTTTCATTCATTTTGACATATTAAATTTTAACTTATATATTTTATTTCCCTATAACATCTACCCATTCCCATATTACTATAACTATATAAAATGCCCAAGTTTTACATATCCCGCCCCTTGGTTAAAATATAACCATAATATAACATTAAATTTAATAAGGATTAATTAACCCCCACGGTTAAATAATAACCTTCTCGACCAATCACGTTGCTCCTGATATAATTAAATAACCTTTTATTGTATTGGGCCTGCCCCCATTAAACGTCCATCAGCTCGCCTCCTCGATAACCGTCTGATCAAGCGCCACACATCCAATGGCCGTCGTGCATCTCGCATGGCCCTCCATGACCGAACGATAACGTGCGATCACGAAGTGGTTTAGTGAACAGTGCCCCACCACGTGTCGCAAAATTTATGGAATCGCTGGCTCCCGACTAAATACGGCCCGTCCCCAAAAGCGGTGTGATATCATACCACTTACCGCCCTCCGCATATGACAAAATGTCGTTTCCTGCGCACGTCATCTACCCAAATGACAAAAATCCCCGCCAACCTCGACTTTGTTAATAAAACAAAAAAAACATTATTTTCCTTATTTTGTTCTGTGACTAGTGTTTCCATGTAAAGAACGTCAAAGTCAATTTTCGAAGATTTCCAACCACCACCTTGCTAAGAAATTTGCAGCTGAACCAGTCCAAAACCCGTCAGCTATTGCATGTACCTGTTTTCACATTATCGACTTCCCAAACTCATGTATTTATCCAATTTCCATCGAAACCTTGAAAGTCTTGGTTTTATACTTCAATTCCACAGAAAAAAATTAGAATATAGTATAATTCAGTCTTTGTTTTATCACATAAGCTCCCAGACCTGTAAATTTGCCCATTTTCCACTCAAAATCCGAATTCTTTTCTGAATCCACAAGAACAAGAATACCAGAAGCACAATGGTGGGAAGATATGTTGGACCTTTTGTAAAAATACCCTGGGATGAATTTTGGTTATTTACTACAATAAGTAATGGAAAAAAGGATAAACAGAGATCAAACAGGTCAAAGTGTATCAGTACAGATAAAGAGTATTAGTAAGAAATTGGAAGCTAGCACAGAGTTACCAAAGAAGATAGCAACAAGCTAAATTAAAGGGCCTGCCTCCAACACACTCATAAAAATATGAACATCACAACATCGGTTTACCTTTTCTCCTATCTACGAGACTATCTGTCTCTATTTTCTTGTCATTTATTAATAAGTCATCCTAAAATATATCTCACTCTGTTAGGAGATATTTTTTATAATTTTTTGTATAAACACTCCCTCAATTAGAGTATTGAGGGGGGTGGATTCTTAGACTTTGCTGTAATACTGAATATTTTGGAATAAAGTACTGTTGGACAAATTTTGCATGGCTAGCTGGATAAAGAATTGATGCAACGGAATTTTCATAGGATTCTTGAGTCAGATATCGGATCAATAAGTTTTCTATACCTTATGTTTTAAAGTTTTTCTTATTTATTATACCATCTATGTTTCATATCTAAATGATAAAAAAAAAAGAATAATTAATAAAGTGCTTGGGTGCAATCTGTTTTCAATCTTTATCATTCTTAATGTTTTCCTCCGAACTAGTATGAATAGTGAATTCTTAATTGCTCATGTTTTCTAGTTTATTCATTATGATTATTTGGTAAGGAATTCTTAATTTCTCTTTATTAATAATCATTCAATTTCCATATTTCAAATATGTTCAAGGATTCTTAATTTCCCTTCACCCATTTTCAGTCCATTCCATTTATTTTAAATCTTTATTTCTTCGCTATTTGACTACCTTGCCCTGTGAAACCATCCCTTGTTAAGAAACCAAATCTAGTTAAGCCATTTTCTTTGACTCTATTAGCCCAATGGCCTAAATTACTCAGTCCCACCCCTCTTCTATTGAATTCCATCACCCAAACACAATCAAAATCCCTAAAATTTCATAACTAGCCTAATATCTTTCAAAAACAAAGCTAAAACTCAAAGAGAGAGCCCTCTCTGGCTACAGATTGGCTAGATTCTGTACCTAAAAGTTGGTTTGTGGTTACCTCAGACCCCTTTCCTCTTCCCAACAACTTCAAGGAAAATCTGAGTGATAACACCTGCAAAAAAGGGGTTTATCCTTAAACTTCCCATTACCATGGGCCCTTTTGTTGTCAATTCAAGGCATGCCCTCCCTATCGTTGAGAAGCTGCTTCAAGACATGGATTTTATACAAGGGAAGGTTTGGCGCTATGATTCGAGGGGCATCATCTCTAATAGAAGGAGAAGGAAAAATTCAACTCCTTATGTGCATGAAATGAGACCATTCATAGAATGGAGGGATAATATTGAAAATTTGCCTTTGCTTTCGCAGATGGAGACAGATTCATCTGCGATAAGGGAAAAGGTAGAGGCAGCATCAGGAAGAGAATATGGTAAAGGTCAAGAAGTAGATGAGGTAGGTACATCAGGAGCACGTTCTCCCCCCCATAAAAGGCAGAAAACAGTGACCAGTGAAGCAAAAGTTATTGGGGAAGAACAATTACTCAAACAGGAAATACCATATGGGAAACCCAATGAGAGCAAGATAGGGCTAAAGGCGTTATGAGATAGTGTTACATCTTATGACTACTTAGAGGTCTCACAGGCTATCACAAATTACACTTCCCAGATCGCAACCAAAATAAGCCTGAAAGTTAGAACCATCAGGGATAAGTATAGGGCGGAGCTAGAAGGATTCGTTGAGAAATACCACACCAGAGTTTCAGCCTCAATGAACCTGGACACAGAGCATTTAGTGATGTCCATGGCTGAAGTCATTCTAGACCAAGATGCAGGTACTACCAGTTACAGAGTGCTAGATTACGCGGTCAACATGTCAAAGGTGCCGGCAATTGATAAATGAAACCTATTTCAGGTTTTTGGCGATATGCTAAAGGATGAACTTATGCAGCTTAAGATCACTTTAAATAAGTTGGAGAACAAGCATGCCCAAGTCAAGGAGAATTTCATAAAAGTAAATGTAAATTCTTGTGCCCTCACGAATCAAATACGTTCTCTACAGGATTTGATTAAAGGAAAAGAGATCACTGAAGCCAATCCACAGCGTCGCCTCATCAAGGAATTGTAGAAGGAAGTGGCATCCCTGAAAGGGAAAATTAGCATACCAGCCTCCCATCATGTACAAACAGCCAAGTTAGCCCAGGCTAAAAAAGACAGGGAGGACTTGGCTGATTCTCTTGCAAAAGAGAAGGATGAAAAAGAAAATATAGCAGAAGATATGGTTGTTCTTCAGGATAGGCTAAAGGCATTACAGGCAACTTGGGATACACATACGTGTGCACCACCGCTAGCCCCACCGGAAACTAGTTCGCTATCCGAACAGTTGACTGCAGCAGTGGCTACAAATGATGCATTGGAGAAACAAGTTTCTACTGCGATATTAAGAATAGGTGAGATGGAAGCTATCTTGGCTGAGAACTTGAAAATAATTGAGGCCATGCGGAAGGAAGTCAATCAAGGAAAGAAGGAGAAAGCCGACCAACAAAAGACCATCGACGAACTCAACAATCGCCTGAAAGGTAATATCACCCTTAGGGAAGCCAGACGAATAATATATGCAGAAATTATCATGGAGGTAAAAGGGCATTGGGCTTTTCTAAAGGTCATTTAGGAAGTAAAGTCTTCTATGCTTTATCTAAGAAGAAAGCTTCATGAGGGGAATACTGATACATCTAGCAGAGCGCAGCACACAAAGAGTTATATCTCTTTCCTAAAAGGGTTGAGGCCCGAAGACGTGGAGAAACATGGTATAGCAAGCAGGTTCAAGGAAGCCATTCAATGTCAAAAAATAATTGATAAGGAGTCTGCTTGCAGTATAGCTTCAAGAACCTTGGAAAACGTGGCAGTCAATTTGGAATGGTTTGAAATGATTTGGGCTGAGATCACAGCTGTCGATCTTCCATCATGCTGGGGTCCTACCCCTGCCGTGTTACTGCCATTACCAACATATGAGGCACGTCTCAAGGAGGAGATGAACCAGACAGATGTACTTTCAGATAAATCCACTTGGTTGAAATCCGAGACTATAGTTTCATCACTCTGCCAGGAATTTTCCCTCCTGCACCTGGTGAAGCACAAAATTCTTATTAATGCAAATTTCAATGATCTCACTGAAGCTTATATCAGAGTTGAAGGTTTTGTGTCAATTCCTGAACCTACAACAGACAGTTAGCAAAGGTGCACCTATTATGCCATCCTGTTAGCCAACTCATCAGCAAATGTCCTGCCACCTGTGTCAGCAACCACATCAACTTTTTCGTACCAATGAATGTTGTTAATTCATGACTCGGCCCTAGTGGCGTTTACTTTTACTTTATTTTGCTACTTTTAAATTTTGAGTGGAATTCACATTTCACTCCTGCATTTTACTTCTTGTTAAAGACAATTTTTAAATATTTTGTTTTGAAATGGCCATGAGCCTAACTATAAATGATGAGATGCCCCCATCTCTCATCATGAATTTTAGTTATTTTTTATTAAGACCTCAAACTGATTACTATCACGCGGGGAAGATATTTTTCCAAAAAATATCTTCCCGCTCATGTTTCTGAGGGTTCTATATAAGCAGCAACCAAATAGGAAAAAGGGTTCTAAATTTTCTGAAGAATATGCTGTGAAATAATTTTGTATGCATTTTTGATATAAATGCAGAGATCCCATTGGGTCTCAGTGATGAGGAGTTCCATCTTAAATGAGGATTCTGGTCTTTGCGCTTTATAGTTTGTAACTCTTCCTTATGTGTTATAGCTCAACTTTTCATTTCGTTATATCCATTTCTCTTGTATCATGTTCTAGAATGCGAGTAGCTCACTAGTTATGGTATGAATTTATCATAGTCGATGCTTATGCTAAAACCTGTCTATCACTTTAAATATGGCTCAGTCATGATACGTTGTTTCATTTTCCACTTCAACCGTACTTCTTCTATATTAACCGCTACGAGATATTATTTTTAAAGGTCATTGTCATGCATGGATTCTTATTATCATAAGCCCATCACATGTTAATATTTGTTTCTTGATTTCATCTCAGTAATAGTTAATATTCTCTCTATATTTCATACGCAACAAATACCTTCTGATTTTTCATCTTTGTGAAGTATTTTTAGAATCCATCCCTCCATATAGAAAGCTGGCCTTGAACTGTCTGATACATTTATATTGGAAATTCACACTTTGCCTCTGCAGTATCACTTTCTGTGAGCTAAATTTATGAGTATTATGGTTCCATCCCAATTGAACTTTCCTGTTTACCTGAAATATCACTAGAGCTTTGTTCTGACAATTCTCCATGTTATATCATATGCTCCTTGCTATATAATATGTCCTAGGCACTAATCTTTCACAACTCAAGGTTGTCTTTAGGGTTGAAAATAGATTCTATGATGTGTTTGAGGAACATCTCCCTCATGTGGATCCTCCATCTTCAAGCTATCAACCATACAAAATGAGTCACCTTCCAACTAGGCAACTCCTGAAAACAATCCCCCACCTTGTGCTCGTATATAATAGGTGGGCTGAAATTCTAAACATGATAAGCTTCATGGCCTGCCCCATACTGTCCTCTTCTCCACTCATGAGAAATGTGGAGTGTAAGCTGAATTCGGGCTGCAATAATGTTTCCTTCAAGAGGCAAGACTAAGTCTATATCCCCAAGGATCTCTCCTCCAACCCTACAAATCAAGTTGGCCCAAATCATCTCATATGTGATGAGTTGGAATTCATCATCATATGCCATCCAAACCATCATATGGTTCACCTCATGGAGAAACAATGGGCTGAACATGGTGACCATATCATCTCCCATACTCCCCTTGGAGCATGTGTTGTAAAAAGAATGGAGTTTTTCTCTCCCAAAGGCTAAATCCACCCAATAAGTCTCTCCCTCCTCATGATATGTATGGGGCTGCTACTGATATATGGCTAAAACATGATGGACTTCAAGAGAGACCCAAGCCACCCCATCAAACATGTAAACCATGAAATGCCTCCTCCAAAATTTCAGACTCTCTAAATAGCTCCTCCTACATGAAGGAAAGAGGTGAAGCTTGGAAATCATGGGCTGCCCATTTTTTCCCCTGGAACATACATCATGTAAAATAGGGAGAATCATACTCCCAATGGGCATCTCCAACTCATATCCTACTTTCCAAACAAAGCTCCCCATGTAAAAATAAAACTAAACAACACATGGAAGCAAGAAAAAATAGGAACAAGTTGTCATATGACAACCAGAAAGTGGATCATAGTTCCACTCATGGAACCTGCGTAGTGCACTCACTGCCTCCTCTACCGGGTACTCTGGTCATTGAGCTGAAATGACTCAGCTGAAAGTGCTCCATTACTCCCAATGAGTAGGAAGGCAGTTGTGACATCCTCATCACCATCATCCGGGCTATGCATCTCTCCATATGCTGATATATATCCTGCTGGATGCCCTCCCAAATGAACTCCTCTTCCAAGGAAATATGTGCATCAATATGTATGGAAAAGAAGTCCCCCTGTGCTGCAAGTAGCATCTTCTCCTTGAGACTAGAGGCTCTAGTCAAGAAGACTCTACCATGTGAGTAGATGACCATCTCCTCTACCATATATCTATCATCTCTCTCTGGTTGATCAAGCATACTGCAAGCACCAAGATTGTTGGACCACTAAGAGTGAAGATCTCCACTAAGGATCAATCCTCCTAAGAGACAATGCTGGTGATCCAGCATGTGTAGCTCTCCTCTTGCTGCTATCTACTACTTTTACATAACTCATGCCAATTTTTTCCTCCAAACTCCTCACCTCTCCAAAATCCAAGAGCGGTGAATCCCACAACATGATGTCTCTCATCAATGATAGATCTGGTGGTCTCCCTGGTGGGATGCCCCTATGCAGTGAGACATCAATTCCAAGAGTGGACTATACATATGGTTGGGACACCTTGCCCTTGCTCTCCCTGTGCAGTAAAACCTTTCTCCTCTTTGCCTTAACTTTATAGAATTGAGAAGGGTGTGTGCCTCTCATCACATGATGCTGCTCTTTCTCTCCTCCTCCTTCTTACAGCTGCAAAATGGCACAATAATGCTGCTCATTGATTGTGCTGGGACCTCCATGTATGAGATCCTAGGGACCTTCCTGCAAAGAGGCAAGAATCCCTCTTATTGGAGCATGTGCTCCTCCTCCCTCTACATGAGGTACTAGATCAGCTCTATGATTGACAATTATATTTCCCTTCCCCTCATCAACATATGTGGGAAACTCCTCCAAAATGAGATCCTCTCTTGAAAGAGAGACCTCCATGACTCCTTGTGCCAAAATGAAAGATGAAGGTCTTGCCTCTAATAAAGAAACATGCAATATATCAGCCTCCTCTAATGGTTTCTAAAGTGATATTGAACCCCTGAATTCCTCCATCACATGCAAGGGTTTTGTTTTTCTAGGAACGTTTGTTTCCTCCACATGTGTTTCAAATTTCTTCCCACTAGATTTTTCCATCAAAGCCCTAATGAACATTTCATAGGAAGAAGTATTTGCATTTTTCAAAGCAAAATACTCAAATAACCACCATGCATAGACTTTACCTCCCAAGTGCAGCGGTGCTACTCTAATGGCTTCATCTTCAGGAATATGATGCTGCTGAAAAAAGGTGTCCAGCTCTTCAATCCAAGCCTTGGCTGAATAAGTAGAGGAACCATCAAATATATATAGAAGAAATATATTGTCAACATGTTGCTTGCTTCTCCTCACCATGATCTTGCAAAACTCTAGGAAAGAGATGTGATCTCTAAACTTCTGAGTTTGAGATTCATACTCATGTAAAAAACCACTAAGAGTTCCCTTCTCTGGTATGCCTTCTTCTTCTTTTATTCTCATGGAAAAGCTAGCCATGTGACTACACTGTACACCCTGGTGTGTAGCTGCATGCTCACACTCCTCATGGAAAAATCTAGAGCTGGCCCTTGATTCAACCCTTTTATTTTCTCCTATAAAAGATGGAGTCTTTTTCTTTCTTATTTATTGGTCTCCTTGATGAGAATAGGAAGTGCAAGGTTCTTCCTCTTCTTCTTGCTTCTCCTCCTTGGAGAGGTTCTTATTTGCTCTAAAAATGGATGAGATCAAGCTCATCCTCTTAATCTTCTTTCTTTCTCTTTCTTGGGCTTGAAGGCCACAGGATGAGCCAAGAAAGGTGCTCTGATACCACTGTAATGTTCCTTTTTCAGGAATGTCAGCAATCAACAATATATTCTAGAGTTTTACTGAAGGGGAATTTATTGGATGTGTCACCTTCTCAAGGAAGTGTGAGATCTGGAGGCTATCTGGCCCTTTTCGGACTCTGTCTATAGAGCTCATTGAAGAATCCCACTCAAAAGTGAGCTAAAGCAATATGTAAACAAATGCATGAAGAGAAACCTGCTACAATCTCTGAAAATGATAGAAGAACTCATAGCCATTGTATTATCTCATAGCAGCAAGATTAGTGTACAATATCTTGAGGGAAAGAGCACTCAAGAGAGAGAATGATCAACTTCAAAGAACAAGTACATGAAAGCATGAAATACACTGCTGCATAAACTGCCCTAGCTATGATTACGCTGTCTTATGGAGACACTGCTGCATACAAATGGGAAATATGATGATATTGAAATATAGCTCAATAAATGAGGGGAAGTGTGCTCTAAACCCCTAAAAACAATAATACAATGATGATACAACAATCCTCAAGAGGATTGGCTACACTATATGCATAGAATGGAAAAATACCAAAATGCCGGAGTTGTTGGGTAGCAATAGCAACTCATAATCAAAATGGAAGGAGATTGTTTAATCTGCTCTACGATATAAATCAATCTCTTCAAAAGGATTTTCGGATTGCAAGGATGATCCTGATACTGGAAATATCCTCCTCCAATGTGATAGTGCAAACCCCCACTACAGACACACTCTGAAATAACACAGTCTATGGAAGGGAATGTGCTGATGAAGACTGGAGAAAGCTTGGCCTGCTGCCAAAACCTGAAAATAATCTCAATAACACTCCTCAATGATATCTCCACGAAATTGAGACTCATTTCTCTGCAAATCAAGTCTCAGAGTGATGTGGTGGAAGCCTCCACTGCAACCCGAGCAACACACTGTCTTCTTGCTGCAAGAATAACACTGTGATGGAAGAGAATGTTTTGCCAAGATGTGGAGAAAGCTGAAGATCAATTCCTCAAGAGGCCTCTCATGATGAGGAAGGAATCCTAAGTAGGAATTCCTCCAGCAACTCTGCTAAACAGCAGGAGTATGCTCCTTGTCTCTTAAGACAACAAAATCAATAATCCAATCATGAGAAAAATGGTTGTCTTTCCCTCCTATTATACAATTATGAGCTCCCTCTCCATGGGCCCCACTTCATTAGGGTTTTCCCTCTCAAGGAATCTTCCATCCTTCTCTATTGCGTTGTACCACAATGTGCTTTCCACCTCATAGCCTGTGTAGTTTGACTTTGGTCAACTTGACCTAGCCACTTTGCAAAATAGCTCCTTTTCACACATGGAGATGTGAAATCAAAAACAAAAATGATCCCTTCCCATAATATGAGGGATTTTATTGTGATTTTCATTATTCATGGGTCTCCTTACCCATTCATTCTCCACCTATGTGAAATTAGCAAAAATTAATGTTCGAATTTTTTGCATGAAAATTTTGGAACATTACAGAAGGTTAAGGTTATGGTTAAAGTTAAGGTTAAGGTTAAGAGTTTGGTTAAGGTTAGGGTTAGGTTATATTTAAGGTCAAGGTTAAGTTTAGGTTATGGTTAAGGTTAAGTTTATGAGTTTATTCAGGTTAAGGTTAAGGTTAAGGGTAATGTCAAGGTTAACATCAAGTTAAGGATAAGGTTAGGGTTCGCGTTCAAGTTAAGGTTAAGGTTACGGTTAAGGTTAAGGTTAAGGTTAAGGTTAGGTTAAGGTTAAGGGTGAAGGTTAAGGTTACAGGTCTTAACCTTAACCTTAACCTTAACCTTCACCCTTAACCTTAACCTTAACCTTAACCTTCACTATAACCTAAGCTTAACCTTGACGTTAACTATAACCTAACCTTGACCTTAACCTTAACCTTACCTTTACCTTTACCTTCACCTTACCCTTAACCTTAACCAAAACCTTAATCTTAACCTTAGCCTATCCTTAACCTTACCCTTAACCTTGACTTAACCTTAAACAAACCCTAACCTTGTCCAAACCCTTAACCTTAACATTATCTTAACCTTAACCTAACCTTAACCTTAACCTTAACCAAACGATAACCTTACCCTTAACCTTAACATTGAGCTTAACTATAACCTAACCCTAACCTTGACCAAACCCTTAACATTAACCTTAACCTAACACCAACCTTGACCAAACTCTTAACATTAACATTAACCTCAACCTTAGCCTAGTCTTAACCTTAACCTAATCGTAACCTTAACCTAATCGTAACCTTAACATTAACCCAAGCCTTAACCTTAGCCTAACCATAAAATTAACCTTAAACTTAACCTTAACCTAACCCAAACCTTAACTTTACCCTTAACATTAACATTAACCTTAACCTTAACCTAATCTTAACCTTAACCTAACCGTAACCTTAATATAACCTTAACCTTAACCTTAATCTTAAACTTAACCTTAGCCTAACCATAACCTTAGCCTTAACCTTAACCTAACCCTAACCCTAAATTTACCCTTAACCTAGCCTTAAAATTAACCTTAACCTAACCCTAACATTAACTTTACCCTTAACATAACCTTAACCTTAAGATTATCTTAACCTTAACCTAACCTTAACCTTGACTTTACCCTTAACGTAACCTTAACCTTAACCTTACAATAACCTTAACCTTAACCTTACCTTGACCTTAACTATAACCTAACCCTAACCTAAACCAAACCCATAACCTTAACCTTAAGTTGAACCTTTACCCTAACCTTACCCTAACCTTATCTTAACCTTAACCTAACATTAACCTTGACTTTACCCTTAACATAACCTTAACCTTAACCTTAACCCAAACTTAACCTAACCCTTAACCTTAACCTTAATGTAAACCTTACCTTGACCTTACCCTTAACCTAATCTTAACCTTAACCTTGACCTTAACCTTAACCCTTATCCTTAACCTTTACCTAACCTTAACCTTAACATAACCTTGACCTTAACTATAACCTAACCCTAACCTTAACCTTAACCTAACCTTGACCTTGACCTTAACTATAGCCTAACCTTTACCTTGACCAAACCCTTTGAGTAACTTTAACCTTGAATTTACCCTTAACGTAACCTTAAGCTTGACTTTAACCTTACCCTTAACATTAACCTTAACTTTACCCTTAACTTTACCCTTAACCTTAACATTAACCTTAACCTAACCTTAACCTTAACCTTAAGGTTTTAAGGTTAATGTTAAGGTTAAGGGTTTGGTTAAGGTTAGGGTCAGGTTATAGTTAAGGTTAAGTTCAAGGTCAAATTTAACTTTAACCCTAAACTTAAGTAAAGTTAAGGTTAAGGTTAAGGGGTTAAGGTTAGGTTAAGGTTAAGTCAAGGTTAAGGTTAATTTAAGGGTAAACTTAAAGTTAAGGCTAAGCTTTGGTCAGGTTAAGGTTAAGGTTAACCTTATCCTTACCTTAAACTTACCCTTAACCTTAACCCTAACCTTAACCTTAAGCTTAACCTAACCCTAACCTTAACTTTACTCTTAACCTAACCTTAACCTTGACTTTACCCTTAGCATAACCTTAACCTTAACCTTAACTTGAACCTTAACCTTACCCTTAACCCTGACCTTAACCTTAAATTGACCTAAACATTAACCTTAACCTTAACCTTAACCTTCCCAAACCCTTAACGCTAGGTTAAGGTCAAGATTAAGGTTAGGGTTAACGTTAAGTTTAGGTTAAGGTTTGGTCAAGGTTATGGTTAGGTTAAGGTTAAGGTTAAGGTTAAGGTTAGGTTAAGGTTATGGTTAAGGTTAAGGTTAGGTGATAGTTAATGTTAAGAGTAAAGTCAAGGTTAAGGTTACGTTAAGGTTAAGGTTAAGGTTAGGTTAAAGTTAAGGTTATGGTTAAGGTTAGGTTGAGGGTAAAGTTAAGGTTAATGTTAGGTTAAGGTTTAGCTTAAGTTAAGGTAGGTTAAGGTTAAGGTTAATTTTAGGGTAAAGTTAAGATTAAAGTTAAGGTTAAGGGCCTGGTCAAGGTTATGGTTAGGTTATAGTTAAGTTAAGGGTTAAGGTTAGGTTATGATTAAGCTTGAGGTTAGGTTAAGGTTAAGGTTAAGGTTTGGTCAAGGTTAGGGTTACGTTATAGTTAAGGTCAAGGTTAGGTTAAGGTTAACGTTTGGTAAAGGTTAAAGTAAAGGTTAATGTTAAGGGTTTGGTCATGGTTAGGGTTAGGTTAAGGGTAAAGTTAAGGTTAAGGTTTGGTTAAGGTTAAGGGTAAAGTTAAGGTCAAGGTTAGGGTTAGGTTATAGTTAAGGTTAAGGGGCTGGTCAAAGTTAGGGTTAGGTTAAAGTTAAAGTTAAGGTTAGGTTAGGATAAAGTCAAGGTTAAGGTTAGGTTAAGGTTAAGGTTACGGGTCTATTCAGGTTAAGGTTAAGGTTACGGTTAAGGTTAAAGTCAAGTTTAAGGGTTTGGTTAAGGTTAAGGTTAAGGTTAGGTTCAGTTAAGGTTAACGTTAAGGTTAGGTTAAAGGTAAATTTAAGGCTAATGTTAGGGGAAGGTTAAGCTCAAGGTTAAGGTTAAGGTCAAGGTCAAGGTTAAGGTTAAGGTTAGGTTAAGGTTAAGGTTAAAGTTAAGGTGAACATTAAGGGTAAGGTCAAGGTTAAGGGTAAAGTTAAGGTTAAGGATAATGTTACAGGTTTGGTATGGTTAACGTTAAGGTTAAGGGTAAAGTTAAGGTTAAGGTTAAGGAGTTTAGATTAGGTTAAGTTAAAGTCAAGGTTAAGGGTAGGTTAAGGGTAACGTTAAGGTTAATATTAAGGTTTGGTCAGGTTGAGGTTAAGGTTAAGGTTAACCTTACCCTTACCTTAACCTTAATCCTAACCTTAACGCTAACCTTAACCTTAATTATAACCTAACCCTGACCTTGACCAAACCTTAACCTTAACCTTAACCTTAACCTTACCCTTAACCTCCTCTTAACCTTAACCTTAAACATAACCTTACTAAACCCGTAACCTTAACCTTAACCTTAACTTTACCCTTAACCTTGACCTTATCCTTAACCTTCACTATAACCTAACCTTAACCTTAACCTTAACTTTAACCTTAACACTAACCTTAACCTTTAGCTAACATTAAACTTTAACCTTACCCTAACCTTAACCATAACCTTAGCCTTACCATAACCTTAACCTGACTAAACCGTAACCTTAACATTAACTTTACCTTAACCTTGACTGTAACCTTAACCTAACTTAACCTTAACCTTGACCTTGACCTTGACCTAACTTAACCTTAACCTTGACCTTGACCTTGACCTTAACCTTACCATTAACCTTCACCTTAACCTAACGTTAACCTTAACCTTAACTTTAATCTAACCTTAACCATAACCTTATCTTAACCTTACCCTTAACCTTATCTTAACCTAACCTTAACCTTAGCCTTAACCTAACCCTAACCTAACCTAACCTTATCCTTAACCTTAAGCTTATCTTAACCTAACCCTAACCTTAACCTTAACCTTATCTTAACCTAACCCTAACCTAACCTTAACCTTACCCTTAGGTTAAGGTTAAGGTTAAGGTTAGGTTAAGGGTAAAATTAAAGTTAAGGTTAAAGTTAAGTTAATTTTAAGGTGAAGGTTAAGGTTAAGGGTAAAGTTAAGGTTTAGGTTAAGGTTTGGTCAAGGTTAGAGTTAGGTTATAGTTAATGTCAAGGTTAAGGTTAGATTAAGGTTAAGGTTAAGGGTTTGTTCAAGGTTAATGTTAATCTTAAGGTTAGGGTAAAGGTTAGGGTAATGTTAAGGTTGTGTTAAGGTTACCGTTATAGCGAAGGTTAAGGTTAAGACCAAACCCTTAACCTTAACCTTAACCTAACCTTAACCTTGACATCAACATTAAGGGTAAGGTTAAGGTTACAGGTTTAGTGAGGTTAAGGTTAAGCTTACATTAAGGGTAAGATAAGGTTAAGGTTAAGGTTAAGGTTAGGTTAAGGTTAAGGTTAAGGGTTTGGTCAAGATTAGGGTTAGGTTAAGGTTAAGATTAGGTTAAGGGTAAAGTTAAATTTAAGGTTAAGTTTATGTTAAGGTTAGGGTTAGGTTATATTAAAGTTAAGGTTGTAGTGAAGGTTAAGGTTAAGACCTATAAGCTTAACTAGGGTTAAGGGGTTAAGGTTAAGTTTAAGTTTATGGCTAGGTTAAGGTTAAGGTTAAGTCAAGCTCAAGCTCAAGGTTAAGGTTAAGGTTAAGTTTAAGGGAAAGGTCAACGTTAATTTTGAGGTAAGGTTAAGGTTAAGGTTAAGGTAAAGGTAAGGTTAAGGTTAAGGTCAAGGTTAGGTTATAGTTAAGGTCAAGGTCAAGGTTAGGTTATAGTGAAGGTTAAGGTTAAGGTTAAGGGTAACATTAAGGTTAAGAACCGTAACCTTAACCTTCACCCTTAACCTTAACCTACCCTTAAACTTACTAAACCCGTAACCTTGACCTTAACCTTTTCCTTGACTTTATCCTTAACCTAACCTTAACCTTAACTATAACCTAACCCTAACCTTGACCTTAAATTTACCCTCAACCTTGACCTTAACCTTAACTATAACCTAACGCTAACCTTACCCCAACCATAACCTTAACTTAACCTTAACCTAACCTTAACCTTAACCTTAACCTCACTTTAACCTTAACTTAACTGTAACCTTAACTTTAACCTAACTAAACCCATGACCAAAACCTTTACCTTTACCTTAACCTTACTAAACCCTTAAGGTTAGGGTAGAGTTAAAGTTAAGGTTAACGTTAGGCTAAGGTTAAGGTTAAGGTAGGATAAGGTAATGTTAAGGTTACGGTTAGGTCAAGGTTAAGGGTTTAGTGAGGTTAAGGTTAAGGTTAAAGGTTTGGTCAAGGTTAGGGTTAGGTTAAGGTTAAGGTTAAGGTTAAGGTTAGGTTAAGGTTAGGTTTAGGTTAAGGTTAAGGGTGAAGTTAAGGTTAAGGTTAACGGTGAAGTTTAAGGTTAAGGTTAGGTTAAGGTTAGGTTTAGGTTAAGGTTAAGGGTGAAGTTAAGGTTAAGTTTAAGGGTGAATGTTAAGGGTAAGGTTAGGTTAAGGATTTGGTCAAGGTTAGGGTCAGGTTATGGTTAAGGTTATAATTTATCTTATGGGATGGTTAAGCTTAAGCTTAAGTTAAGGTTAAGGTTAAGATTTGGTGAAGGTTAGGGATAGGTTGTAGCTAAGGTCAAGGTTATGGTTAGGTTAAGGTTAAGGTTACGGGTTTAGTCATGTTCAGGTTAAGGTTAAGGTTATAGGTTTAGTCAGGTTGGTGTTAAGGTTAAGGGTTTTTTTAAGGTTAGGGTTATAATTAAGGTTAAGGCTAAGGTTAAATTTAGGTTAAAGTAAGGTTAAGGTTATGTGTTTAGTTAGGTTAAGGTTAAGGTTAAGGTTAAGGTTATGTTGAGGGTAAATTCAAGGTTAAGGTTAAGATTTGGTTAAGGGTAAAGCCAAGGTTAAGGTTAAGAATAAGGTTACGATTTTAGTAAGGTTAAGGTTAAGTTTAGGGTTAGGTTAAGGTTAACCTTGACCTCGACCTTAACCTTAACTATAACCTAACCCTAAACTTGACCAAACCCTTTACCTTAACCTAACCTTAACCAAACCCTTAACCTTAAACTTAACCTTAACCATAACCTTAACCTTAATCTTCCCATAACCATAACTCTAACCTTAAACATGACCTTAAATATAACCTTAACCTTAACCTTAACCTTAACCTTAACCTTTACCTTGACCTTAACTATAACCTAACCCTAACCTTACTCTTAACCTTAACCTTAAAAATAACCTTAACCTTAACCTTCCGATAACCATAACCTTAACCTTGACCTTGACCTTACTCATAACCTTAACCTTATCTTAACCTTAACCTTAAACTTAACCTTGACCTTAACTATAACCTAACCCTAACCTTAACCAAACCCTTAACCTTAACTTTAACCTTAACCATAACCTTAACCTTAACATTCCCATAACCATAACCTTAACCTTAACCTTGACCTTAACCTTAACCTTATCCTTAATTTTATCCCCTTAACCTTAACCTTAACCTTAACCTGACTAAACCCATAACCTTAACCTTAACCTTACTAAACCTATACCCTTAACCTTAACCTTAACTTTAACCTTAACCTAACATTCACCATAACCTTAAGCTTACCCTTTGTTGAGGCAGTAAATCCCCTCTGCGGACAGAGGCGATCCCATTAGCCCAGATCGAGTCTAGCAACAATCAAATCATGCAAAGACATTGGTTCCTAGTTACAAGAAAGACAAAGATCATGATAAGTAGCCTACCTCGAATCCCACGTTGTTGTTGTCAATGAAGAAGTGACACTCCTCATCCTTTTCTCAACAGACCACAGTCCTTCTGTTTTTTTCGTCTAGACACCTGTACACATGTAGAGATACGATAACATACAATGTAATACTTAAAGCATGTAACTATATATCAGTAAGAGAGGATATAATTCATTGCATTTCATAAAAGAGTAAACACATGAATGGAACCAAAATTAGAGTTGCTTATATTAATGATGACAAAAAGGGAGACTACAACCAAATGCTCTGACGCTATGATCTTCCTTGGGTGGGGTTTGCAACAGAGCGTGCCTCAATGAAGCCTGTCAGGAATTTGGACAAAGCTCTCTCTTATGGGGGTCTTCTCGGCTCTGCTTCAATAGTTACCTGGCTATATTTTTCCTTCTACAAGTTCATCTAGCTTGCTAATGGAGAGAGAGCTCTTTTATAGATGGAGGAAGGGAAGTTGGGATCCCTATAATCATGGGATAGGCCCTATTGGTCCCCCGTGTTTTGATAGTTTGGAAAATCAAAAGACAAGGCAACATCAGAACCAATATTTAGAGTTACAGGATATAGTCCTCCTGCTCTCACAGAGGGATCTCTCAAATTATTATTTTTTTTCAAAGGTTTATCTTGTGTGCTTTGAATATTGGTTTTAGACTAGTTATTAAGTGCATATGTCTGTTTGTTTGTTTGGTTGAATTGATACAGCAGAAGATAAAAGGTCTAGGAAACATAGATAGAAAGGGGAAATGTCAGTTTCTTTAGGAAATGGAGTCAAAAAAGGTCATGAAAAACTTATCAATGGATATGGGATATCAAAGGGGAAATCTAACTTGGCTGCAGGATCCTTTGGTTATGGAATGAGATGGACATCAATGATTTGGAAAGATTAGTTTAATTCTAAGCAAAGGGAATTTGAAAGCACAAGTTGAACAATAAAGAGCTATTTGATAGACGAAGCTAACCATGAATTCTACAAATCACACTTTAAGCAAATAATGAATTCAAAACAACTTTTGAAATGAGATCTAAGATTCGGGGAACACCCTATTTCCTCAAATATTTTATTTAAAATGACTTAAAAAACATAAAATATTCACTGATAATCATGGTCATAGAAGAGGGAACACCTAAATACATCTATGATCACAACTATAAAGAACTTTAAGCCAACTATTCAAGCAAGGACAAGGGGCATGATTAGAACATACCTCCTTGGCTCACTATAAACAAAGATAATTCAAAGGGAGACTTCAATAACAGCCTTTAAGTGGTAGAAAACAAGTAGGGAGAACAATAAATCATGCTGAAACCAACTATTAAAACTATTAGAGAAATAAACAAGCATGAGGACTAAAGAGAGAGATTAAAGACTCTAAAATACCTTAGCAGAAGAAAACATAAAACAGTGAAGGATAAACAGGTCTAAGGTGCTTCCAAGAGTCATTTCTTAGCCTAAAATTTTTATCCTACTGTAGTAAGAATTTATGGAACAAAATGAAAACAAAGGAAAACATTAAACAGTTCAGAATACTTCACCAACAGCCAAGCTCATGGATCCAATGATAGAGCCTTCTCAAGAACAAGCATGCAACAACATCATCGGGGCTTCCCAAACTTCAATTTCTTCTTCAACTTCTATAGAATATGTATTATTTCAGAGAGTTTCAGTAGTACAACTAGTGATCAATCAACCAACATTTACAATGGATTCCTCAACAAGTTTTTATAGAGGGATGAGGAGGTCAAAAGAGAGAAAATATCTTCTAAGTTCAATTAATACAGTTAATGCTTCTCGGCCTTTGAGGGGCTCAATGGAGAAGTTTTACATATATTTTTCGGTATTAATTTTTTTACATTAAGAATTAAGCTCAGTGGAAGCTTTTGTTGTCTTTTAAGGCTCTGTGTCATCTTTTGCAATAACTCTATTGATAGTTTATATTAGCTTCTTTGATTTGAAATAACTATTCAGCTGTAAGGGGCAGATATGCTTTGTTCTGGTCATTACTCGGCCTTTACTCGAATTCTGTGAAGCCACAGGTGGCAATCTGGTAGCTGAGAGGAATCAATTTTCCTCTGATGTGGCAGTGGAGGCATCCTTTGTCTAATAAATATTCTTGATTTTCCTTTAACTGTGTTTAATTCAATGGATTAGGCTTTTGATAATTGACCTTAGCCATAATCCATTAAACTGTATAATCAATGTTTAATCCTTCATTCCTGTTGTGTTTGGGTCTTCAACACTGATACTCTTTGATTTGATTTAATATTACTGTGTCTTGTTGATGTGCAGGTGTGTACAAGGTCCATATGGCATCAATGCCCATGAGGCATCGATGAAATGTGAAATTGAACCCTGTATATGGCTTTCCTTTTGATGAACGTAAGTCTGGAGGATCGTCATCCTCGGCTTTCATTTTATTTTAAAAAATTTGAAAACCCTTTAAATATTTCACAATACAAAAATAATTAAGAAATCCTACATATTTGGTAAAAACTACTTTGGAGGTTTTAGGTAGGAGCATGGCCATTGGATGGCAGCATCCAACGGTGGAGATTTGATGCAGAGGTGAAAGGAAGGTGATTTGGAAGAAGCAGTGGTGGGAATTAAGTCAGATCCGTCGATGTTGCAAAGATCGACGGCCAGGAGCGACCGGGTTAATATAATGGGGAAGGGCCACTTTATGTGAAAACAGAAGAAATACAAAGGAAATCAGGAAATTTCCTTTAGGCAGAGGAAATTTGTTAAGAATTGAAATTGGGATTTCGGACATAACCTGGGTCGTCAGATGAGATTGGCCCGGGTGATCAACGGTGGAGATCACTCATCGAAATCCTTTGGTGAAGGCAGAGGGTGATAGCGTAGGGCTAGATTAGATCTGAGTCGTTGATCTGCAAAGATCAATGGCAGGCAGCATGCACGATGCAATATAATAGAAAATGAGGAAAGTGGTTTTGGGAGGTAAAACCATAGGTTTCGCACGGTGAAAGGGCAGGGAAGCGGTTTTGCCTTTTCGAACGCGATATGCATCAGAGGCCACCATGTGGCCTTCCAAAAAAACTTATATCATGTAAATTTTGTGAATTAAAATTCATGCTTGAAGTTACACAATATGGAACGTCGACCGTCAGATATGGGGCCTCAGATATGACGGTGAAGAATGAGCACGATATTGGATAGATGCACGAGCAGATAGCAGGTAAGGTGGTTTCAATATAGGCTGTCAGATCAAGGATTGGACGGCTAAGATTAAAAACTGAGGAAGGTAGGACCCACCAGAGGCAGGTCTGTTGGGGTTAATATGAGCCATTTAGATGGAACAAATCGACGGCTAGGATTTGAAATTGGGGATAATAAACAAATTCACAAATCAGAGAAAAGGATTACTATGGGCTGTTTGATCTGCAGAGATCAACGACTGTGATTTGTTGGAAAAACATTATAGAGCGGGGCTGCATGTTTTTAACCAAAGTGGGGAGATGCATTTCGGACCATCTGATCTAGACATGTGGATGGCCCAGATGCACTTGGAGCTTTCGCAATCGGCAGGGTAAAGAACATGGAGGTGCCGAAGAGATTGATCATGGGCCATCGATCTGAAGATCAGATCGACGATGGAGGATGTGTCGGAAGGTGACCAATCAGTGGTGGGGAAAAAATGCACCCAATAAAACCTATGATGCGATGTTGCACTGATCATTGAACGACTTCAGATCAACGGTCAGGAATGGGTTTGATTAATGAATGGTGGGACCACATTATAACATAAAGAAGGCAGAATTTGATTAAAAATGAAGGTTTAATGACTATGGGGTGGGATATATATATATATATATATATATATAGAGAGAGAGAGAGAGAGAGATTGGCGCCCAGATGTGGGGTGGTTGGTTTAATGGAAAGAAATAGGCCTAGGGCTAATATATATAAGGGCCAATCGCATCGGAAGCACGATGTTGGTATTTCAATCTACCCATTTTAATTCTCCAATGCGATTAGCGCTTCTGGACTTTAAATCTTGGTCCCGGGCATAGGTTTATATGTAGAGAAGCAGAGGGCAGAGGTTTATACAATGGGGCTCATTCACATCGAAAAAATGATATGGGACTTTTCAATATACCCATTTTCATTCAAAAACATTGTTCTAGCGGGTTTAGACCAAAACTTAGGAAAAGTGGGTTTATGAATTTACAAAGGGAAATAAGCATCGAGAATGGGTTTTAAAAAATTTTAAGCACCTGATTGCGGGCCCAAGGGTTATATGAAGTGGTAATAAGATCGGGGTTTATAAGACAAAGGGCTTATCGCATCGGAGGCTTCACCATAAGAAATAGACTTGCGCACTCCAATTTCTCGGATGTGATAAGCGCCTAATGGGCTAAGCGTTTGGTTCCAGCACCAAGGCATATGGTGGGGAAGTGGTTTAGGACTTATTCCAAGGGGGCTTAAGCCTGCAACTTAAAAACTTATTTTTTTATGAATTTTTTCACAGTTTTTGATGGATTTCGAGGTTTCGGTAAAGTTTAAAAATGAGTTTTAGACTTTGTAAAAGGGATTTTCATGAAGGGAAGAAGTGAAATCATGAAAAATAGAGGAATTTTGTGGGGAAAAAAGGGAAAAAAAATGAAGGTTGTTTTTTTAGTGGAGGAGGGAAAAAATGAGATTTTGCAGCAATCTTTTCTTCATGAAAATAGCAGATTTTTAGAATTAAAAGGGAAACAACAGTGACGATTAACCAAAGGATAGAATATCTTCAGAAGACTTTAAGCACCAACCATTTTGGAAACAAATTTTTTTCTTGAAGGCTGTCCAAAATGATTTAGCCACCACTTGATATGACAAAATTTTATAGGTGGATAATAGTGGCTCCACTTGGGGATGGTGCCTTCTTGAAGGCATCAAGAATTTCAGATTTGCATTCTCTGGAGGTTGATCAGTGCCTTATACTTTGGGCTGCCTTTCTTCATTTGGATGGTCTTATTTGTCTCTGAAAAATATTAGCATCCATAAAAAATAATGGATTTTCATCAACACAAGCTTTCTACTTACCCAATCCTATTGGTCTAACATTTTTTCTTATTTAGAGTGCACTTGGATTGGCAAACTCGTTTACAACTTTTTGTTCTTTTGAAAACAAGAAACTAATCTAATTCTACTTCTTATGTCTCCATGAACTCATATTAAACAGTTGATTTCATATGCTTCTCTACCTAATCTACTAATCTGTTAGGATTAAACAGTCTAACAAATTTTTATTCACTAACTTCTAAAACAGAAATTTAAAAGCATACAAGTCAGGATTGGATAGTCTATCTTGTTGTTGATCTATGGCATAAAAAAACAAGCTACACATAGACATTATTTTGCATAAAATTAAATCAAAATGGAAGGCTTAAGGTATGAAAGTTCAAGCACTTCCTTCATATTTTTCAGCTCTGTTTTTATTTCTGTTTGAGTTGTTCTTTGCTCGTTCTCTGGTTCAGATTTTGAGCTGATTAGAACCAGTTTTACCTCTATTTTGACTCAGGATTTAAAACAGATTGGAGTGATTCTTTTTTGGAAACTTAGGTTCAGATTTTGAGCATGTTTGAACCTTTAACTTCTAACCTAATCTACCTACTGATAACCCAATATTAAGCTGTTTGGAAAATAAAATTCCCTAACCTATCAGCAGTCAATTTAAAACTAATTACCCATGATTAGGTTGTATGGATAACTATAAATGTGTCTTTAGTAGTGGAATTTGAGCTTGCACACTTTCAGATTTTGCTTCCATTTTTGGTATGGGGTTGTACCTTTATTGTTTTTACAATTTTCCCTCTTTTCTCTCTTTTACTGTTTTTGTATTTTTATTTTTCTAGATTTGAATGCAACGTTCAGACTATGATATTTACAATGAAAAATAAAAATTCTTTGAAACTCATGACTCCTAGCAGAAGTAATGCTTTAGCATCCTTCCATTGACAGGACCTCCATACAGATCTTCTCCATTCAATTCTTTCAAGAAAAAAGCATTGTGACCTCTCTCAGCATGAACAATATAGGGGCCTTTCCACAAGTTCTCAAAATTTCCATGTTTTCCCTTCTCTTCTCTCCTCGAATCCCATTTAAGAAAAAAATTTCCAACTTGGAAATTGTTTGCCTTAGTCCTCTTAACAAATAGTTTCTTTACATTTTCTTGGACTAACTGCGTCCTTTCATAGACTTCTTCTCTGGTCTGTTGTAGATGGATGGTTTGATTTATTCTCCTCTGCATATCATTCTCTTCGACCTGCACTTCTTGAAGGAGCTTCATGACTGGAACTCCTAATGAGGTGGAAAGAACTGCATCCATGCCATAGACCAACTGATAGGGGGACATATTTATTGACTTCTTTGTAGTTAACCTATCAGCCCATAACGCATGAACTAGCTTATTGTGCCATGATTTTTTACTCTGTTCCAATAGCTTTTTAATGATATTGATGAGGCTCTTGTTGGAAGATTCAGCTAATCCATTTCCTTGGGGATAGTAGGCAGCATAATCGCCCAAGGTTATGTGGTATTTTTAACAGAAATCAACCATCTTCTTAGATTTAAAAGTAGCAGCATTATCTGTTATCATTTTTCTAGGAAAACCAAATATGGATAGGATATTTGTTTCAAGGAACTTGATAATGACAGATTCATTAGCATTTTTGGAGGGTATAGATTCTATCCACTTGGTAAAGAAGTCAGTGGCCGTGAGGATCCACTTATGTTTGGCTGAGGAATATGGGTGAATTTCTCCAATGAAGTGTAAACCCCATTGTTGAAAAGGTGCCTCAACTCTAATAGGATGTAATGGTAAGGGAAGGAATTTTTGTTTTCCATAAAAAATTGACACTTATGGAAATACATGACCAAATTTTGAGTATCTGGGAAAAGGGTAGGCCAATATTGACTAGATCTAAGAATTTTGTTTGTTGTGGCCTTCTAGTAGAGGTGTCCTCCACATTCTCCATCATGAAAATCATGCATGATTTTCCCTACATCATCTCCAAGTAAGCATTTAAGCAAAATTCCAATAGCATTTTTCCAATATAATACCCCATCTAAAATGCAATAACTCAAAGATTTTTGTTTCAAAAATATAGCTTTATTTTTAGACAAAGAAGGAGGAGCATTCAAATATAAAAGCACATAAATAATGTCAGCATACCAAGGAGAATTCAAAAATGTCTCTTCTATGAAAGGAGCAATAGATTCTTTTATTTCTTCCAACACATCTACCATATTTATGTCTAGTGCTTGGAAGTTAGACTCAGCCATAAGTTTTGCTAATACTTTCCCTTTAACTAGTTTGGTGGGCCTGATTTTTAATTCATACTCAAGAATAGTTACAATCTATTTTCCCCTTTTACCATCAAGGTCTTGACTTAGAATGTCCTTGAAAATAGTATGTGGAACAAAAGAAATTATGTGAGAGTGTAAAATGTAAACTATAAAGTCCTTTAAAGCTTTCACTAATTCTAAGGCTTGCTTCTCCATGATGTTATATTTGAGAGGAGCATCTCTTAAGGCCCTACTAAAGAAGGATATTGGTTGTTCTTGCCCCAAGTCATTATTTTGAAGTAACACTGCAGCTATTGTATGCTCAGATGCAAAAGAAAAGATATAATAGTCTTTGGTAAAATATGGACTAATCAGGACTAGTGTTTGAGTAAGAGCTTGTTTGACCAATTCAAATGATTGTTTAGCTGCTAAAGTCCATTTTACACCTAAATATTTCTTAAGCATGTTTTTAATGCCTTTTAATAGCTCAGCAAGATTGGGGATAAACCTTCTCAAAAAATTAAACTTTCCAATGAAAGATTGTAATTATTTGAGGCTTCTTGGATGGATGATTTGTAATATGCCATCTATCCTTGTGGGGTCTATTTTGATTCCCTCTTCTGAAATTATATGGCCAAGAATTTTACCTTCTTGGAGACCAAAGAGTGTCTTCTTAGGATTCAATGACAAGCCAAATTTCCTACACTTCTCACAAACTTTCCTCAAGTGAATCAAATGTTCTTCATCAGTTTTTGAGAAAACGGTTATGTCATCAAGTTAAATGATTATGAAATAGCCAATATATTCAGAGAATTCTATGTCCATGGCCCTTTGTAAGGTGGCCCCTACATTCATCAATCCGAAAGGCATTTTGACGTACATAAAGGTGCCCTAAGGTGTGGTAAAAGCAGTTTTGATTTGATCACTTGGGAGCACTAACACCTGGTGGTAACCTGAGAACCCATCTAAGAGGGATATTCTTTTTGACCCAACTAACCTTTGAAGTATATGGTCCATCTTGGGTAAGGGGTAGTTGTCTTTTAGAGAGGCTCTATTTAAATTTCTGAAGTCAATACAAAGCCTGATTTCCCTTGTCTTCTTTCTAACAGAAACTAAGTTTGATACCCATTCTGAATATCTAATTAGTACTATGATCCCAGTATCATGCATCTTTTCAATTTCTACCTTAACTGAAGGGAGTAAAACAGGTTTTATTCTCCTAAGATTTTGTTTGAAAGGATTTTGATTTTCTTTGAGAGGGATTTTGTGCTAAATGATGTTGGTATCATATGATTTCAGGTCTTTGTACCCCCAAGCAAAAACATCTTTAAACTCTTTGAATAGCTCTATGTATTGCAATTTTATGTGAGCCGAGAGAGTGGTGGATATTTTAATCATCTTGGGTTCTGCTAGGCTGCCTATTTTATGTTCTTCTACATATGTTTCCACAGGCTCCATTCTCGGTTCTTTGGCTACATCGTTAAAATAAAAAAGGTGTTATAAAGGTGTGAGACCTCTTGGAATTGTATCGTTCTTGCATTGTAAAACTTCTTGGTCTGCGTTATCAATTAATTCCGCTTCAAAAGGATTTTCGTAATGATTAATATCGGCAGAATATGTCATTTCAACTTCTGGGATTTGTTCAATATACAAACAATTTTCTTAATGGCTGGTTTCTGATATTGGTATGTCGAAATCGTTTTCCGATTTTAAGAAATCATCTATGTGTTTTTCAGAATCAAACACTTGCCAGTAATCTTCATTATTAGGCACAGCAAGCTTGTGTTTTACCTTCACGCTAAGCTATTCATTTATCTCAAGTATTTGGCAGTTGCTGGCATTAAAAGCGAGTTCATTTGCTAGATGATTTAGTGCTCTATGAATGAAAATAAGTTCATACTTTTCAATAAATCAAGGGCAGCATTTTGATATTCCCTAAGCCTTGGATTTCTAGCTGAGTATTCTCCTTTGATCTGTCTTATGATAAGCTCAGAATCTCCTAAGATTGATATCTTTTGGGCTTCTAATTGTTTAAGCAATTGTAAGCCTAGGAGAAGTGCTTCATACTCAACGACATTATTAGTGCATGGGAAATCTAATTTATATGAAAAGCTATGATTCATATTTTGAATCCAAACACCTACCCCCACACTTTTTTTATTACAGGATCCATCAAAGTTTATTATCAAAGTATATTTGCCTCATTTTCATTTTCTTGTTGTTGTTGATAGCCAAGGTTTTGTATCTGATTTGAGGGATGTTCCGATTGCTCTGGTAAACTGGTTGGGTCTATATTTTCCTTTTCTTGTTGAGTAATTTCATCTTCCTTGTACAAGATAAAGGAATCTAAACTTGATTGAATAGAATATATTGGAGAGTTGTTTGTTTTATCTATGTTGCTCACCATGTACTTCATGTGAGATTCCATGTATAGTATTCTGTTTTGGTTAAAACCAAGGATGGTGGCATAAGACATGTCCATTTGAAGGCTTCCCTGAAGTTTGGCTCCACATGATCTTGATAAGAGCATGCCATACTTAGGGGGAATGTCGGCTACAACTATGTCCATTACTAGACTCTTAGCAGGGATTTGAGCTAAGTTAACACATAAATATTTCATTAAACCCAAACATTTGACTCTGATTGAGTCAAAGGAATATAAATCTTTGTATTGTTTAGTAAATTTTAAGCCTAAGATTTCCATTACTACCTTGGGCATCAGATTGTGTGAAGCTCCAGAATCTGACATGGCATTGTGTAAAATTTTCTCATGTATGTTCAAACTAACATAGAAGGGAGGGACAACCCCTTCTTGGTATTTTCCTTCAACTTCTGGACCAAACAACAACTCAGGCTTGTCATCTATCAAGTTTAAGGTGTCAGTATCACTTCCTAGGTTCAAAGCTTTTAAAACTTGATTTTTGTACACTTCTTGGGTTACTAGTTCAGCTAGGGGGATAGTAATTTTTATCTTGGCAATCTCTCCCTCAAGGCTGAAAGGAACACTTGATTTTTCATATTTACATCTGTTTTTTCAATTGAATTCCTTTCAACAGTTTTGATTTGCTGAACTTTGTTTGGACTGGTAATTGGGATAATTTTGTTAGGACCACTAGCTGAAGTGCTAGGGATACTCTATTCCACATTTGGCTGGTTGTTTTTCTCTTTGTTCAAATCTAGTTTTCTAGCCAAGGTGATGGATTTTTCTTCTGTCTTCTTAGGCTGACTTTCTGCGTTTTTCTTGACAGCAGTGCTAATGTTTTTATCCTTTGAAATGTCTATGTTCCCTTTGCTCCTAAGATCTTATTTTTTGTGTACCTCCATGATTGCATTTTCAAACCCCAATCTATAATCATCAGAATCTTCATATATGTTTGTATTTTGGTTAGGGAAGAAACTTGTTCTTCCTCAGTGAGGAAAACATCATCCCCATTGTCTGATCCAATCAATTTTACATGAGCTTCTCCCAACCTTTCCATCTCCCTATCTTCCTCATATTGATCCACATAGTTTTGTTGGAAGGGAGTTCTAACCTATTGTCACTTTCTTTTTGCTTATCTTGATTGTTTTGTCTTCTATAATTCTGATTTCTATTTCTATTTTGGTTATTTTGAGGTTCTCTTGGTGGCACTCTATTATTCAAGTTGATATTTCCAAGCATCCTCTCCTTCACCTTCACTAGGTTATCGATTTTTGTGTAAGAAGTTGAGTTTGAGGGTAGTAGGTCATATTTATAAGTTACCCTATTCTCTGATGTAAACCTATTTCTCTTCTCAATTATGTTTTCTTCTACGCTCACCGCTCCTTTCTGCATGTCTTCTAAGGTTAAGTAATCTCTCTCCCTCAATTGATAAGCCATTTCAGCATCAAATCCTTCGGGATGCCTTACTAAGGCCATGCCTTGGGGAGGTTTCATGTGAGGTGGAAGAGCAATGTAAATGCTATTAAACCTAATGGAGTAGTCATGAACACTCTCCCCTTGATTTCTCTTGAGGCTGCTATATTCTGCTAGTATTTGGAGAGGGTTCTTTTTGAGTTCCCATTTGTTGATGAATGTTTGATGCAAGGCAGGGAGATCATTTATGTTGTTAGGAGGTAGGTTTTTAAACCACTTCTTTACATCTCCTCCTAAAATTTAGGTAAATATTCTCATCTTCACGGTTTCTTCTTCTATCTCCATGTAATCAAATACATCTTCCATCTTATCTACATGATGTTGAGTTGTTGTAGGCTCTTTTCCAGTGAAGTTAGGAATTTTGGATTGGTAATCATTTGGTAAGGGAAGTAGAGGTTGTGGTAACACTAATGGGGCATAACATGTTGCCATGGCTGTAAATAAGGGTGTATTTAAAAGGGGTGGATTTACAAGTGTGAAAGTGGACCGAGTAGGAGTGTCTTACATAGTGGTAGTATGAATTGGAGTGGAAGAAACACTTGGGCCAGCAAATTGATTTAGAGAAGACTTGTTATGGAAAAGGCTAAAGTGATGAAGAAGCTGGGAATCAGGAGGAGTGGAAGGTGAGGTTTCTCTACTGAAGCTTTGTTGCAAATCTGCAACGTCAATCAAAGTGTAAATCCTCTAAAACAACAAGGTTTTCAGGGAAATATTTTGTTCTTAAGAGGCTCCTATTAGCAACTGATTCTCCAAATTTAGAAGTCTGCCACAGAATTATCTCTGTATTTTCAACGATTAAAGGAGGATTTGGGTTTGGATGGGAGCTAGTGTTGATCCTATGTGAAGCCAGACTATTTTTCAAAAATGAGAGAGGTTAAATTTTTAGGGATTGTTTTTGGGAGTTTTACCTCTCATGATGTCTTATCTAGTATGGGACTAGGCTTGTAAAATTCTTCAAGGCTGGTTAACATAGTCCTAAAGAAAACTAGGAGCCTAGATGAGTAATAGGCCTACTGGGGCTAGTGGAGTCGCTGGGTGGAAACTATTTATCTTCTATGAAGGTAAAAAATTGGATTGTTCCACCACCATGTTTATTATGAAGCCAAACTGAAATGTTTTTGGGTTTTTCTGAGTTTTTAATCCTATGGGTTAAGAGAGTGTCCTAAATCTGATTTAACACTTAGATAAGGTGTTTAAACATACATAGTTCACTCTTATGTCTTGTTAACTGGTTCCTTCAAGGTTTGATAAGGTCTTACAGGAATCCTAAGGGTTACTTAGTTTGTCACTGATTCAATTAATTCCTATCATGATTACCATTTTTGTTAGGCAGTGCTTGAAAAAGGCTACTTATGTTATACTAGACATGGAGTGTTTTCTTTTAAAGATTTTATTTAGGGTCCCACCGTGATCGCCATTATGTTGGTCCCCCTTGTTTCGATAGTTTGGAAAATCAAAATACAAGGCAACATCAGAACCAATCTTTAGAGTTACAGGATCTATTCCTCCTGCTCTCACAGAGGGATCTCTCAAATTATTATTTTTTTGCAAAGGTTTATCTTGTGTGCTTTGAATATTGGTTTTACACTAGTTATTAAGTGCAGATGTCTATTTGTTTGTTTGGTTGAATTGATACATCATAACATAAAAGGTCTAGGAAAGATAGATAGAAAGGGGATATGTTAGTTTCGTTGGGAAATGGAGTAAAAAGAGGTCATGACAAACTTATCAATGGATATGGGATATCAAAGGGAAAATCTAACTTGGCCATAGGATCCTTTGGTTATGGAATGATATGGACATCAATGATTTGGAAAGATAAGTTTAATTCTCAACAAAGGGAATTTGAAAGCACAACTTGAACAATAAAGATCTATTTGATAGACAAGGTTAACCATGAATTCTACAAATCGTACTTTAAGCAAATAATGACTTCAAAAAAACTCTTGAAATGAGATCTAAGATTCGGGGAACACCCTATTTCCTCAAAGATTTTATTTCAAATGACTTAGAAAACATAAAATATTCACTGATAATCACGGTCATAGAAGAGGGAACACCTAAATACATCTATGTTCACAACTATAAATACCTTTAAGCCAACTATTCAATCAAGGACAAGGGGCATGATCAGAACAGACCTCCTTGGCTCACTATAAACAAATATACTTCAAAGGGATACTTCAATAAAAGCCTTTAAGTGGTAGCAGACAAGCAAGGAGAACCATAAATCATGCTGAAACCAACTATTCAAACTATTAGAGAAATAAACAAGAATGAGGACTAAAGAGAGAGATTAAAGACTCTAAAATACCTCAGCAGAAGAAAACATAAAACAATGAAGGATAAACAAGTCTAAGGTGCTTCCAAGAGTCATTTCTTAGCCTAAAACTTTCATCCTACTGTAGTAAGAATTTATGGAACAAAATGAAAATAGGGGAAAACATTAAACAATTCAGAATACTTCACCAACAACGAAGCTCATGGATCCAATGATAGAGCCTTCTCAAGAACAAGCATGCAACAACATCATCAGGGCTTCCTAGACGTCAATTTCTTCTTCAACTTCTACAGACTATGTATTATTTTAGAGAGTTTTAGTATTACAACTACTGATCAATCAACCAACGTTTACAATGGATTCCTCAACAAGTTTTTATAGAGGGATGAGGAGGTCAAAAGAGAGAAAAGATCTTTTGAGTTCAATTAATACAGTTAATGCTTCTCAGCCTTTGAGGGGCTCAATGGAGAAGTTTTACATATATTTTTCTGTATTAATTGTTTTACATTAAGAATTAAGATCAGTGGAAGCTTTTGTTGACTTTTAAGGCTCTGTGTCATATTTTACAATAACTTTGCTGATAGTTTATATTAGCTTGTTTGATTCGAAATAACTATTCAGCTGTAAGGGGAAGATATGCTCTGTTTTGGTCATTACTCGGCCTTTGTTCAATATGCTGTGAAGCCACAGGTGGAAATCTGGTAGCTGAGAGGAATCAATTTGCCTCTGATTTGGAAGTGGAGGCATCCTATGTCTGATAAATATTCTTGATTTTCCTTTAACTGTGTTTAATTCAATGGATTAGGCTTTTGATAATTGACCTTAGCCGTAATCCATTAAATTTTATAATCAATTTTTAATCCTTCATTCCTGTTGTTTTTGGGTCTTTGACACTGATACTCTTTGATTTGATTTAATATTACTGTGTCTTGTTGATGTGCAGGTGTGTACAAGGTCCATATGGCATCAATGCCCATGAGGCATCGATGAAACGTGAAATTGAACCCTGTATATGGCTTTCCTTTTCATGAACAAAAGTCTGGAGGATCATTGTCCTCGGATTTCATTTTATTTTAAAACATTTGAAAAACCTTTAAATCCTTCACAATACAAAAATAATTAAGAAATCCTGCATATTTGGTAAAAAATACTTTGGAGGTTTCGGGTAGGAGCATGGCCGTTGGATGGCAACATTTAACGGTGGAGATTTGCTGCAGAGGTGAAAGGAAGGTGATCTGGAAGAAGCAGTGGTGGGAATTAAATCAGATCCGTCGATCTTGCGAAGATCAACGATCAGGAGCGACCGGGTTAATATAATGGAGAAGGGTCGCTTTATGTGAAAACAGAAGAAATACAAAGGAAATGAGGAAATTTCCTTTAGGCGGAGGAAATTTGTTAAGAATTGAAATTGGGATTTTGGACATAACCTGGGTCGTCGGATGAGATCGGCCTGGGCGATCAACGGTGGAGATCACTCATCGAAATCCTTTTTTGAAGGCGAAGGGCGATAGCATAGGGCCAGATTAGATCTGAGTCGTTGATTTGCAAATATAAATGGTAGGAAGCACGCGCGATGGAATATAATAGAAAATGAGGAAAGTGGTTTTGGGAGGTAAAACCACATGTTTCACGTGGTGAAAGGGTAGGGAAGCAGTTTTTCCTTTCTGAATGTGATATGTGTCAAAGGCCGCCACGTGGCTTTCCAAAACAGCTTATATCGCGTAAATTTTGTGGATTAACATTCTTGCTTGAAGTTACTCAATATGGAACGTTGACTCTTAGATCTGGGGCCTCAGATCTGACGGTGAAGAACGAGCACGATATTGGATAGATGCGCTGGCAGATAGCAGGTAAGGTGGTTTCAATATAGGCCGTCGGATCAAGGAATGGATGGCTGAGATTAAAAACTAAGGAAGGTAGGACCCACCGGAGGCAGGCCTGTCGGGGTTAATATGAGCCATTTAGATGGAACAAATCGATGACTAGGATTTGAAACTGGGGATAATAAACAAATTCACAATGCGGAGAAAAGGATTAATATGGGTCGTCTGATCTACAGAGATCAACGACTTCGATTTGTTGGAAAAACATTATAAAGTGGGGCTGCATGTTTTTAACCAAAGTGGGGAGATGAATTTTGGATCTTCTGATCTGGACATGTGGATGGCCCAGATGTAATCGGAGCTTTCGAAATCGACAGGGTAAAGAACATGGAGGTGCCAAAGCGATTGATCATGGGCATCGATCTGCAAATTAGATCGACGGTGGAGGATGTTGTTATCACTCAGGTTTTCCTTGAAGTTGTGGAAAAGGAAAGTATACCCAAGGTAACCACAAACCAACCTTCAGATGCAGAATCTAGCCAATCTGCATCCAGAGAGGGCTCTCTCTTTATAATTTATCTTTGTTCTTAGAAGGTTTTAGGCTAGTTATCGATCCAAGAGTTTGTTTGAAAAATGGTGGAATCCACAAACTAAGGGCAAGGTAGAAAGTTTTCACCCATTGGGCTATGGAGTCAAAGGATGGCTTTACCGGATTTCTATTCTACACAAAAGATGGCTTTACGTGGCAAGATAATCAAATCGAGAGAACAATCCTTAAAATTTAAAGTGGATGGGATGATTTTGAAGGGATGAAAGGCAAACCTAAGAATCTTTCACCATGTTCAAAAGAAAGAAATGAGATGACTACAAACAAAGAGCAATGAAGAATTCTTTATTATAGTAATCAACAATGTTTAAATTAGCAAAGCAAGAGCATTTAAGAATTCATGCTTATAACCAAGTTAGAGTGAAAACATTAAGAACAATCACATCCGAAATCGCAGTACAATTAAGTAAATTCTGATTCAATCCTTTATGTAAATTATTAAGAAATGGACATGATGATATTATAAACTAATATAAAATTTCAGACAAAAGGGTAGAAAAACTTATTGAACTGTAGTCCAACACATGAATCCTGCAACAAGTCCAGTGCTTTAAATCGTCATCCAGTAAGACACAAATAAATTTCTCCAAAATGCTTTTATTCCGAAAATCTCAATGTTACAACAGAGTAATAGAATCCACCCTCAACACTCTCTTTGAGGGTTTATTTATACACAAAATAATTTTAAACAATCTTACACTATCTTAGCCAATAATCTAGGCTGACTTAAAGCATAATTTACAAACAAACAAGAGACAAATGGTCTCGTGGATAAAATAATGGGCAACTGCCGATGTGCTGTTCCTTTCTTCGTGGATGTGCTGGAGGTAAGTGCTGAAATAGGGCTCTGTGCTGTCCCTTTCAGTATTTCTTTGACTTGTTGGACACTCTTTGTTCCTACGGATACTCTTTAACCTTTTACCTGATACTCTTTTATCTGTTTTCCTGTTTTTACCATTTACTTGATAGTAAAGATAAATTCTCATCCTGAAAACAACTTTTATAGAATTTCTAACATTTCCTTCCACCATTGATCATCTGGTATCATGGTTCTTCTGAGCTTTCTTAAAGTTTCATCTGCTTCAGTAAGTTTATAAAAGGTAGGCTCATTCGGAAATAGATACTTTATTTCATGTTCCAGATGAAATAAATTTCTCACTTTATCATAAATACTTTTCCCGGTTGGTAATGTCGATTCTGACGAGCTAGTAGAACCAGCAGATGTATTTTTAGCATGAGCCTTTATTCTCTTCACATAGGTTTCCAAGTCCATTATTTGATCTTCTGTGAGCATGGGACTTGGTAACCCACTATTCAACAAAGCTTGAAATTTCTCTCTGAAAATGTTGATGTCAACCAAAATGTCTGTGCACTTCCTTTCTAAATTTTGCATGAAAGTCCTCTTGGTGAAAACTCTCTTTACTTCCAAAACTGTGCATGTCCTATCATCAATTCCTAATACTGCAAGCTGTTGCTTTGTTCTGGAATTCAAAAATTGAATGAGCTGATTGGCCTGCTCAGGCCTGCCTCTCAATTCATTCCTGGTTCTATTTATTTCTTCTTGGGCGATTTTAACCAACTCATTTTGCTCAAAAATAGCTTGAATAGAGGGCCAAATACCCTTTATTAATTCAATGATGTTACCCCAAAGAATGTCATTTATTTCGTTTAGAGGCTTTTCCAATGAAATATCTTTCTCCAAAGCCTGAACCAATTTTTCCAATCTTTTTATCTCTCTGGTGTTATCAGCAGCTGTCTTTTTAGCTGTGTCATATTTTTCCTCCAATTTTACTAATTGCAATTTTGTTTCTTGGAGTTCTGTGACCCTCAGTTGCAAGCTCTCCATTTGTTTTATTAAATCCTCAGAACTCAAGCCAGAAGTATTCACTTGAGATGGCTGTATCTGCTGCCCTGTTGTTGGAGTACCTGTTGTTGAAGTCTGCCTGAGAGTTTCCTGTTCCTGCAGTGCTTTTTCCAATTCCCTCTCTGTTTCATTTAGTCGCTCAGTCATATTTAGAAGTAACTCCATTATTTCTTCCTGTGAATTACCTTTTATAACTTCTTGGGTCTGAGGGTGCCTCAAGGCTGGTAATTTTAGCTGTTTTCTGAGTGCATCTATATCATCCTCTTTCTTCTTTATCAATGCTTCAATACCTTTAATGTCTTTGGGATTATGACCAAGACCAATGATTATCTCTTCTAAAGACTTTATTCTATTGTCTTTGGCCTGTGAGGAGGCCTTCTCAATTTTCAATTGTGCAGTAGTGTTATTCAAAGAATCCTGCAGCGTTATAGCTGCCATGGCCTTGTTGGTGAGAGTAGAGTAGACCATTTCCCCAGTTTGTCTGTGTAGTTCTATCTGGTCCAGGGGATGGATATTCTTTGCCAAAACTTCAAAATTTGTTCTGATGTAATCTGCTGCTGAAGTGGGCTTTGGCACCTTTGTTTTGAAGTGGCTCATCAGCATTTTGCCTTGTGAAAGGTCAAACGCTGACATTAGCCTTTCTTGATTATGGGGAGCCAACTTCATATACTGATCATATACCTTCATTTTCAATGGATCATTCTTTGTTTTAATATTAATGAAGGTTCTTTTAATATCTCCAATGTCTGTTTTTGGTGGTCTGAAAGAGGAGACCTCAGTGCTTAATTGCTTCTGTAAAGCCTTTCCTTTCTGTCCTGTATTTGTCTCACTAACTGTGCCAGTTAGTTGACTATCTTCCCTCCCATCATCAAATACTTCATCTATAATTTCTACATCTGGAAGAGGATCTGACTTGTGTTTTTTAGTTGGATGTGCCTGTGAGGTTCCTTTAGGAGGTGTGGTTTCTGGAACCTGCCTCTTCTTCCCTATTTCCACATTTAATGGAGTTTGCAACTCGGGAACTTGTGGATGCTGTGCCTGAGTAGGAGAAACCTGTGATTGTTCAGGTGTTTTGGAAGTTTGTGGTTTCTCAGCCATGACCAAAGTTTCAATGACCTGAACTACAGGTTCTTTTCCTTTACCCTTGGGTTCCGCTGCTACTGATGGACTGCTTTCCTGTAATGCTTGCTGTAGAGTTGTTGCTGAAGATGTGCCAATGTAGGGTACCTGCATTTGACCACACGTTTCTAGGTCAAAGTTCTTCTCAACATATTTCATAATTTTATTCATTTTTTCAGCTTCACTTTCTTCCTCAACAAGTGTTCCTTCAACCCATTCATCTTGATTTGCATACTGTTCTAGATCAGGAATTTTGTGGTGTATATAAGGAGATGATTTATTCTTTAATCTCTTTTCACAAATAAAACCAAAGGGATCATAAGGAACCCAACGGAAAGATGTTTGGAACTTTCTCTGTAATAGATTTTATGCTTCTCTCTCAGCCTCCCTAGAATTGCAGATGAAAGGACCTAATTGGCTTTTGATCCTTAATTGAGCTTTCTTCTTTACATTACAAAAATGGATCACATCTGAATTGTTCATTTGCCTGAAGTATTCCAAGGCAAAAATCCTCATTGGTACATATCTGGGTAACTTGAATGGATGTAATTCACATCCATAAATCCTGATGACTGTATGGTTCTGATACAAATACCAATCCCCAACCTTATAACTCTTTGACAGTTGCAAGGTCTTTCTAATTTCATTAGTGAGTCTTGGGGGAGGAATTCCTGTTAACAAAGTTGTTGCAGGATAAACAAACTGATCAATGAATTTTGAGTAGGAGTAAGGAGAATCAGAGGAAAAATGAATGATGGGGGACCAAAATATGACTGACCTGGGATTTCCCTTGGCATCAAGTTTCTAAACAGGGAAAGGGAACCTTTCTGACTGATAATAGATCATAAGATGATAGATAACAGAGGAGTACTTAAAAACTTTTTCAGTACCTAGCCTTATGAATTGATCATGAATCTTGTTGGCTATGAAGGAAGCAAAGTCATATTTAATCTCAGGAGGTTGCCCAGGGGTAAAAATGGATAGCAAAGCCAAGGTTATCTCATCCACATATTCACTAGTGTTGAATCCTAAGACAAAAGATATTATATTTACAATGAGCTTTCCCAATGTATTGAAATAGTAAAAACCATAGGGGGGAGACCCTTTTGGCTGATGCTCAGGTAACATGAAATGCTGACACATGAATTTTAGCTTTTCTGGGGTTAAATGCCTGGTTTTTTCAATCAGTCCTTCCATGGACAATGGTGCTAATTCTTGGTCTGGTTTATAGTGTAACATGGCATTGATAGCCTGGGGAGTGATGGGAAACAGAACACTTTGGTCAGGAGCTAATACAGCCCTCTGTGTGGGATCATAATTTGAATGACAGTAATGAATGATTTATGGGAAAATAAGGACTGAGGGGATGATATACCTTGGGAGATTGGATTCCCACAACCCTATAAGATCTTGCCCCTTTGAGTATTCATCTCTGCAGCGACAGAAACTCAATAGGGGACTTTCATCAAAGTGCAGGTCTTTAATTTGGAAATCTTCATCTATCAAGGGTAAATATTCCAATTCACGGTGAGGAGCATTCAATGGAGTGATATTCAGAGCTGTAGGGACCTCCATTTTGGTTCTTGTGGATTCAAAATGGAGGTTTTTGGTTTTCCTTGCAGGCCGGGTGGGTTTTCTGAAATGAAGGGAATTGGCGCAATTCGTCGGTTCAGGGAACAACTATACCGTTTTTTAAAACCTCTAGGGAAGAGTCAGTGATGATTTTTAATCACTATTTCAGAGGAAAAAACCAAGTGAACTGATTTTTACTTGCAATCGGGGCGGAAAAAGATAAATACCTGTTTTTAGACGGAAGCTGGTTCATTAACAGGTAACAGGTAATGGCGGGACTGTTCTTCAACACGGGCGCAGCGGAATCTTGGAGTGAATTGGTCAATTGCCGTGGAAATTTGAAAATCGCAGCGGGAGCTCTGTCGTTTTCAGAATAACGAAAATAACCAGAAAAACACGAAAAATGGCTTTATTTACAAGTTAAAAGAGTTTTTTATTTTTTCGAGGGATGACGTCATTGACGTACGGGGTGACGTATGCAAGGTTGGGCGGTAAGCGGTAAGCGGTAAGCGCCCGCACCGCTTTTGGTGGAGGGTGGTATTGATCGCGGGGGGAGCGATTCCACAGAACGTTTGCCACGTGGACTGTAGACTTTTCAAAAACCACCCATCCCCCGCTGGTTAACATGCTGACAAGGGATGGGCAGCGGGGTGAACACTGGCTGTTGATCTTAGAAGGGGTGATCCGACGGCTGAGAGATGGGGGAACATCTGGAGAGTTCAAGTGTGGGCCCGTCGGGTTTTAAAACAGTTTAACGTGTATTTTAATCACCCCGAGAGATTTTTAATAGGCGGAAAAGGCTATTAATTAGTCGAGATGACTTAATTAATCCCATATGCAAAAGAAAGGGGTTGCGGCGGGGTTGGCTAGGTGAAATGCCAGGTGGACAATCCATGGTGGCGCGAGACTTTTCCGAAAGAATAAAACTTCGGGCCTTGTATTTTTGGTTTTAAACATACATATTGTATGTCTAAAGTTTGATTTTTTCATATATATTTTTATTATATGGTAAATTAATTAATACAACTAATTAACCATAGGGGCGGGATTAAGGTATATTGATAATTTTAACCAAAGGGCATATAATGGGTTTTTATTTTAAATGCGCGGGGATATAAAATACTTTGGTTAAACTTTATACTAAGGGGGTTTTGGGGTATATATAAACAAAGGAATTATATACTTAGGAAAGGGTATTTCACTAGGGATTTATTAAAATAGAGTTAAATGTTAATATGGCAAAAGACAAGGAAACTCAAAATATTTTTGTACATCTAAGAAAGTGATAACTTGTGAAGTAAATTGCAACATTTTATCTTCAACACTTAAAATTAGAATAACAAGTTATCTTGAGGGGTTTTTATGAAATTATGCATCAGTCTCCTAAGTAAAATGTGATTTTACTTAGGAGAAAGTTAAAAATGGAAGATAACAATGGTGAATTATCTCAAGTACTTAGGTCTTTTTTGATCATTAGGCCGAGGGTCCGGTCCCTCCAGAAGTCAAGGAAATGCCTTGAGCCCTTTTGATCTCCAAACACTTTAGTACTTTTGGGGGAAATTAATAAAACCTTTAAGGGGGAAAATGATGAGGGAAGTTAATGAGTTTGACTTTGCTTGCTGTGATTTTCCAGTATATTTCCTGATTTAGTACTTGTGACGAAAGTAAAGGATCAAAAACATGTAGCAGCATCATTCATCAGATAACACTTTGCAGCACCATCTACCTACCCTATCTACTTAACACTACCATTTTCTCTTCTTTATTAGGGTGCATTTAGACTTGCAAACCCTTTTCAACCTTTTCTTTTTACATGATAAATCTATCTATTTCTACCCTTATTACATCCTAAGGGCTCAGATTAAACTGTTGAGCACCTCTTATTAACTCTACCTATCTACTTATCTGCCAAGATTAAGATGTTTGGTCAGATATTTATTCTCTAATCTACAAAATGAAATTGAAATATGAGTAAGCCAAGTTTAAACAGTTTGACTTATTCATGAATTGTGGCAAAGATTTGACAAGCTGCACACAATTGCTTTATTTACAAAAATGAAATAGTAGTGGCATTTGGATTTGCACACTTTCCTTGGTCTATTTTTTGTTTGGGGTTCATTTCTCTCACTTTTTTGATCATTTTATTCTTTTTACCCTTTGATCTTTCTTTTAGGGTATACCCTCTTTACATTTTTTAAATTTTTTGATTTTTTGGTTTTTCAAGAATATGGAACACCTTTGCTCAAGAAAGAAGGTTTGAACATATTCCATAGTTTCAATCAAGACAATCATGAAATATGAAACCTATTGATATAGGAGGCTAACACTGGCTCCACTTGGGGATGGCTTTTCCTTGTGAAAAGTCAAGAATAGCAGGTCAGATGCCTCAAAATGTATTCAAACTGGAAATATGAAGTCTTCCTCCTTCTGGTAGCTTTATTTTACATATGATAGTGAAACTTTTGGAACTTAGGGCCTTCACTTCGGGCTTCAATTCCAAGAAGTCACCATCCAATCCAAACTGCATTAATAAAAACAAAACAAAAAAAAAACAATATATTATGTACAAGTTAGAAACATTAAAACACTCTAGTAAATTGGATCAAAATAATGCTTGAGCATTCGACCATTGACTGGTCCTTCTTCCACTTCTGAATTGTCCAAGTCCTTCAAAAAGTAAGTGTTGTTTCCTTGAAAGGCATGAATGATATAAGGCCCTTTCCACAAGAAATCAAACTTTCCATGTTTCCCTTTTTCTTCTCTTCTAGAATCCCATCTTAGGACCTTTTCTCCTAATCGAAAATCCTCTGCTTTATTCCTTTTATCAAACATTTTCTTTAGCTTTTCCTGCAAGACTTGTGATCTTTGGTATACCTCTTCCCTGGTTTGTTGCAGGTGGATTGTTTGATTAATTCTTCTTTGAATGTCATTTGGCTCCACTTGAGCCTCCTGAAGTAATTTCATAACAGGGATTCCTAAAGATGATGGGAATCTTGCTTCAATGCCATAAACTAACTCATATGGACTAGTCCCAATAGATTTCTTAGTTGTAAGTCTGTCTGCCCATAATGCATTGTTCAGTTTCTTGTGCCAGTTCTTTTTATTTTCCTCCAACAATTTCTTAATGATATTGATCAAGCTTTTATTGGAGGATTCTGCTAGTCCATTACCCTGAGGGTAATAGGCTGTCGAATGGCCTAAAGTAATATGATATTTGTGACAGAAACTAATCATTTTCTTTGATTTAAATGCAGCAGCATTATCTGTTATAATCTTTTCTGGACAACCAAATCTTGAAAGTATGTTGGTTTCTAAAAACCCTATGATTACAGAATCATTGGACTGTCTACATGGGATGGCTTCAATCCATTTAGTGAAGTAGTCTGTAGCAGTTAAAATCCATCTGTGTTGCCCTGGAGAAGGGGGATGAATTTCTCCAATAAAATCTAATCCCCATTGTTGAAAAGGTTTTTCTGTGGAAATTGGTTTTAAAGGCAGAGGTAACAACTTTCTTTTACCCTCAAATATCTGACATTTATGACAAGTTGTTACAAATTTCTTAACATCAGAGAATAAAGTTGGCCAGTAAAAACCAGCTCTTAAAATTTTGTCTACAGTAGATTTCCAGTAGAGATGCCCTCCACAATCACCTGCATGAAATTCATTAAGAATTTTATCAGCTTCATCCTTTAAGAGACAATTCAACAAGATTCCTTCATGATTTTTCCAAAATAAAGTGCTATCTAGAATACAATATTTCAAAGATGTCATTTTTAAAAATCTTCTTTTGGTTCTGGACAACCCTGGAGGAGCCTGCAGGTTTAATAAAACATGAATAATATCAGTGTACCAGGGTGAATCTAAGAAGGCTTGACTGATCTGAGGAGTCGCCATCTCCTGCTCGTTATCCAGTTCATTGATGTCTAAGGCTTGGCAATTGGTTTCTGTCATAAGTTGTGCTAAACCTTGGCCCTTTATCAGTTTTGTTGGCTTAATCTCAATATCATATTCTAAAATGGTAGCTATCCACTTACCTCGTTTACCTTCAATGCCATCTTGAGTCAAAATATCTTTAACTACTGCATTAGGCACATATGCTATCACATGAGAATATAATATGTAAACTCTGAAATCTTTGATTTCTTTTACCAATGCAAAAGCCTGTTTTTCCATAATATTGTATTTTAGAGATGCATCCCTCAGTGCTTTACTAAAAAATGCTATTGGCTTTTCACACCCTTGGTCATCTTTTTGAAGTAAAACAGCTGCAAGAGTATGTTCAGAAGCAAATGAAAAAATGATAAAGTCTCTATCAAATTTAGGACTGGTCAGAACTGGTGTCCTTGTTAAAGCCATTTTAATTTCCTCGAATGATTGTTTGGCTTCTACAGTCCAGTCAATGCTTGAATCTTTCCTCAACATGTTAGTTAGTAATCTAAGTAACTCTGCTAGACTAGAAATGAATCTTCTCAAGAAATTAATTTTTCCTATAAATGCTTGCAACTCTTTTATGTTTCTGGGGTGGGGTATTTGCAAAATTGCTTGAATTATTTCTGGATCAATCCTAATGCCATCTTTAGAAATAATGTGTCCTAGGAGCTTTCCTTCTTCCAAACCAAATAATGACTTCTTAGGGTTTAAAGAAATTCCATATTTCCTGCACTTTATAAACACTTGCCTTAAGTGATCTAAATGCTCTTGATCTGTTTTAGAAAAAACAGTCAAATCATCTAGGTAAATTACCAGAAAATCATGTATCTCTTTAGCAAAAGCAATATCCATTGCTCTTTGAAATGTAGCTCCTGCATTCTTAAGCCCAAATGGCATTTTGACATATTTAAACGTACCCCATGGTGTTGTGAATGCTGTTTTATCCTGATCATCAGGATGAACCAGAATCTGGTTGTACCCTGAAAATCCATCCAGTAGTGATATTCTCGAAGATCCTACTACCCTTTGCAGAATGTGGTCCATTTTCGGCAGAGGATATTTGTCTTTTAAAGAAACTTTATTCAAATTTCTTAAGTCGACACACAATCTAATTTCTCCTGTCTTCTTTCTTGTTGGTACCAGGTTAGAAACCCATTCTAAGAATCTGATAGGAGCTATAATCCTTGCTTCAAACATTCTTTTGATTTCCTTTTCAATTGAGGGTAATAAAACAGGATTTATTCTCCTAAGCTTTTGTTTAAAAGGTTTCTGGTCTGGTTTTAAAGGTATAGTGTGTTGAATGATAGATGTATCATAAGATTTGAGGTCTTCATAACTCCAGGCAAAAACATCCTGGAATTCTTTTAATAGTTCAACATATTTAACCTTTTGATCTTTTGGAAGAGATTTGGACAACTTGACCATTTTAGGATTTTCTGGGGTTCCTAAGTTGCACTCTTCCATATCAGCCTTCACAGGTTCCATTTTAGGTCTGAATGGAATATCATTTGAGTCAAACAGATCTTCCAAAGGAGTTAATCCTTTGGGCAAATGATTATCCTTTAAATTAATGATTTCTGTCTCATCTTCTATGATTTCATCAGATTCCATTTTTTTCAAATTTTTCATGTCTTCTTCAGTGAATGTGGTTGGGTGCAGCATATGAATTGCATTTTCTCTTGAAATTTCTATTTTTTGTTCTTTTTCTTGATCAAATTCGTCAATGGTTATGTCTTCATCTATATTACAGTTAGAAAACTCATTTTGAAGTGTCAAAAAATTATTGATTTGATTATTATTCACAAATACTTGTCAATTCAAAAGATTATCTGGTATTGCAGGCCTATGTCTAATCTCAGCTGAAAATTGATGATTAGGGTCAAAAGGTAACTTACATGTACTAGCAAACATTGCTAAACTGTGAGCATGTAAATTTTGTTTCCTGGGAATCTTGGCAAGTTGGGCTTGTAAAAATGTGTTGAGAATCTCTACCACTGTCTCTCTGTATTGTTTCAGTCTCATGTCTTTTGTTGCACATTCTCCTTTAATCTGTTGGATGATTAGTTCGGAGTCTCCTATGATTGATACCCTAATCCCTCCTAACTTCTTGACATGTTTAAGCCCTAATAAAAGAGCTTCATATTCCGCCATGTTGTTAGTGCATTTGAAATTCAACCTATAAGCATGACCCTCTGCATAATTGTTTTCAACATTATGTAACCAAATCCCAGCTCCTGCCCCGAGTCTATTTACTGAGCCATCAAACTCTAAATGCCATAGAATTTCATGTTCATAATCCTCATCAATTGTTTTGAAGTGTTTCTTGACAGGAGCTAGTTGTTTAGTTTCTTCAGGTATTTCTTGATCATCTGTTGTTTCTTTGTTTTCAGAGATTTCTTCAATTTTAACAGTGGTTTTGTTTATGACTTCCAATTCTGGAGCTTCTATTTCAGTAGGGAGATCTAACTCAGCATTGTATAAAATAAAAGAATCCATGTCAGAATGTACAGAGTAAACAGGGAAGTTTTCAGGCTTCTCATGGCTACTCACTAAGTACTTCATCAAGGTTTCTCTATATAATCTTTTAGGCTGACCAAATACTGAGATAGTTGCATATGACATGTCTAGTTGAATAGATCCTCCAAGTTTAGCACCCCAAGATCTAGACAATAACATACCATATTTAGGTGGAATATCAGCAACTACTATGTCCATTAAAACAGACTTAGCAGGGTATTGGACCAAAGTGACGCACAGATCTTTAATCAAACCTAAAAAATTTACCTGACTAGAATCAAATGAAAACAAATCTTTGTACGGTCTAGTAATATCTAGATTCAATCTTTCCATTACTGCTTTTGGCATCAAATTGTGAGATGCTCCAGAATCTAGCATTGCATTATGGAGTATCTTGTCATGAACATTTAGGCTTACATAAAATGGAGGAGTTCCTCCACTTTCTGGTTTGCCATTAACCTCAGGGCCAAAAAGAAGTTTGGGTTGATCATCAAGAATGTTTACCGAATCATCCAATCCAGTAATGTTAATGTTTAGGGACTTGGTAATCTGACTCCTATAGACATCATGTTTAGCCAATTCTGATAAAGGAACAGCTATCTTGAGTTTGCCTATTTCAGCCTCTAGATTAAAAGGTTTTTCTGCTTGAGTTTTAGTGTTTTGCACAGTTGGGTTTTCTCTGTTTTTTGAGTCTTCAATGTTTTTCTCTTTTTCATGAATAAAGTTATTTTTTGAAGAGGTACCTGAACTAACTTCTACTGTCTCTTCTGCATTTTCCACAGGAGGAAATGTAGTAGATTGTTGTTTATTGATTGGTTGGTTGTCAGAGACATCTTCAATTATTGGATTTGAAGGGTTGGGAGTTATTCTAGACAAAATTTGTACTTGGGGACTGTTTTGTACAGGGGGAATGTTTTGTTTACCTTTGACATTTTGTTTTGTGGTTTTCTGTTTGCTATTCTCTGGTACATCAATTCTTCTACTTCTCAAATTATACTGTTTATGGACTTCATAGATTGCTGTGTCATAGCCTTCCTTGAAATCAAAAGTCTCACCTGAATGAGTTTGAAACGTTTCAAGGATATGATTCTCTTGATCATCCTGGGATAGGAAGACTTCTGGTTCATCTTTGTCATCATCTACATTGTTTATTTCTACATCTTCTGTAGGTTCTTCAGAGGTTGAACCTTCAACAAAGTTTTCTTGGAAAGGTGGGCTAATGTTTTGATCAGGGACATTCTTTCCAATATTTTGGTTCAGATTCCTCCTAAAGTTTGGATTTCTTGCAACATTCTGGTTATCAGTAGAAGATTTTCTTTCAATGGTTTCTACTCTGTCTCCTAATCTTTCCATACCTTTAATGATTACATCCAGCTTCTTTTCAAAAGCTGAAGGTTCTTCATTCATAGGCATTCTTCTTTCTGCCCTAGCTCTGGCTCGTTTTTCTATCAGATTTGCTTCTACACTCACCACTATGCTTTGAATTTCCTCTAATGTTTGAGGAGCTCTTTCCCTGAGGGAATAAGCTATATCGGAGTCAAAACCATCTGGAAATTTAACCAACACGTTGTTGGGTGGGGGTCTTAGGTTTTGAGGAACTGCATTATATGATTCATTGAATCTTATGATGTAATCTTGTACGGTTTCGTTTGGCCTTCTTCTTAATTTTTCAAATTCTGATAGGATCTGGAGAGGATCCTTCTTTTTCTCCCATCTGTTTAAGAATGCCCTATACAAAGCTTCTAAATCAGCAATACTGTTCGGGGTAAGAGCTCTAAACCAAGTTCTAACTTCTCCAGTAAGGCTCTGAACGAAAATTCTCATTCGGATATTATCAGTATCAATCTCATAAAACTCAAAGTAATCAGTCATTCTTTTGGTGTGCTGTTGAGCTGTGTAAGTTCCTAATCCATCAAAAGGTGTGATCTTACTCTGGTAATCCTGAGGTAAAGCTGGAGGATTGGCTGGTAACTGTAAAGGGGCATATCGATTAGCCATTGGAAGATAAAGTGGGATAACAGGAGTAGATGGTCTAGCAGGAGGAGATGATGGTCTAGCAGGAGGAGATGGAGGAGTAGGAGGGATAACAGGTGCTTGAAAAGCTTGGGAAACAACAACTGAACTCGCAGAAGCTTCAGTAATCACAGAAATGTTTGAACTTTCTTCAAAGGTTTGCTCAGTCTGAATAGAATTATGTAATTGTCTGTCAAGATGATGTGAAACAAATCTATATTGCAAATCTTCAAAGAACAATGGATCTGGAACTAATCTGGATAATTCGGTCTCAGAGAAATTCACAAATAAAGATGTTTCAAATTGTGCATCAAAAGGAATGTCATCAATATATATGATTTTTACAGGACAAGATGCAGATCTAGAGAGTGGTCTAGAACTTCCTGAACTCTCTTGAATTCCTCTTTCAGAACTTTCTTGACTTCCTTGTCTTCTAAGAATCCTAGGAATCATATTTGGATTTTCAAATATTGGTGGTGGATTGGGGTCAGGATTTGACCTAGTATGTCGAATCCTTTCTGAAGCCAGTTTTCTTAGACTATGTGTTTTTGGATTTTTGATTTTAATTGAAAAATAAATACAACTTCTACAAATTCTTCAAGAAATAATGATATGTGATTAAGATTTCCTCAAAGATCTGTTTAAACTAGAGAGTCTGATTGAAAAATTTGAAACTAAGATTCAATATGTAAGCTAAATCAGAGATAGATTGAAGCAGCATTTATTTACTTTTGCAATTGCAGAGCAAAAGCAATTTCAAAGGCTACCTGGCTGATCTTCAGACTCTGTCTATAGCTTATAAATCAAACAATATTATCAATAAAATGATTCAGGTCCCCAGTATGGTCGCCACTATGTTATCACTCAGGTTTTCCTAGAAGTTGTGTAAGAGGAAAGTATACCCGAGGTAACCACAAACCAACCTTTTAGATGCAGAATCTAGCCAATCTGCATCCAGAGAGGGCTCTCTCTTTATGATTTATCTTTGTTTTTGGAAGGTTTTAGGCTAGTTATCGATCCAAGAGTTTGTTTGAAAAATGGTGGAATCCACAAACTAAGGGCAAGGTTGAAAGTTTTCAGTCCATTGGGCTATGGAGTCAAAGGATGGCTTTACTGGATTTATATTCTACACACAAGATGGCTTTACAGGGCAAGGTAGCTAGACAGAGAACAATCCTTAAAATTTAAAGTGGATGGGATGATTTTGAAGGGATGAAAGGCAGCTAAGAATCTTTCACCATGTTCAAAATAAAGAAATGAGATGACTACAAACAAAGAGCAATGAAGAATTCTTTATTATAGTAATCAACAATGTTTAAATTAGAAAAGCAAGAGCATTTAAGAATTCATGCTTATAACCAATTTAGAGGAAAACATTAAGAACAATCACATCTGAAATCAGAGTACAATTAAGTAAATTCTGATTCAATCCTTTATGTAAATTATTTAGAAATGGACATAATGATATTATAAACTGATATAAAACTTAAGACAAAGAGTAGAAAGACTTATTGAACTGCAGTCCAACACAGGAATCCTGCAAAAAGTCCTAAGCTTCAAATCGTCATCCAGTAAGCCACTAATAAATATCTCCAAAATGCTTTTATTCCAAAAATCTCAATGTTACAGCAAAGTAATAGAATCCACCCTCAACACTCTCTTTGAGGGTTTATTTATACACAAAATAATCTTAAACAATCTTACACTATCTTAGCCAAAAATTAGGCTGACTTAAAGCATAATTTACAAACAAACAAGAGACAAATGGTCTCGTGGATAAAATAATGGGCAACTGCCGATGTGCTGTTCCTTTCTTCGTGGATGTGCTGGAGGTAAGTGCTGAAACAGGGCTCTGTGTTGTCCCTTTCAGTATTTCTTTGACTTGTTGGACACTCTTTGTTCCTACGGATACTCTTTAACCTTTTACGTGATACTCTTTTATCTGTTTTCCTGTTTTTACCATTTACTTGATAGTAAAGATAAATTCTCATCCTGAAAACAACTTTTATAGAATTTCTAACATTTCCTTCCACCATTGATCATCTGGTATCATGGTTCTTTTGAGCTTTCTTAAAGTTTCATCTGCTTCAGTAAGTTTATAAAAGGTAGGCTCATTCGGAAATAGATACTTTATTTCATGTTCCAGATGAAATAAATTTCTCACTTTATCATAAATACTTTTCCCAGTTGGTAATGTCGATTCTGACGAGCTAGTAGAACCAGCAGATGTATTTTTAGCATGAGCCTTTATTCTCTTCACATAGGTTTCCAAGTCCATTATTTGATCTTCTGTGAGCATGGGACTTGGTAACCCACTATCCAACAAAGCTTGAAATTTCTCTCTGAAAATGTTGATGTCAACCAAAATGTCTGTGCACTTCCTTTCTAAATTTTGCATGAAAGTCCTCTTGGTGAAAACTCTCTTTACTTCCAAAACTGTGCCTGTCCTATCATCAATTCCTAACAAAGCAAGCTGTTGCTTTGTTCTGGAATTCAAAAATTGAATGAGCTGATTGGCCTGCTCAGGCCTGCCTCTCAATTCATTTCTGGTTCTGTTTATTTCTTCTTGGGCGATTTTAACTAACTCATTTTGCTCAAAAATAGCTTGAATAGAGGGCCAAATACCCTTTATTAATTCAATGATGTTACCCCAAAGAATGTCATTTATTTCGTTTAGAGGCTTCTCCAATGAAAGATATTTTTCCAAAGCCTGAACCAATTTTTCCAACCTTTTTATCTCCCTGGTGTTGTCAGCAGCTGTCTTTTTAGATGTGTCATATTTTTCCTCCAATTTTACTAATTGCAATTTTGTTTCTTGGAGTTCTGTGACCCTCAGTTGCAAACTCTCCATTTGTTTTATTAAGTCCTCAGAACTCAAGCCAGAAGTATTCACTTGAGATGGTTGTATCTGCTGCCCTGTTGTTGTAGTACCTGTTGTTGAAGTCTGCCTGATAGTTTCCTGTTCCTGCAATGCTTTTTCCAATTCCTTCTCTGTTTCATTTAGTCGCTCGGTCATATTTAGAAGTAACTCCATTATTTCTTCCTGTGAATTACTTTTTATAACTTCTTGGGTCTGAGGGTGCCTCAAGGCTGGTAGTTTTAGCTGTTTTCTGAGTGCAGCTATATCATCCTCTTTCTTCTTTATCAATGCTTCAATACCTTTAATGTCTTTGGGATTGTGACCCAAACCAATGATTATCTCTTCTAAAGACTTTATTCTATTATCTTTGGCCTGTGAGGAGGCCTTCTCAATTTTCAATTGTGCAGTAGTGTTATTCAAAGAATCCTGCAGCGTTATAGCTGCCATGGCCTTGTTGGTGAGAGTAGAATAGACCATTTCCCCAGTTTTTCTGTGTAGCTCTATCTGGTCCAGGGGATGGATATCCTTTGCCAAAAATTCAAAATTTGTTCTGATGTAATCTGCTGCTGAAGTGGGCTTTGGCACCTTTGTTTTGAAGTGGCTCATCAGCATTTTGCCTTGTGAAAGGTCAAACGCTGACATTAGCCTTTCTTGATTATGGGGAGCCATCTTCATATACTGATCATATACCTTCATTTTCAATGGATCATTCTTTGTTTTAATATTAATGAAGGTTCTTTTAATATCTCCAGTGTCTGTCTTTGGTGGTCTGAAAGATGAGACCTCAGTGCTTAATTGCTTCTGTAAAGCCTTTCCTTTCTGTCCTGTATTTGTCTCACTAACTGTGCCAGTTAGTTGACTATCTTCCCTCCCATCATCAAATACTTCATCTATAATTTCTACATCTGGAAGAGGATATGACTTGTGTTTTTTAGTTGGATGTGCCTGTGAGGTTCCTTTAGGAGGTGTGGTGTCTGGAACCTGCCTCTTCTTCCCTATTTCCACATTTAATGGAGTTTGCAACTCAGGAACTTGTGGATGCTGTGCCTGAGTAGGAGAAACCTGTGATTTTTCAGGTGTTTTGGAAGTTTGTGGTTTCTCAGCCATGACCAAAGTTTCAATGACCTGAACTACAGGTTCTTTTCCTTTACCCTTGGGTTCTGCTGCTACTGATGGACTGCTTTCTTGCAATGCTTGCTGTAGAGTTGTTGCTGAAGATGTGCCAATGTAGGGTACCTGCATTTGACCACACGTTTCTAGGTCAAAGTTCTTCTCAACATCTTTCATAATCTTATTCAATTTGTCTTCTTCACTTTCTTCTTCAACAAGTGTTCCTTCAACCCATTCATCTTGATTTGCATACTGTTCTAAATCAGGAATTTTGTGGTGTATATAAGGAGATGATTTATTCTTTAATCTCTTTTCGCAAATAAAACCAAAGGGATCATAAGGAACCCAATGGAAAGATGTTTGGAACTTTCTCTGTAATAGATTTTCTGCTTCTCTCTCAGCCTCCCTAGAATTGCAGATGAAAGGACCTAATTGGCTTTTGATCCTTAACTGAGCTTTCTTCTTTACATTACAAAAATGGATCACATATGAATTGTTCATTTGCCTGAAGTATTCCAAGGCAAAAATCCTCATTGGTACATATCTGGGTAACTTGAATGGATGTAATTCACATCCATAAATCCTGATGACCGTATGGTTCTGATACAAATACCAATCCCCAACCTTATAACTCTTTGACAGTTGCAAGGTCTTTCTAATTTCATTAGTGAGTCTTGGGGGAGGAATTCCTGTTAACAAAGTTGTTGCAGGATAAACAAACTGATCAATGAATTCTGAGTAGGAGTAAGGAGAATCAGAGGAAAAATGAATGATGGGGGACCAAAATATGACTGACCTGGGATTTCCATTGGCATCAAGTTTCTGAACAGGGAAAGGGAACCTTTCTAACTGATAATAGATCATAAGATGATAGATAACGGAGGAGTACTTAAAAACTTTTTCAGTACCTAGCCTTATGAATTGATCATGAATCTTGTTGGCTATGAAGGAAGCAAAGTCATATTTAATCTCAGGAGGTTGCCCAGGGGTAAAAATGGATAGCAAAGCCAAGGTTATCTCATCCACATATTCACTGGTGTTGAATCCTAAGACAAAAGATATAATATTTACAATGAGCCTTCCCAATGTATTGAAAAAGTAAAAACCATAGGGAGGAGACCCTTTTGGCTGGTGGTCAGGTAACATGAAATGCTGACACATGGATTTTAGCTTTTCTGGGGTTAATTGCCTGGTTTTCTCAATCAATCCTTCTATGGACAATGGAGCTAATTCTTGGTCTGGTTCAAAGTGTAACATGGCATTGATAGCCCGGGGAGTGATGGGAAACATAATACTTTGATCAGGAGCTATTACAGACCTTCGTGCAGGATCATAGTTTAAGTGGCAATAATGGATGATTTCTGGGAAATAAATGACCGAAGGAATGAGATACCTTGGGAGATTGGATTCCCACAACCCTATAAGATCTTGCCCCTTTGAGTATTCATCTCTGCAGCGACAGAAACTCAATAGGGGACTTTCATCAAAGTGCAGGTCTTTAATTTGGAAATCTTCGTCTATCAAAGGTAAATAGTCTAATTCCCGGTGAGGAGCATTCAATGGAGTGATATTCAGAGCTGCCGGGGCCTCCATTTTGGTTCTTGTGGATTCAAAATGGAGGTTTTTGTTTTTCCTTACAAGCCGGGCGGGATTTCTAAAATGAAGGAAATTGGCACAATTTGGTGGTTCAGGGAGCAATTATTCAGTTTTAAAACCTCTGGAAAAGGCTCAATGACAATTTTTAATCACTATTTCAGCGAAAAACAAAGAACACAGAGTTTTATTTGCAGTCGGGGCGGAAAAGGATAAATACCTGCTTTTAGACGGAAGCTGGTTCTTTAACAGGTAACAGGTAATGGCAGGACTATTCTTCAACACGGGCGCAGCGGAATCTTGGAGTGAATTGGTCAATTGCAGTGGAAATTTGAAAATCGCAGCGGGAGCTCTGTCGTTTTCAGAATAACGAAAAGAACAGGAAAAACATGAAAAATGGCTTTATTTACAAGTTAAAAGAGTTTTTTATTTTTCCGAGGGATGACGTCATTGACGTACGGGGTGACGTATGCAAGGTTGGGCGGTAAGCGGTAAGCGGTAAGCGCCCGCACCGCTTTTGGTCGAGGGTGGTATTGATCGCGGGGGGAGCGATTCCACAGAACGTTTGCCACGTGGATGGTGGACTTTTCAAATACCGCTCGTTCCCCGCTGGTTAACGCTCTGACAAAGGATGGGTAGCGGGGTTCACGCGGACCATTGATCTGCGAAGGGTTGATCCGATGGCTGAGGCGATGGGGGAATAGGTGGAGGCTTTGGATGTGGGCCCGTCGGGCTTTAAACGCTTTTTAACGTTCTTTAATCACTCCGGGGAATATTTAATAAGAAGATAAACAGTTATTAATTAGTCCTGATGACTAATTAATCCCGAATGTGTAAGAAATGGGTTGCGGCGGGGTTTGGTTAGGTGGAATGCCAGGTGGACAATCCACGGTGGCGCAAGACTTCTCCGAATTTTTATTCATATTTTTGTGTTTTAAACATACATATCGCATGTTTAAAGTTTTTTGTATATATATTTTTATTATATGGTAAATTAATTAATACAACTAATTCACCATAGGGGCGGGATTAAGGTATATTGATAATTTTAACCAAAGGGCATATAATGGGTTTTTATTTTAAATGCGCGGGGATATAAAATACTTTGGTTAAACTTTATACTAAGGGGGTTTTGGGGTATATATAAACAAAGGAATTATATACTTAGGAAAGGGTATTTCACTAGGGATTTATTAAAATAGAGTTAAATGTTAATATGGCAAAGGACAAGGAAACTCAAAATATTTTTGTACATCTAAGAAAGTGATAACTTGTGAAGTAAATTGCAACATTTTATCTTCAACACTTAAACTTAGAATAACAAGTTATCTTGAGGGGTTTTTATGAAATTATGCATCAGTCTCCTAAGTAAAATGTGATTTTACTTAGGAGAAAGTTAAAAATGGAAGATAACAATGGTGAATTATCTCAAGTACTTAGGTCTTTTTTGATCATTAGGCCGAGGGTCCGGTCCCTCCAGAAGTCAAGGAAATGCCTTGAGCCCTTTCGATCTCCAAACACTTTAGTACTTTTGGGGGAAATTAATAAAACCTTTAAGGGGGAAAATGATGAGGGAAGTTAATGAGTTTGACTTTGCTTGCTGTGATTTTCCAGTATATTTCCTGATTTAGTACTTGTGACGAAAGTAAAGGATCAAAAACATGTAGCAGCATCATTCATCAGATAACACTTTGCAGCACCATCTACCTACCCTATCTACTTAACACTACCATTTTCTCTTCTTTATTAGGGTGCATTTAGACTTGCAAACCCTTTTCAACCTTTTTCTTTTTACATGATAAATCTATCTATTTCTACCCTTATTACATCCAAGGGCTCAGATTAAACTGTTGAGCACCTTTTATTAACTCTACCTATCTACTTATCTGCCAAGATTAAACTGTTTGGTCAGATATTTATTCTCTAATCTATAACATGAAATTGAAATATGAGTAAGCCAAGTTTAAACAATTTGACTTATTCATGAATTGTGGCAAAGGTTTGACAAGCTGCACACAATTGCTTTATTACAAAAATGAAATAGTAGTGGCATTTGGATTTGCACACTTTCCTTGGTCTATTTTTTGTTTGGGGTTCATTTCTTTCACTTTTTTGACCATTTTATTCTTTTTACCCTTTGATCTTTCTTTTAGGGTATACCCTCTTTACATTTTTTAAATTTTTTGATTTTTTGGTTTTTCAAGAATATGGAACACCTTTTCTCAAGAAAGAAGGTTTGAACATATTCCATAGTTTCAATCAAGACAATCATGAAATATGAAACCTATTGATATAGGAGGCTAACAGATGTGTCGGAAGGTGACCAATCGAGGGTGGGAAAAAAATGCGCCCGATAAAACCTACGATGCGATGTTGCGTTGATCATTGATCGGCCTTAGATAAATGGTTGGGAATGGGTTTGATTAATGAATGACAAAACCACATTATAACATAAAGAAGGCGGAATTTGATTAAAAACGAAGGTTTATTGACTATGGGGCAGGATATATATATATATATATATATATATATATATATATATATATATATATATATATATATATATATATATATATATTGGCACCCGGTTTCAGGGCCGTTGGTTTAATGGAAAGCAATAAGCATAGGGCTAATATATGTAAGGGCCAATCCCATTGGAAGCATGATGCTGGTCTTTCAATCTACCCATTTTAATTCTCCGATGCGATTAACGCTTCAGGACTTTAACTCTTGGTCCCAGGCATAGGATTATATGTAGAGAAGTGAAGGGTTGAGTTTTATACAACGAGGCTCAATCGCATCGAAAAAATGATACGATACTTTTCAATCTACCCATTTTCATTAAAAAACATTGTTTTGGCAGGTTTAGACCAAAACTTAGGAAAAGTGGGTTTATGAATTTACAAAGGGAAATAAGCATCGGGAATGGGTTTTAAACAATTTTTAGCACCCGATTGCAGGCCCAAGGGTTATATGAAGTGGTAATAAGATCGGGGTTTATAAGACAAAGTGCTTATCACATCGGAGGCTTCACCATAAGAAATAGACTTGCGTGCTCCAATTTCTCCGATGCGATAAGCGCCTAATGGGATAAGCGCTTGGTTCCAGCACCAAGACGTGTGGTGGGGAAGTGGTTTAGGACTTAGCCCAAGGGGGCTTACACCTGCAGCTTAAAAAATTATTTTTTTGTGAAAATTTTCACAGTTTTTGATGGATCTGGGGGTTTCGGTAAAGTTTTAAAATGAGCTTTAGACTTTGTAAAAGGGATTTTCATGAAGGGAAGAAGGGAAATCATGAAAAATAGAGTAATTTAATGGGGGAAAAGGGAATAAAATGAAGGTTCATTTTTTAGTGGTGGAGGGAAAAAATGGGATTTTGCAGCAGTCTTTTCTTCATGAAAATAGTAGATTTTTAGAATTAAAAGGGAAACAGCAGTGATGATTAACCAAAGGATAGAATATCTTCAGAAGAATTTAGGCACCAACAATTTTGGCAACCAAGTTGTTTCTTTAAGGCTTTCCAAAATGATTTAGTCACCACTTGATATGAAAATTTTTTATAGGTGGCTAACAGGCCCTGTCTCTTAGGAAGCTTCCATGATAGGTGGAAAATGACTTCCTATACATGGAGATCCAGAGCCAAACCACTCAACTCCTTTTGATGATTCATTTAGGAGTTTGTTGGAATAAAAATTCCGCCATTTATTTTTAAAAACCATCCCTTAGTAAGCTTGGCGCAAGTGAAACACAGGGATAGAGTGCCAGTTGGCACACCCTCTACTGTGGATTTCCCCCATTGGCATGAGGGATGGACTGGCTAGTCATGCCAAGGCTAAAACATCTGTTTTTATGGTTTTTCAAAGGAAATTTTATTTATGGGAATGTTTTTCCTTATGCAAGAGGATGCCATGAAGGTGGTTCCAGGTCATTTTTGATCTGAATGGAAAATGGCATCAACCCATGGTATGCATCTACCCATGTTATCCATCAACCTGTTAGAGTCGGTATCTTCATCCCTCTGTCAGAGATAAAAATATCTTTTGTTGCATTTAATTTCAGGTTTCTCATTCAGTTCAGTCACCTTCATTCCATTAGGAGCATGGATCATCTGATGGAAGGGTCTTTTCTCTCATATCCCTGATTCCCTGTACTTGCTGGTCCGTGTCTGCTCATTGAAATCATTTTAAAATCATTTACAGTCATGTTTGGTCCTTTGGTCAAACAAAGAGTCATTTTAGGGTTTCAGTCTCATTAAGTCTAGGGTTTCGTTAATTTAGTCTTCAAAATGGCGAATAATGTCAGCAGGCACATGAGGGAGGTTCGGAATAAGTTTTCCATTGCAAAAATTTTATCGTCATAATGTTTGATCATGATTCTTCTGCAAAACTTTGTTTTGAAGAAAAATCATCAAATTCATCCTTTGTAATAAATGTAACGTAATTTTCAAAAGTTTTTTAGTTGTGAAGTTCTTCAGGTGCAACCCTGGTCGCCTTTGCCAAAATCCCATGCCAGCTATCCCTGCAAAAAACAGAAAAGAAATTCATCATTTAGCTAAAAAATCAAAGTGGAAGCAGAAACAAAGTTTATGTGAAAGTGCCAAAGTCTGCAACATTACAAAAGTGGGTTTTCCAAATGAAAAATCAAAATCCTTTGTATATATAAGATATTTTCACATTCAACAATCCATTTGAAAAAAAAGTTATCAAAGAGCCGAGTCAAACCGTGGAGGAGCGAAACATTCTTTGGAAGGCCAGAACTATGGTGAAGTTCACAGTCACGGCGCATTGGGCAACATGCATGGCGCATAGGGCCATTTTTCACCGTGAAAATTTGAATTGGTGCAGCGCACACAATAGGCGCGACGCACTAGGTTGTGCGCGCGGTGCACAGGGCCGAAAGAATAAGAATTCATGCCATCTCTCTCAAATTTCAAAACGTTTTTGCCTCCCTTGTTCCAAGTAAGTTCATGAGATTTTGAAATTTCCATTTGATGTTGATTGAGGTTAAATAAGAGAGTTTGAATGCCAAAATTTTAAACCCTATTCTCTTGTTAAAAATTGTTCCCTTAGGGTTTTATAATTGGTGTTTTAAAGTGATTGTGGTGCCAAGTGCTCCAACTCCATTCTCCACCTGTGGTTCATTTCCCATCACTGTAATATTACCATTACAGTCCTCCCCTATTCCCTTATATCCCAAGTCATTTTCCATCATTTTCCCCTTCCCATTTCATTTGTAAAAATTCCCAAAACCCCAATAATCCAAAAAATTCAGTGGAAAAATTCAGTGGCTGTCCCTTATTCCTAAGTTTGTCAAATCAAAAGCTTTCAAAAGGAAAAATACCACTTTACAAGACTTCAGTGTTCCCATTGTCCTATTTTTCCCACAGTCCCTCCCCTTTGACACACATTTGGTAGTTGAAACAAAGCACCAAATTCTCATTCTTCATATCATTCAAGCCAACACACACCTTGCATTAACCTTGAGTACGATGGAGACAAACACTAATACATCATATGATATAGATAGTGATTCTACCACTAAGCTTCATGCACCGAGAAGGCCTCATAAAGGTGACAAACATGTGAGAGAAGAGCCCACCTCATTGACTCAATTGCAAGCTTGCCCACTTGCCATGGCATGTTTTCGAGAGAATTCATGCTAACACTATTGTGAGATGATTGCTAGGATTCATCATCATCAGGAGTTGGCTCATTTGTTTGTATTGCATTTACATGATGGTCAGGTAACTCTTGCTGGTTTAAATTTCACTTTGACACCGGAAACCTTCTCTCAAGCAACTAGAATACCGAATGTAGGTGAACAGTGGAACAAAATATAGCAGGTGGATAGAGTGCATTATGAACCATACATCAGGCCTAGCTATGTGAGACAGCTCAGCAGGGTGTTCCCATTCCGGTTCCTAAAGGAATCCTATGCGCCTTTGATGAAACTTATTATCATATACTTCAGTTGTGAGGGCCGGTTCTCACGCCTTTATGCCTACCACATCAGATTATTGATGCATTTCACTAGAGTGATGATGATGAACATTCCTTATTTCATATGTCGAAATATCAAGAGGATGACCATGATTGTGCAAAAGAAAACTCTCGAGTAGCAGTACAATAGTATTTATCACTATGCACTCATCAAGATCGTGGTTTTACATCAGCTTGGATTGCAGGGCATTTCATGGGAGGATTTCATTTCTCGTGATTTCTTCGCAGTTCCTCAGGTTCATCCAGAGGTTTTTCATGAGCCAGGTGAACCTTCACATCAGCCTGAAGGTCATGAGTATGTGTCACTTATCAGAGAGGCACTAGAGTATTGTTTGCAGCAGCCCGACGAGTACTATCTCCACCCGGGGTGGAAGGGGTATCATTGCCATCATCAGAAGAATAGGTATAGGTACAGGACAAAGGAAAGAGGCCTATGCAGGATGAAGGCCCTTCAGGAGGCCAGGATATTGATTTCATATTGATTGATGAGGATTTGAGCTCTCCAAGCTCAAAGTTGAGAGAGATCATTCAGGAGCAGAAGGTGGAGATTGATGCCTTGACCGTCAAGTTGCAGAGAGCCCAATGGATCATAAAATACATGGAGTAGAAAAATAAACAATTATAAGATCAACAGATAATCATGGAGTTGCAAAACATCCGTGAGAACCGACAAGCTGCCCGAAGACGCCAAACCGAGATGACACCCATTGAACGGGAGATTGAGGCTGAATGGGAGACTTGGCTTGAGAGGGTCAATATTCATCTTGAGAAGCTATTGGATAAGACAAACAAGGAAAATAACATGCTAAAGCACATGAAGAACCACTATTGGGCACGAAATCATGTTTGCAAAGCGAGGATCAAAATCTTGAAGGCAAGGCTAAGGAGGGCACTAAAGCATCGTAAAAGGTATGATAGACTCCAAATTTTGGTTGAAGCTTCATTGGCCCAGCATAGTGCTTTATGGTGGACATTCAGCCCAAATTTCAAGAAATTTGGGAAAAAATTTGTCAATTTTGAATTTTTTGTCCTAAACACAGATTTTCCTGCCCGATGCGTAGCGCCATTTGGCGCGCGCTTATAATTGGCAGCTCCTTTGGAGGAAAAATTTGCATTTATATATTTTTCATAAAAATTTATGCATTCTTATGGATTACCTAAGTATTTCATCAAGTTATGGGTTTCCTAAAGGGTCAAAAACACCCTAAAAATGGCCTTTCTGCCACTTTTTGCACACACAGGAAGCAGTGTTGGGAGATTTGATTTGTGGAAGGGAAAATGGAAACCAAATCTAGAAATTTCACATGGGTTGGAAAATAGATAGGCATGGATTTCCAACAAGATATCCTGCACTCAATTTGGACTTCGGGAAGGCCCTCAAAATCAACCTCAAACTTGTGCTACGCATAGAGATTTTGGGGGCGGCGCATAGGGAAATTTGGCCTATTTTTCACTCAGCAGCTCAGATTTTCGCCTAGATTTGGCTAGTTTGACTTTTTCATGTAACTCTTGATGTACCTTGATGTAATTTCATGACCATGATGTAATTCTGGCACATTTTTACTCATCTTAGTAGATTCATTCACCAAAAAGTAAAATGTAAGTGAATGAATCAGTTTCCTATCATATAGAGGCAAGTTGTTTCATTGACTATTTTCCATTTCTTAATTTAGATATGGTTGAAATAGCTCCTCAAATGATGAGCTCGACCCCTAAAGGCATGTGGGTGAGTTAGGCATGTCTATATCTTGTAGTTCTTCAGTCATTTTCAGGGTTGGACACTTGGGATGGCTTGGCACTTCATTGTACATTTCATCTCTGCAATTTTGGCAAAGGAATAGACCAGGGTTTGCAGCACTCTTTGGGATCCATGTGGCTCTATGTTTTTATGGTGTTTTTCTCTATGTAATTTTAATATCAATTATGTTTATGTGTATCATTTCCCTTCTCCTTTCTTCTTAAATTAAACAAACAAGTTATAAAGGTGGAATTCATTATATTGCTTTGATCTGCCTTCAGTTTTGTTTAATTTTCCATGTTTTCATCTGTTTGAAGAGGATTCTAGAAAGCCTCTTACCCTCTTCAGCTCCTCACCGGTCTGAAATATCCATTAATTCAATTCAAAGCATCAAAACAATTTCCTTCCTTGCCCCATTTAGAACTCTGCAAAAACTAGGCCTCATCCCCGAACCCAAAACTGCCTTTCCCTTTGATCCAAAAAAACCCCCAAAATCAAAATCAAAATCCTTTACTTGTATACCTAGCCTAAAATTAGCCTTTATTTCAAGTCATCTCAAGCCCCTTCGATTATTTTTGTTGAGATTGACCCAGAGAGATCCCTCTCTTGTTCTAGTAGGGCTAGCTACCAGAATGAGCATGGTTTGATGTTACCCTGAACTCTACCTTATTTCAGCCTAAGGTAGATTTAGGAAATAAAACCACCCATGGAATTTACCCATGGTATTGTAAATGGAATGGACCCATGGTATTCATCCATCCATGATATTTATTCGCCCATGGTATTATAAGTGACCCATGCTATGTATCCACCCATGGTATTCATCCACACATGGGATTTACCCATGGTATTGTAAGTGGTATCTACCCATGGTATTGGCCCATGGTATCCACCTATGGTATTGTATCTCAAAAAAGGCTATAAATAACAAGCCTCACTTTGTAAAAGGACAAATTGTCTCCCACAATGTAGCTTCTAAATTTATTCTCTGTTTTAATAAAACAAGTTTCTTTATGGTTTTATTTTCTTTGTGGCTTTGATACCACTGATTCAAATCTTGTGGGGGAGGCCCCCAAGATCTAAAAAATTGAAATGGATCTGACAAGATCTGCAAAATTAGAATTCTAGAAAAAAGAGAGAACACAAAGAAACTTGTTTTATTAAAATAGAGAATAACTTAAGAAGCTACATTGTGGCGTGTTAGCCATCAGTATTTTTATTTTTTTTATATGTTAGTGATGACTATATCTATAGCTGAGTTTTCTAGAAGCTGATTTCCTTATGTCAATATGTCATCCAGAAAACCCTCCTAAAACTTTTTTTTCCTTTCTACTTTTCAGTCCACCCCTGTCGAAATCAAAACCTCATTACCACTATCCTATCTAGATTCAGCCCTACTGGTCTGCCCATCAGCTTCAAAAGGCAAATCCAAATCTATTTCAAAAGTCTCCCCTATGTTAGGAAGTGGCGCTTTAAGACATTTCACCCTAGGCGATCATCAAAAAGCCAAAAATCCTCCATCTGTTACAGACCAACCATAACTGACCTCCCATTCTACAAATGAAATTAACAAACAGCTCTAAGTCGTGCCACTTATATCCCTAGGTCTCAGCACTGCATGAACCTCAATCTCAAGCTGACTATTAGGTGTTTCACAGTGTTTTATGGATTCTGCAAAGAATAGGAAATATAACTTCATCTCAAGATTAAATGCTTGGATCTACAGTTAGAGGAACAACTGCTTCTAAATGTATTATGAGCCTGAGATGAAGCTGCAAAACAAAAAGTCACTCATCAGGACCTTACAGCTCTTTCCAGCATGAAAATCACAGTAAGAAAAAGACATCATTGTCACAGCAAACTGGTAAATTGTCATGGCCCAGAACCTCCTTCATTTACAAGCAGAGGGTTAGGGCGCCTCCTTCATCCACAAGAAGAGGGCGCGGGCCAGTACTGACTTTAAAGATTGCAAAAGTCCAGGTTTGCCTTTTTACTAAACAGTGAAACAATATCTCCAGGTTTTATGAATATGACTGATGATCATAACAGGAATAGAGTTTGAAATATGCTAGCTCAAAGGAAAAAGAGTCTGGTCTGATAAAGGAGGTCATCTGAAGCTTTCAAATCATGTGAATTGTTGAACTGTAGAAAGGCATGTCATTAGTAAAAATTTCAATCATAAGAAGCCTGTTTGCCCACAAGATCAAATGGAATAGATGCTGACAACAAATGCCATTACACAGGCAGAAAGAAAGTTCTTAGTTTCTCAAAAGGCACTGACCTCCATAGTCACAGAGACTATTTTTCAAGTAATTTGTCATGAGATGACCAAAGCAAATGATGATATTTCAGTCACCCTCAGAGCTGTGCAGGGATACAGTGTCACTTTGGCTAGGGTTTCTTCTGAAACACAGTGATGATTGCAAGTAGAGATGCTAGTATTGATGTTTTTCAAGTGGTTTACTTACCATCACATCCAGAGAAAAGTTGTGTCAAACAGATTTGTAAAAAAACCTTCAGATACCTTACCTGATGAAGAGCCTCCTCCATGTATGAGCAGATGGCCCAAGCCATTGCAGGTTGTTGAAAATTGATTGATCTAAAAGTGCAGTGGAAGGATACAAAGAAATTAAATAGAAGTCATTGCACAGGTAAATGATAGTGTTTATGATACAAAGGTATTGGTTTTCCTATTCAAATGAGATTTCTGTCAAACTGTACCTATAGTGGAAGGGAGAAAATATTGGATATATGCATGCATTGATACCAAAAGGAGCAGTTTCTTTAAAGGAAGTGGTTAAATAGTACTCCACTATCACCTACCCAGAAGTTTAAAGGAGCTCTTTTTGAGTGAAACAGAGAAAATATGGTATGAAGGGAAGCAGCCAAAAGATGGCACTTACAGTCCAGGGAGAAGCCTATAAATCACCTAAGAGCAGAAATTATTAAACAAGTTGAAAGAGTACAGGCCATCTCCTGTTAAATGACAAAACAGTCGCCAAGGTTTGTCAAAATGCTCTTTGTCACATTCTGATTGATTTTCTTTAGATTATCACTAAGAAGGTAAAACAGTGGACAAAGTTGAGCTATAGAATGCATGATGAATAGGTATATAATGCTATAAATGGACAAAGAAGAGGTTTGATAAATTGTCAGTTTTGGAGTTTGGAACAAATGCATCTTTCTCATCATTCAAAGGACAGATACATCATAGGAAATGTACCTATAAGCAGGAAATTATTTTGGAAAAAAGGGGCACCTTCTTGAAATCGAGAAACCATAACCAAATTCAAGTTATGTCAGTAAACTTGGCACCTGTTGTATTTAAAGATTGGAGAAGCTGTCAAAGACCAGAGACTGTCAAGACAGGTTTACAAAACCATGTCCTTCAGAAACAACTCGGTATTCAGATACTTCATTGACAGTTTTAAAAGGGGTTGTTAATCCATCATAACTATGACCAGTATTTTTAAAAACAGTGGCAGAGGTGATGTAGAAGTTTTTGAGTTGTTTGTCAAAGTTTAAAGATCGGTGTTGAAATGTCACCCATGAGACAAAGTTCTGGTTTTTTCTTAACCTTTTCTGTTTGTTATAAGGCGGTTAGTCCATGATTAAATGGTCTAATAGGCATAGAAAATCTTCAAATGCATGCACAGACTATGAATTCATTTTTGCACATATGCCAAGGAATACTGCAAAAAAGGGTTAAAGGGACTGTTTTCACCTTGCAAAACCCAACGGAGTGTTCATATTATATTTAAAAATTTTGACCGTGGGGAGTTTGATATATAGAAGGGAGTAAGATGGGAAAGGCGCATTCCCACTTTCAAATCAAACAAAGTTTTCTTTTATTATTGCCCTCGGCATCAAACAAGGGAGGTTCCAGGTGAAATTGAAGTAATTTGCACTGTTTATTGGCCGAGCGACGCGCCTGCCATTCCGCGCGACGCGCCTGAGGGCGAAATTACAAAGGCTCCCAGTGTACGCGCGACGCACCTGTACAGTGGCGCGACGCGCCTGTACACGCCCGACAGCCCGACCCGACAGGCCACCCGGGTGGTTTCTCTTGCGCGACGTTCTATCTTCAAAGGGTGTCGTGCAGGTTTAAAGGTTTCTGGTGTTACTTCATGCTTTTCAAAATGGGTGTTCATCAAAGTTAAAGGTATGCTATATGTTTTTCACCTGGTTCCAAAAATACAAAGTGCTACCAAGGTTTAAAGAGCCACTGACAAGTTTATAGAAGCCAGGTTTAAATGTGAGAGATAAACACCGGAGAGGTGTGATGTTTTGATTCAAAGAACGCTTTTTCACTATTAAAAATGCTGCGAATTTTCACCACTCCACATTCAAAAATTTCAAAACCTTGTCACTATAGTTAAAAAACAGTGTTTCTTGCACGGTGATCTAAAGTGTTAAATTGTGATGAAGTGCTGACTGTGTCATCTAGAACACCTACGAGAAAAAGATTGGTGTTAAGACTAAGGGCAGCTTGCTTAGTTTTCAAAACATCGAAAGGCAGAGGTTTGTCCTATAAAGAACCGTGTGTTGATTAAAAGGAGAGTTGGTTATAAAAAGACAGGGTTTAGGTCTAAACATAAACCTTTCACACTGTCCTCAAAACATTGCCATATTGTTAAAACAATGAAATGCAACCAATAAAAGGGATTTTGACATATTTGTTTTGAAAAAGGAGAACTCACATAGTTTTTGCCAACAACTGTGTAGTCTTCTAATAAACTCTGTCATTTTTTTGCTCCAGTCCTGTGTATTGACAGTCTAAGCATATGTATGGTGGTTTGCAAGAGATGCATTAGTGGACTGTCGGCACACTCATACAGGGCAAAGTTTTTAATGATTGCAAAATTTACCATGGAAAGGAGTAAGAGGTATTGAGTGGCATTTCAAAACTCATAAGAACAGGGTAATCAAAACACTTCTCACAACATGCTCCTAGCAATCTGCCCCTCTTTTTCACTACTGTAAATTTGTTGACAGAGATTTTCCAAAGGTGAAAAGAACACTGAAGGGCAGAGGTTGTTGATGGTTGAATTTTAACATTGGAGACAGAGGTATAGATGGGGTGGTGGATCTCTTAAAGTCACAAGTAAAGAGTGTTTTTCCTAAAAAACACTGTACACTGATATTTCACCTAGCCTAGGTCTGCCCTTCTTTTCACTATATTGTATCATTTTGAAGAAGTTGTTGACTGTGATATTTTTCAAGAGGAAGACCATTTCTGATGAGCAGGGTTTTTAATAATTAAAGATTTGTCTTAGAGACACAAATAAAAGTGTTGGTTGGCCTCTAACAAATTCAGAAGAGGAGTGATTGCTTAACACTGTATACAGGAAATTTACACAGCATTTTTGTCTCATCTTTACTGATGGTGTCCTATTGAAGAATTTTGCTTGGCTAAGGTACAGTCAAAGGTGAAAGGCTGGTTTTAAGGAGAGCAGAGGTTGTGAACTCAAAGACACTTGTTGCAGATCCTCCACCTCACATTGTTTCTCTGTCCAAACAGCATATTGACACAGTTTCAATTTCCTATCTCCACAGAAGAAATCAATGCTCACCCATCTGTGCTTTTCAATTTCCATGAAGTAGGCTGTCTTGATTTCTGCCAGAAGATAGAAGAAGTCAAGAGTTTTTCGCCACTAACACATTTGTGCGCTTTCAGATTCAAGGAAAAACACTTCCAATTGGCGGGTCTTGATTTCAAAATTTCTCCAAGGTATGTGTCCAAAGCTACCAAGATCCCGTATCATGGTGAAAAGTGGTTTAAACAAGCTCATCTTGATTTAGAGGATTATAAACCTTTCATCAAGCCTGAACATAGGGAAACTATCACTGCTATTTTCCCTTTTTCCTATCTTCTTGACAATTATGCTCCACTGATGAAAGCCATAATGAGATATTTCACTTGTGAAGGGAGGTTTAATCAAATTTATGCCTATCATGTCCTCTTGTTAATGCATTTTACCAGAAGCAGGCAACTAAACCTTCCGTACTTTTTGTCCAAGAGCATAGATAAAATGGCATCTACTGTCCAAAAGAAGGCTCCACCTCAGCAAATCCCTTCTCTCTTTCATCATTCCTTGATCAAGATTATCTTCTTACACCAGCTAGAGAAGAAAGGGGTTTCATGGGATTTATTCATCAACCATTCAGATTTTGCCACTGTCCCTCCTGTTCATGTGTCTCCTACTCAGCCTGTCCATCGCCCAGTGCCTTTGTCTAGTAGGCCTACACCTAGAAGACTCAAAATGACTACTGGGCAGTCAAGTCAACAGGGAGAAGGAGAGGGCAGTGAAATGCAGCAAATTGGAAATGAAGGCCAACAGCAGGCAGATGATGAGGGACAGCAGCAGATACAGGATGAAGGCCAGCAGCAGATGGATGATGAAGGGCAACAGGCAGATGATGAAGGACAGCAGATACAAATTGAAGGACAGCAGGTCCAAGATGAACAGCCACAGGTACACATTGATGAACAGCAAGTTGGGCAAGAAATTGAAACACCTCTTGAACCGCAAATTGGACAAAACATTGATGAGGAACAGCAAGCTAAGGCTGCCACCCAAACAGTGACCAAGGTCGCTCCTAGCAAGAGGAAATTGCCCAAAAAGACATCTTCTATCATGCCAAGGAGAAAAAGCGCCAGATTAGCTTTCAAAGGAAAAAGTAAAATTGGAGAAAGTACAAAGCATGGAGGTGAATTAGCTATTATCCCTATCCAAAGCGATGATAGTGACAATGAGGCCCGCCTCCTTGAAAACCTCCTCATTCACAAAGAAGGGAAAATTGAGGTATTACAGAAAGATCTTCAAAGGGCGAGGAATTTCAACCACTTCTTGGAAGTTGAAAACAAACAGATGAAGTTTTATGCAGCTATTCATGAGGCAAGGGCAATTAAGTATAAGAAAGAGGCAGAAAGGGCGCAAGCAAGAATTGAAGAGCTCATTGGTGAGTTTGATGATGAAGAGGAGGAAGACCAGCCTAGGTGGAAGAGGCCTAGGACCATCGGGCTTAGAAGAGCCTTGGAAAAGCAAAGAGCAGAAGAAGAAGCCCATTTCCAAGCCTTTCCTCTCACTGCCCTCCTTGAGCAGGAAATTGAGGAAAACAAAGAAGCATGGCTTGAGAGAGCTAACCAGCATTTGGAAATGAAGCTTGAGAGGGTGAATAGGGATCTTGAGCTACAAAGAAAGAGGACTCTTCACTTTCAGAAGCTAAATCAGTTTGCCAGGCGAAAATTAAAGGTAGCACAAGAGAAATTGAAGAAGTTGAAGGGGAAGCGCCTAGCACGGAAGGAAAAGAAAAGCATATCAGCCCTTGATATTTTAGCCTCAGCTTCGGAGCATGTTGCTATGGACCCTTGAGGGTCATGCATGCCAATTTTGGGCCTTTTTCGACAACTTTTTGTTTTTTGGCATTTTTTGGGTTTTTGGCCGAAAACTCATAATTTCACCATTTCAGTTTGATGAGTTTTCAAGGGAGGAGGATGATACCGATGGATGCCATAATTCCATGAGCAGGTCTCCAGCGATTTTCAGGGCATTTGGAGATCATTCGCCCCCTCAAATTGGCGAAAAATACCCTCTTTTTGCACATTCTACCCGCCATATCAGCAGTCTGCTATTTTCTGGGTTTTTACACACAGGTACAGTTTTGGATGACTTCCAGGCCTCGGATTGAGATGGTTTCAGTTGCGCCGGAAAGTAGACACAAAGAGATTTCCAGAAAGCCCTCATGAGCCTCATTTCGACATCGGGAAGGCTGCCAATTGCATCCAGCAAGTCAGGGGACCTTTTTCAGGCATAAATATGAAGTATTTTTGTAATTTTTGAACTCCAAAAATCTGTTTTTCCCAAATGTGCGTTAAGCTATTTTTATCATTGGGAAATGATGTAAAGTAAATATAATTTCCATTTTTAGCAGTTTTTTAGATATTTTGTGGGATATTTTGTGCCTTGGGCTTTGCAAAGCCTCAAGGACAAGTTTAGATATTTTGACTTGGCCAATGGGATAGCTAGTTGCTCCATGAGGTTTTCCTCCCTCTAGCCTATTTATTCCATGGTTTTCATTGTAAATCAGGGGCTGAACTTGAGAGAAGAATTAATACATTGGTCATATGAGCTTTGAAGAATAAACTTGTGTTATGATTTTTGGACTGCCTCTTGGATGCTTTTGAGGAGTGATGAAGGATTGGTGATGGATTCCATGACATGGTAGAATGGTATAGTTTTTTTTGTTATGTTTGTTTCTTCTAGTTTTCATTCATAATCCATGCTTCTTGCTGCTATAGATCAGTAGAGATTAGTTTTGAGATATGCCCATGGAGGCACCTCAAAATTCCTGAATCTTCATAGCTTGATGTTTTCTTCTTCCTTTGTTATGCTAAAGAATTCTTAACTGCTCTTTAGTAACCTAAGGATAATGTTTGCTAGTTTTATTTACAAGTTCTATGCATGTTGAGAAGGATGTATGGTGTGCCCTGCCTACCTATAAGTTGTCCATAGTTCTGTTCATAAAACTTTCTCTTTGACTGATTTGTTGATCATCTTGTTGAACCAAGGAGGCCTAGTCCCGATCTAGCCCTTTGCCTAAAACTATGAAATCTTGTTTTTCAAAGTGCCCAATGACTTAGAGACTATGTTTAGGTGTTCCGACGTATTTTATGAGTTGTTATTTTGTCTTATATGTTTTCCCCAAAGTCTGATAGCCATTTCCCGAAGTTAGAGGGTCTTATACCTCTATGTATGGCTGGAATGTTTGATTTCAATGTTTTAATTAGCTCATAGTTTCATTTAGCATGATTAATGGCTTGCTATAACATGTTTATGTCTGCTATAAACTAGTTACACTTGAAATCCCTTGTCTTTCACAAACTTGTTGTCCATTTAATCCATTTTGCCTAAAGATCCCTTCTACCGTGAATCAAATCGGCCCTACAGCAGCCTCACATCATCACCTCATAGCTTCCTTGACCTGTTTGACCCCATAGCCCAATTTATCTACATCTTGTTATCCAGTTTATGTATTTGATCAGTTTCATCCCTCACAAACTTAAAAAACCAAAAAACTAAAAACATACTTCATAACTAGCCTAATATCAGAACACCGTAAGTAAACACACCGACATCTTTTACACATATAGAGAGAGCCCTCTCCGAGTCCAGGAAGGCTAGGTCCTTGGGCTCCAAAGCTTGGTTTGATGTTACATCGTCATTTGGCTAGCCAATCGGCCAAATCACGGGACCCTAACATAATGGCGATCACGGTGGGACTTTGAGTTAGTGACAATCTAAGGACACCTTAGAACTCTAGAAGTCCCTTATTTTTAAGAATACTGTTTGATTGACTTATCCCACCGCTCACCCTAACATAATGGCGATCACGGTGGGACACTGAGTGATTAAAAACTTAGTTTCCCTAATCTTTAGAGACTTTGAGAATATTAGTTGGCTGACTTATCCCACCGCTCTCTAACATAATGGCGATCACGGTGGGACTTACTGAGTACATGACAGTCTAGAGAACTCTTATAGACTCTTTAGTCCTTCAATCCTAAACTCAGACCATCAGCCTTTAGAATCATTTAGTGTAAACTCTCTGTTTCACCATCTTAGCAAAGTGATGAATCAGGTTTATAACACTCTTACATCCTAGGCTGCACATAAAACTCAGAAAAACCCCCCAAAAAAAAAACACTCCTTTAGATTGGCTTTTGACAGTATTGGTGGTGGACCATACACATATACCTCAAAACAATAGACATTCCACCTGGCGACTCCACTAACTTCTAGTAGACCTTACTATTTTACCAAACTCTAGGCTACTATCTGATAGACCTATCCCATCGCTCACTAACATAGCGGGACATGGTGGGACACTGAGTACATAATAGTCCAGCAAACTCTTATAGACTCTTTGGTCCTTTAGGTACCATAAACAAGCAAGCAGTCCCTAGACCCATTTTTTAGAGTAAACTTTTTTTGTTCTCATCACCCTAGCAAAGTGTTGAAACAAGTCTAGGATACTTTAACAAACCATAGGCTGCACATAAAACTCAGAAATCCAAAAACATTCTCAGATTAGTTACTGGTGGTGGACCATAGCTATCTTCACAAAAACAACCCAGTTCCACCTGGTGACTCCACTAATCCATCCCTTTTATGTTTGACCATCCTTCACCTTAGTAAAGCTTTAGAAAAACCACTCATCCAGGACATTCACCAATACCATGCTCTCTAAACTCTGGATCTAAAATATGGCTTCACGAAGAATCAACACCAGATCCCATCCAGACCCAAATCCCCCTATCATAGTAGATGACCCAGAGAAGATTCTGTGGCAAGCTTCCGAAACTGATCATCTAGCTACTGGTAGATCCACCCGTAGAACAAGATCTGTACCTAAACATCGCACCATCCTACTAGATTCACCTTTGGAACTAGAGTCATCACAAACTCTTCCCAGAAGAAAATCATATAGTAAGATAAACTTTGACGATATTGAACCCCTAAACCCACCACAGAGTCCTAGTAGAGAAGCTTCACCTACCACTCCTCCTGATTTCCAGCTTCTTTATCAGTTTGGCTCCTATCATCCCAGATCTGCTCAAAACCAGATCACTAGTCCAAGTTCATCCGCCACACCTGGTCAGACCACCACTGTTCAAACCACTTCATTTCAGCCCACTAGTCCTCATCTTGTACATCATCCACTAGCTCCAGTCATGGCAGCCTGGTACGCACCTTTGGTGTTGCCACCGCCTTTAGCTCCTCTCCCAAACAAATATCAAGACAAAATCCCACACTTTACTGGAGAAGACACCACCACACCTCAACAGCATATAAGTAGGATGATTGATGCTTATGAATACCTAGAGGTACAAGATGAGACTGTCAGAATGAGAATATTCGCCCAAAGTCTTGGTGGTGAACCCAAAGCATGGTTCAAAAGCTTAGCTCCAAACAGTATCCATGATATCCCAGAACTACATCAAGTTTTCAGAAATAGGTGGGAAATCCGAAGAAACCCCATTCAAATCCTGTTAGAATATAACAATCTTAAACGAGAAAATGGGGAAAGTGTCCAAGCTTACTGTACTAGGTTCAACAGTGTATATAACTCCCTTCCACCTCATTTTAAACCTCCACTTGGTTTATCTTTGGCAAAATTTCCTGAGGGTTTTGATCCGGACATGACATATCATCTGAGAGATAAGGATCCCCCTACCTTGGAGGAAATGCAACAAATAGCCATAAAAGCAGATGCCAACTTAGCTGAAAAAAGAGCTAGAACTAGATCAGAAAGAAAAGTCACATATAGAGATGAGGTTTCCACTTCATCACCTTCCCTAGATCCCAGAATAGATGACTTAGTCAAATCCATGGCTAAAATGTGGGAAAAGATCAATGAAAAAGCTCCTGTTAGGGACAACCAGCCAAACCCTCCAATCAAAAACCGAAACCAAAACTTTAGGAGGGAGCAACCCCAAAACAGAACAAGGGATAATGACCAACAGATCAGGCCACCATTCAATGAAAACTATGTGGAAGAAGATGATAGGGACTCAGAACCTCTTGATGAACATCATTTAAACCTCATAGGGTCTGACAATGAGAGTGAGGTGTACCTCACCGAAGAAGAACAAGCGTTCTTTTCTCCCGATCAAGATGAGACCAATTATGAAGATCCCGATGACCCTGCCATAGAGTTTTAAAATGCTATTGTAGAAGCCCACAGGCAATATGACCTTAGAAGCAAAAGAAACCAAGATAATGTCAAGAAAGGTAACTCTGATACTGCTAAAGCTCCAGATACCATCCTCAAAAAAGCATCAAGCAGTGACAAAATCAAGGTTGAGAAGACTGACCAAAACAAAGCTAAATTTATCCAAACTAGTCCTCTCTCAGATACTCCTGGTACTTCTACAAAAGTCACCGAAACAACTATAGCAAACAAAATCCCAAAACAAGGTCAACAAACTCAGAATATAGAGAAGATCGTGGCTGAAAAAGCTGAAACAAACATATCTAAACTTCAACTACCCTTCAGCTTTGAAGGCGAAATCGCCAAGATTAAGATCACCATGCCTCTTACTGAACTCATTGCCCAAAACTCTTATAAATCCCAAGTACTAAAGGTCTTAAATCTAGGGAATGATGCAAACAATGTTAATCTGACTGATGACATTCCTGAAGTTTTGTTTGGTCCAAAGATAGAGGGAAAATTCCAAGAAGGAAATACTCTTCCATTTTACATTAGCCTAAACATCCACGACCAAATCCTCCACAATGCCATGCTAGACTCCGACGCCTCGCATAATCTCATGCCGAAGGTAGTAATGGAAAGATTAGGCTTGGAAATCACAAGACCATACAAGGAATTGTATTCATTTGATTAAAGTAGAGTCCAATGCCTGGGTTTGATCAAAGACCTTTGTTTTAGTCTGGCCCAAATACCCGCGAAACATCTAATCATGGATATAGTAGTGGCGGACATTCCTCCCAAGTACGGGATGCTCCTATCCAGATCCTGGGGAGCCAAACTCCAAGGGAATATCCAACTGGACATGTCATATGCCACCATTCCTGTATTTGGCCAAACTAGAATACTCTACCGAGAATAACACATGAAATACATGATTAGCAGTCAAGATAGGCCAGACAACATTCCAATGTGTTCCTTGCGTTCCGACCTAAACTCTTTCATTATGCATATTGATGAAAACACGGAAGAAGAGTCAGAGGAAACTGACGTAGACTTAGATCCACCACATCAGTTGTCCCTGGTGCCTTATGATGAACTAGACACTCAAAAATACCATGATCATGAACAGCTGTGTCTTGAGGAAAGTAAGTTTCCCCTTTCCAAAGTAGGATTAGAGCAAGAAGCGCAAACCCTTATGTATTATCAAACAAATTGCTCTAGCTTCAGTCAAACACCAGCAGTAACTTGTGGAAATTTCTTCCGGGTAAAAGCTTTAGAAGACCTACACATCATAAACCTGTTTGGAACCCGAGAGCCAGGGAGTTTAATGTTTGTACCATATCTCAAAGATTTACCATCATGTGATCCTCCTATTGCAAATAAAGCTTTAACTATAACCTCAGCAGCTCAAAATCTTGAGAAAATGTCAGATAAACTTATCATGAGCCAGGATGACTATTGCAATCCCAGCTTACCTGAACTACTGAAATTGGCTCATATTCTGTCTTTCCATGAAGAACTTAGAGATGCTAAAATCAGAAATCTCATGCAGAATACCAGTTTCTATAGAAAAAGCAAGAGTAATTACTGTGTCACTACCTTCCCCTCAAAGAACAATTTTTACAAGAGAAAACACAAAAATCTGAAACAAAATGAAATAATCAGGGATAAAACAGCTGGTCATAGAGTCTGCTTTGATTTTAGAAATAATACTGCATCTCCATATAACAAAAATCATGTTTTTTCTATCCAAGACCATGATTCACCAATTAAAAGTGCTTTTAATCATGTATTCTTGCAAGATGATGTTTCAGGTCATGATCATAAGATTCCTTTGCAAATTAGACAGCTTAAAGATTTTTTCCAGTTTGCGGGAGGTAGATCTGATTTCAAGTTCAAAATTGCAAAACCACCCAATATCAGAAATCTGTTCATGAAGGCCATGTTCCCAGTTTTAAATTTCTGTATTTTTGCATACCTTGATGATGTCATTATCTATTTCAAGAATGACCAAGAGTACATACACTACCTGAAGAAAGTATACAGTAGGGAAAGGAGTGGAAATCAGATATTCAGAGAGGTACAAAGGGAGGATACTGGGTTGTTTAGAGATTCTTGCATGAATCCCTATGTCATGTTAGAGAGAGAGAATTTCCCAAATTTTTCTTTTCAGGAGTTAAGTGGGCCAAGGGTGAGAGGAGATCCTTACGAGGATAAGATGCTGAAATTCCGTCATTTCCAAGATTTTTAAGTTTGAAGCATTTTCAGTCATTGTACATACCATTGTTTGAAATATTGAAAAAATAGAAAAGTCAAAAATAGTAAAAGATAGGAAAGTCAAAAACAGTAAAAAGCAGAAAAGAGGGCAAGTGAAGATAGAACAAAGGTCCCATGTTCTAAAAAATAGTTTTTCAGACAGCGAGCAAGTCTAAATGTCGCTACTAGTACTTCAATGTCTTGTTCAGCTATCTAGCCTAATCATAGCTGAGCATGTTTAAATTTATATGCTGATAAGTTAGTGAGTGCCAAGATAGTCAACATTGTGTAAGATTGACTTATCACAGAGCTTAGATTAGGGAGAGATTCTGGTTCCACATGCCTAAAACAGAACCAAAGGGAGAAATGAGGGATGAAAAACACATTGTACATCTTAGCCCCGCTTGTCTAGTTTCCTTTTATTTGCAGAATAACATTTGCGTGCAGCTTGTCTTTTATGCCGCAAATGCATGAAAAATCAGACTACCTAATCCTGATTTGATCATTTTTAAATTTCATGTTGTAGATTAGAGAATGAAATCCTGTCAAACTGCTTAATCTTGACAGTCGATCTAGCTTTAGGTAGAGAAATGAAGGAGTTCATCAGTTTAATCTGAACTCCCGGCAGATATAAGAGTAGAAATAGATAGGTTCATTTTGCAAAAACAAATATATGCATTGTCAAAAGGCTGCTAGTTCAAATGCGCCAAAGAGAAGAAAAAATGTTAGGAAAGATAGTGGGGTAGGTAGAAATATCATTGATGTTAACCATGCTGTCATTTTTCAGAAATAACATCAAGAAAAGGGTAAATTTTGCGCCAATGGATAAGGCACTAGTCTTCATAAGCCAAAAATATGAATTCTGGACACCTCCTGATGAGGAGCTGTCCTCCCCAAATGGAGACACTGTTAGCCATCAATATTTTTTTTATTTTTTTTACATGTTAGTGATGACTATATCTATAGCTGAGTTTTCTAGAAGTTGATTTCCTTATGTCAATATGTCATCCAGAAAACCCTCCTAAAACTTTTTTTGCCTTTCTACTTTTCAGTCCACCCCTGTCGAAATCAAAACCTCATTACCACTATCCTATCTAGCTTCAGCCCTACTGGTCTGTCCATCAGCTTCAAAAGGCAAATCCAAATCTGTTTCAAAAGTCTCCCCTATGTTAGGAAGTGGCGCTTTAAGACATTTCACCCTTGGCGATCATCAAAAAGCCAAAAAGCCTCCATCTGTTACAGACCAACCATAACTGACCTCCCATTCTACAAATGAAATTAACAAACAGCTCTAAGTCGCGCCACTTATATCCCTAGGTCTCAGCACTGCATGAACCTCAATCTCAAGCTGACTATTTGGTGTTTCACAGTGTTTTATGGATTCTGCAAAGAACAGGAAATATAACTTCATCTCAGGATTAAATGCTTGGATCTACAGTTAGAGGAACAACTGCTTCTAAATGTATTATGAGCCTGAGATGAAGCTGCAAAACAAAGAGTCACTCATTGAGACCTTACAGCTCTTTCCAGCATGAAAATCACAGTAAGAAAGGGACACCATTGTCTCAGCAAACTGGTAAATTGTCATGGCCCAGAACCTCCTTCATTTACAAGCAGAGGGTTAGGGCGCCTCCTTCATCCACAAGCAGAGGGCGCTGGCCAGTATTGACTTTAAAGATTGCAAAAGTCCAGGTTTGCCTTTTACTAAACAGTGAAACAATATCTCTAGGTTTTATGAATGTGACTGATGATCATAACAGGAATAGAGTTTGAAATATGCTAGCTCAAGGGAAAAAAGAGTCTGGTCTGATAAAGGAGGTCATCTGAAGCTTTCAAATCATGTGAATTGTTGAACTTTAGAAAGGCATGTCATTAGTAAAAATTCCAATCATAAGAAGCCTGTTTGTCCACAAGATCAAATGGAATAGATGCTGACAAAAAATGCCATTACACAGGCAGAAAGAAAGTTCTTGGTTTCTCAAAAGGCACTGACCTCCATAGTCACAGAGACTATTTTTCAAGTAATTTGTCATGAGATGACCAAAGCAAATGATGATATTTCAGTCACCCTCAGAGCTGTGCAGGGATACAGTGTCACTTTGGCTAGGGTTTCTTCTGAAACACAGTGATGATTGCAAGTAGAGATGCTAGTATTGATGTTTTTCAAGTGGTTTACTTACCATCACATCCAGAGAAAAGTTGTGTCAAACAGATTTGTAAAAAAACCTTCAGATACCTTACCTGATGAAGAGCCTCCTCCATGTATGAGCAGATGGCCCAAGCCATTGCAGGTTGTTGAAAATTGATTGATCTAAAAGTGCAGTGGAAGGATACAAAGAAATTAAATAGAAGTCATTGCACAGGTAAATGATAGTGTTTATGATACAAAGGTATTGGTTTTCCTATTCAAATGAGATTTCTGTCAAACTGTACCTATAGTGGAAGGGAGAAAATATTGGATATATGCATGCATTGATACCAAAAGGAGCAGTTTCTTTAAAGGAAGTGGTTAAATAGTACTCCACTATCACCTACCCAGAAGTTTAAAGGAGCTCTTTTTGAGTGAAACAGAGAAAATATGGTATGAAGGGAAGCAGCCAAAAGATGACACTTACAGTCCAGGGAGAAGCCTATAAATCACCTAAGAGAAGAAACTATTAAACAAGTTGAAAGAGTACAGGCCATCTCCTGTTAAATGACAAAACAGTCGCCAAGGTTTGTCAAAATGCTCTTTGTGTCATTCTGATTGATTTTCTTTAGATTATCACTAAGAAGGTAAAACAGTGGACAAAGTTGAGCTATAGAATGCATGATGAATAGGTATATAATGCTATAAATGGACAAAGAAGAGGTTTGATAAATTGTCAGTTTTGGAGTTTGGAACAAATGCATCTTTCTCATCATTCAAAGGACAGATACATCATAGGAAATGTACCTATAAGCAGGAAATTATTTTGGAAAAAAGGGGCGCCTTCTTGAAATCAAGAAACCATAACCAAATTCAAGTTATGTCAGTAAACTTGGCACCTGTTGTATTTAAAGATTGGAGAAGCTGTCAAAGACCAAAGACTGTCAAGACAGGTTTACAAAACCATGTCCTTCAGAAACAACTCGGTATTCAGGTACTTCATTGACAGTTTTAAAAGGGGTTGTTAATCCATCATAACTATAACCAGTATTGTTAAAAACAGTGGCAGAGGTGATGTAGAAGTTTTTGAGTTGTTTGTCAAAGTTTAAAGATCGGTGTTGAAATGTCACCCATGAGACAAAGTTCTGGTTTTTTCTTAACCTTTTCTGTTTGTTATAAGGCGGTTAGTCCATGATTAAATGGTCTAATAGGCATAGAAAATCTTCAAATGCATGCACAGACTATGAATTCATTTTTGCACATATGCCAAGGAATACTGCAAAAAAGGGTTAAAGGGACTATTTTCACCTTGCAAAACCCAACGGAGTGTTCATATTATATTTAAAATTTTTGACCGTGGGGAGTTTGATATATAGAGGGAGTAAGATGGGAAAGGCGCATTCCCACTTTCAAATCAAACAAATTTTTCTTTTATTATTGCCCTCGGCATCAAACAAGGGAGGTTCCAGGTGAAATTGAAGTAATATGCACTGTTTATTGGCCGAGCGACGCGCCTGCCATTCCGCGCGATGCGCCTGAGGGCGAAATTAAAAAGGCTCCCCGTGTACGCGCGACACGCCTGTACAGTGGCGCGACGCGCCTGTACACGCCCGACAGCCCGACCCGACAGGCCACCCGGGTGGTTTCTCTTGCGCGACGTTCTATCTTCAAAGGGTGCCGCGCAGGTTTAAAGGTTTCCGGTGTTACTTCATGCTTTTCAAAATGGGTGTTCATCAAAGTTAAAGGTATGCTATATGTTTTTCACCTGGTTCCAAAAATACAAAGTGCTACCAAGGTTTAAAGAGCCACTGACAAGTTTATAGAAGCCAGGTTTAAATGTGAGAGATAAACACCGGAGAGGTGTGATGTTTTGATTCAAAGAACGCTTTTTCACTATTAAAAATGCTGCGAATTTTCACCACTCCACATTCAAAAATTTCAAAACCTTGTCACTATAGTTAAAAAACAGTGTTTCTTGCACGGTGATCTAAAGTGTTAAATTGTGATGAAGTGCTGACTGTGTCATCTAGAACACCTACGAGAAAAAGATTGGTGTTAAGACTAAGGGCAGCTTGCTTAGTTTTCAAAACATCGAAAGGCAGAGGTTTGTCCTATAAAGAACCGTGTGTTGATTAAAAGGAGAGTTGGTTATAAAAAGACAGGGTTTAGGTCTAAACAAAACTTTTCTGTATCCTCAAAACATTGCCATATTGTTAAAGCAGTGAAAATGCAACCCGATAAAAGGGATTTGACATATTTGTTTTGAAAGGAGAACTCACATGATTTTTTCCAGCAAGCATGTAGTCTTCTAATAAACTCTGTCATTTTTTTGCTCCAGTCCTGTGTATTGACAGTCTAAGCATATGTATGGTGGTTTGCAAGAGATGCATTAGTGGACTGTTGGCACACTCATACAGGGCAAAGTTTTTAAAGATTGCAAAAGTTACCATGGAAAGGAGTAAGAGGTATTGAGTGGCATTTCAAAACTCATAAGAACAGGGTAATCAAAACACTTCTCACAACAAGCTCCTAGCAATCTGCCCCTCTTTTTCACTACTGTAAATTTGTTGACAGAGATTTTCCAAAGGTGAACAAAACACTGAAGGGAAGAGGTTGTTGATGGTTTAATTTTAACATTGGAGACAAAGGTATAGATGGGGTGGTGGATCTCTTAAAGTCACAAGTAAAGAGTGTTTTTCCTAAAAAACACTGTACACTGATATTTCACCTAGCCTAGGTCTGCCCTTCTTTTCACTATATTGTATCATTTTGAAGAAGTTGTTGACTGTGATATTTTTCAAGAGGAAGACCATTTCTGATGAGCAGGGTTTTTAATATTTAAAGATTGGTCTTAGAGACACAAATACAAGTGTTGGTTGGCCTCTAACAAATTCACAAGAGGAGTGATTGCTTAACACTGTATACAGGAAATTTACACAGCATTTTTGTCTCATCTTTACTGATGGTGTCCTATTGAAGAATTTTGCTTGGCTAAGGTACAGTCAAAGGTGAAAGGCTGGTTTTAAGGAGAGCAGAGGTTGTGAACTCAAAGACACTTGTTGCAGATCCTCCACCTCACATTGTTTCTCTGTCCAAACAACATATTGACACAGTTTCAATCCAGAAGTGCATTTTACATACAGTGAAGGCAGTTTGCCTCTTCCAAAGCTTGTTCAAGTCAGAATGCCTCCAAAGCAAGACCACAGGAGCGGTCCACATAAGAGATATGAGCCTATCTCCACAGAAGAAATCAATGCTCACCCATCTGTGCTTTTCAATTTCCATGAAGTAGGATGTCTTGATTTCTGCCAGAAGATAGAAGAAGTCAAGAGTTTTTCGCCACTAACACATTTGTGCGCTTTCAGATTCAAGGAAAAACACTTCCAATTGGCGGGTCTTGATTTCAAAATTTCTCCAAGGTATGTGTCCAAAGCTACCAAGATCCCGTATCATGGTGAAAAGTGGTTTAAACAAGCTCATCTTGATTTAGAGGATTATAAACCTTTCATCAAGCCTGAACATAGGGAAACTATCACTGCTATTTTCCCTTTTTCCTATCTTCTTGACAATTATGCTCCACTGATGAAAGCCATAATGAGATATTTCACTTGTGAAGGGAGGTTTAATCAAATTTATGCCTATCATGTCCGCTTGTTAATGCATTTTACCAGAAGCAGGCAACTAAACCTTCCGTACTTTTTGTCCAAGAGCATAGAGAAAATGGCATCTACTGTCCAAAAGAAGGCTCCACCTCAGCAAATCCCTTCTCTCTTTCATCATTCCTTGATCAAGATTATCTTCTTACACCAGCTAGAGAAGAAGGGGGTTTCATGGGATTCATTCATTAGCCATTCAGATTTTTCCACTGTCCCTCCTGTTCATGTGTCTCCTACTCAGCCTGTCCATCGCCCAGTGCCTTTGTCTAGTAGGCCTACACCTAGAAGACTCAAAATGACTACTGGGCAGTCAAGTCAACAGGGAGAAGGAGAGGGCAGTGAACAACAGGGAGAAGGAGAGGGCAGTGAAAAGCAGCAAATTGGAAATGAAGGCCAACAACAGGCAGATGATGAGGGACAACAGCAGATACAGGATGAAGGCCAGCAGCAGATGGATGATGAAGGGCAGCAGGCAGATGATGAAGGACAACAGATACAAATTGAAGGACAGCCGATACAAATTGAAGGACAGCAGGTCCAAGATTAACAACCACAGGTACACATTGATGAACAGCAAGTTGGGAAAGAAATTGAAACACCTCTTGAACCAAAAATTGGACAAAACATTGATGAGGAACAGCAAGCTAAGGCTGCCACCCAAACAGTGACCAAGGTCGCTCCTAGCAAGAGGAAATTGCCCAAAAAGACATCTTCTATCATGCCAAGGAGAAAAAGCGCAAGATTAGCTTTCAAAGGCAAAAGTAAAATTGGAGAAAGTACAAAGCATGGAGGTGAATTAGCTATTATCCCTATCCAAAGCGATGATAGTGACAATGAGGCCCGCCTCCTTGAAAACCTCCTCATTCACAAAGAAGGGAAAATTGAGGTATTACAGGAAGATCTTCAAAGGGCGAGGAATTTCAACCACTTCTTGGAAGTTGAAAACAAACATATGAAGTTTTATGCAGCTATTCATGAGGCAAGGGCAATTAAGTATAAGAAAGAGGCAGAAAGGGCGCAAGCAAGAATTGAAGAGCTCATTGGTGAGTTTGATGATGAAGAGGAGGAAGACCAGCCTAGGCGGAAGAGGCCTAGGACCATCGGGCTTAGAAGAGCCTTGGAAAAGCAAAGAGCAGAAGAAGAAGCCCATTTCCAAGCCTTTCCTCTCACTGCCCTCCTTGAGCAGGAAATTGAGGAAAACAAAGAAGCATGGCTTGAGAGAGCTAACCAGCATTTGGAAATGAAGCTTGAGAGGGCGAACAGGGATCTTGAGCTACAAAGAAAGAGGACTCTTCACTTTCAGAAGCTAAATCAGTTTGCCAGGCAAAAATTAAAGGTAGCACAAGAGAAATTGAAGAAGTTGAAGGGGAAGCGCCTAGCACGGAAGGAAGGGAAAAGCATATCATCCCTTGATATTTTAGCCTCAGCTTCGGAGCATGTTGCTATGGACCCTTGAGGGTCATGCATGCCAATTTTGGGCCTTTTTCGACAAATTTTTGTTTTTTGGCATTTTTTGGGTTTTTGGCCGAAAACTCATAATTTCGCCATTTCAGTTTGATGAGTTGTCAAGGGAGGAGGATGATACCGATGGATGCCATAATTCCATGAGCAGGTCTCCAGCGATTTTCAGGGCATTTGAAGATCATTCGCCCCCTCAAATTGGCGAAAAATACCCTCTTTTTGCACATTCTGCCCGCCATATCAGCAGTCTGCTATTTTCTGGGTTTTTTCACATAGGTACAGTTTTGGATGACTTCTAGGCCTCAGATTGAGATGGTTTCAGTTGCGCCGGAAATTAGACACAGAGAGCTTTCCAGCAAGCCCTCATGAGCCTCATTTCGACATGGGGAAGGCTGCCTGTTGCATCCAGCAAGTCAGGGGACCTTTTTCAGGCATAAATATGAAGTATTTTTGTAATTTTTGAACTTCAAAAATTTGCTTTTCCCAAATGCGCGTTAAGCTATTTTTATCATTGGGAAATCATGTAAAGTCAATATAATTTCCGTTTTTAGCAGTTTTTTAGATATTTTATGGGATATTTTGTGCCTTGGGCTTTGCGAAGCCTCAAGGACAAGTTTAGATATTTTGACTTGGCCAATGGGATAGCTAGTTGCTCCATGAGGTTTTCCTCCCTCAAGCCTATTTATTCCATGGGTTTCATTGTAAATCAGGGGCTGAACTTGAGAGAAGAATTAATACATTGGTCATATGAGCTTTGAAGAATACATTTGTGTTATGATTTTTGGACTGCCTCTTGGATGCTTTTAAGGAATGATGAAGGATTGGTGATGGATTCCATGACATCGTAGAATGGTATAGTTTTTCCTGCTATGTTTTTGTCTTCTAGTTTTCATTCATAATCCATGCTTCTTGCTGCTATAGATCAGTAGAGATTAGTTTTGAGATATGCCCACGGAGGCACCTCAAAATTCCTGAATCTTCATAGCTTGATGTTTTCTTCTTCCTTTGTTATGCTAAAGAATTCTTAACTACTCTTTAGTAACCTAAGGATAATGTTTGCTAGTTTTATTTACAAGTTCTATGCATGTTGAGTAGGATGTATGGTGTGCCTTGCCTACCTATAAGCTGTCCATAGTTCTGTCCATAAAACTTTCTCTTTGACTGATTTGTTGATCATCTTGTTGAACCAAGGAGGCCTAGTCCCGATCTAGCCCTTTGCCTAAAACTATGAAATCTTGTTTTTCAAAGTGCCCAATGACTTAGAGACTATGTTTAGGCGTTCCGGCGTATTTTATGAGTTGTTAGTTTGTCTTATATGTTTTCCCCAAAGTCTGATAGCCATTTCCCGAAGTTAGAGGGTCTTATACCTCTATGTATGGCTGGAATGTTTGATTTCAATGTTTTAATTAGCTCATAGTTGCATTTAGCATGATTAATGGCTTGCTATAACATGTTTATGTCTGCTATAAACTAGTTACACTTGAAATCCCTTGTCTTTCACAAACTTGTTGTCCATTTAATCCATTTTACCTAAAGATCCCTTCTACCGTGAATCAAATCGGCCCTACAGCAGCCTCACATCATCACCTCATAGCTTCCTTGACCTGTTTGACCCCATAGCCCAATTTATCTACATCTTGTTATCCAGTTTATGTATTTGATCAGTTTCATTCCTCACAAACTTTAAAAAAAAAACCAAAAAACTAAAAACATACTTCATAACTAGCCTAATATCAGAACACCGCAAGTAAACACAACGACATCTTTTACACATATAGAGAGAGCCCTCTCTGAGTCCAGGAAGGCTAGGTCCTTGGGCTCCAAAGCTTGGTTTGATGTTACATCGTCATTTGGCTAGCCAATCGGCCAAATCACGGGACCCTAACATGGCGGACAATCTATCCTTTTACAAAATGAGGCTTGTTATTTATAGCGTTTTTTGAGATAAAATACCATAGGTGGATACCATGGGCCAATACCATGGGTATATAACACTTACAATACCATGGGTAAATCCCATGTGTGGATGAATACCATGGGTGGATACATACCATGGGTCACTTATAATACCATGGGAGAATAAATATCATGGATGGATGAATACCATGGGTCGATGCCATTTACAATACCATGGGAAAATTCCATGGGTGGATGGATAACATGGGTAGATGCATACCATGCATTGATGCCATGTTCCATTTGGATCAATTTCACTATACACGGGTCATGGGAATAGTCCTTCAATGTACGAGATGAGGGATTGTGAGGATGGTAACAAAATGTTGTGTAATAGATGCCCCCTAAAGCATGAGGCCCGAGAGAGAGGGAGGGGTGAAATTCTTTATGAGAATGCTCCCAACCAAAAACATTGTCATCGGAAGACCTGCATACAAGTACAACTAATATCTCTGATACATGACATGTGGTATGGGCGCAACCATCCATAATACATTGTACAATAACTGGGATCCAAGGTATGGACACAGCCATCCAGTAAAAAGGATCAGAAAGTAGACTTAGTTATGGTCGCATCCATCTAATCAAATGAGTCACGTAACTAATCATGACAATCCACAACGAATCCGCAGCCTGGATTTCATCATACAAAATCCAGGGTCTTCCTCTCCATCTCGACCTAAACAGAGTACAAGTCCAAGCATGTGAATAAGTGAGCTGAAGTCGAACATGCAAGAACATCATCTGATTACCAGCCAATAATGGAAGTCGTTAATGGACGCGAGAGGAACCACCAATAATGAGGATGGCCCTCAAGGTACTATAGGTACAATCCACGGAATGTGAATAGTGAGCTGGCATCGAACACCTACAGAATCATCTGATCGAAGTCCAATAATGAAAACCTTGCATCGAATGCAAATAACCTACCATTTAGGCATGCAAGCTCCAAGGTACCTAAACGGAGTCTCTAGATAAACCTCATGGATAATGAGCTGAAGTCGACAGGAAGTGACCTTGATCAAAGGTGGGCCACAGTGTTTCCCACATTATTGACACAAGACAGAGGAACACGATGTTTGCGAATCAATATTGACAAAGAATCAGAGGGAGGTCGAAGATTGCAGAGGCTAACTTTAATTGAACATATCAGTGGCACAACACTGGATTTGGAAGTATTTTACATCAAAGGATTTGAGGTCATGATGATGTGGCAAAAATCAGATGAGTGGTCAAAAGAGATTACCCAAACCCACGGAGGCAAGCAGAGAACGAGATGAGATATCCCCAACCTGACACGAATCCAGACAAGTGCCATGTTCAAGAGCGACATACTGCCAACACGACGGTGATACTAGTTCCATTTTTCCTCACCATTTCTGGTGAGTAGCCCAATTATTTTTGGAAACAAGCTTGAAGGGGATAGCATATGCTTGCGGTATAAGTTTGTCCTTTGGACAAATCCAACCTAGTACATTTAACGAGCCCTGGGAAGGAGGAACTCGAGTAACGTCATTATGATGGTGTCCGATATCATTAGTTTTTAATGAGTTTGAAAAACGAAGAACTTGGCATCTTTTCATGTTTAGAGAATTTGAAAAGATAGCAGAAAATAAAACTCCAGCAGTCCCTTTTCGTAGATAGTCTCACAGATCTGAAAAGGTAGAAAACTATGTCTGAGAGAACCTCCTAGTCATGATAGGCTAGGGTATTCATTTTTCGTAAATAATCTATCCCATCCCAAAAAAGGGGTAAACATATACTGGGTAGATGTCATTTCACAGCCAATTTAACGAGCTCAAAATGACAAGCGACTCGAAAATATTTTCAATTTTAGAGAGTCGAAAAAGAGCTGAAAGGTGACTCCTCCTGGAGGAACGAGTGGTATAAAGGGCAGCAACTAGTTCCAGTGATGGTGGAACTACTCAGAACAATATAAAGGTCCATAGGTTGGCTAACAAGACCACTTATTGCAGCAGTTCCTCAGGAATGGGTAAAACAATCAAGTGAAGGCGTATGATCAGCCGAGCAGATGGGGACGATGGAATGAGAGAACCAAGGCTCATCTGGAAAAACAGGCTGATAAAATGGAAATCACAAGAGGTAAAATGGGAATGGCTTCATTTTTACACAAGCTTGAAATCAGAAAACTCTGCTTGCAGTTAGTTTCATTTTTACACAAGCTTGAAACAAACATAAACTATGCTTATAACCGGTTTCATTTTTACACAAGCTTGAAATGGAAACAAACTATGCTTGAAAAATTTAAGCATGCCCTGAGCATGGTGACTCAATGTGAGGTACACACCCCCCAAGCTTCAATCCATATGAAAGGTAGATGGATTGAAGGTTCAAGTTACGATATCAAGAGAAAGACTCGACTGGGATTTTACGAGATCTTATCAAAGACTCGAATTGAACATGAACATGTTTCATTGTTTTAACGAGGTTAACACATTAAAAGAAATATCCTCAGATGACCTTGTTTCATTTTTTAACGAGGTTGATACAGAAGACAAACTATCCTCAGACGACCTTGTTTCATCTTTTAAGGAGCTTGATACAAGAAAATGAACTCTGCTCCGGACACCTTGTCTCATTTTTTAACGAGCTTGACACGAGAAAAACGAACAGTGCTCTGACGAGCTTGTTTCATTTTTTAAGGAGCTCGAAACAAGAAAATGAAATATGCTTTGAAAAACCTCATCATAATTAATAAGAATTCATAGCTTCCAAGAGTTCCACACTAGATGGGAGAACAACATCTCGGAAATCAGGACCCAATGCCCCCAGCACTTGATGCACAATGGCACTATCACTGAATGCGGGCATGGGATAGGTAGACACATAATTGACATGCGGTGGGGATGACACAACCAGTGGATAAATATTTGATAGAGATGATGGTGAACTAGCTACCATATTAGGACCAAAGAACGCAAGCTGATCGATGGCCACGATCCGACCTTGGTGCGGAAAACACATCACATGAAAGAGGGAGGAGACAGGTGTTGAGTCCCAAATTTGCATCTTTTCCATACATTTTTCCATACCTTTTTCACTCACCTAAACCTCCCAAATTTTCAATATCATGTGCAAAAGAGAATCTAACATGGTTTTTAATTATATTTTTGTGTTTGCTATTTGATCTAGATTTTGTTCATTCGGCTGCGGAATCTTTCCACTTTCCGCAGCTGCTGCAACTTTCCGCAGCTATTTTGTGAAACTCTATGCTACAGGTGTCTACAAGGGAAACGAGCCACATGGGCAGGTCAGGAATGACGTGGACATGGTTCGTGTCCTATTGGTTCAATCAAACTCGTCCAAAGAAGCCGTGGTCAAAGGCGTCCACATGGAAGTCAACCATGGAGTTTCATGTCGGCCGGACTCTGTTTCGTGTCACATAAAGATCCATACGGCCGTTTCTAAGCCTGCGGAGGATAAATCGACATCTGTACAAGGCTCTAGAGTCGAATTCAAGCATCCACCTCTCGTAGATTCACTTTCCAACACGGCCATGCTCCTATATCCGTGGACGTAGTGGTCTACGTGCTCTCTACCAGCATGAACTTTAGGAGACAGTTATAGTTTGTTGTTATATATAATGTGTTTGCATACGCATATAGAGTTAGTCGATATTAGTGAATGTAGTCTCTGTTATCTTTTGATTAGTCTGCTCTGTAGTGATTACGTTGCACTTGTGCCGTAACATTACCATTCTGTAATGACTGCTTTTTAATATGAGAAGACTCTGTTTTTCAACTTAATTCGTATTTGAGGACCGTTGCCAAGGCTGTGTAGAGGGCCCCTGCTCAGCTAAGGTTTTGTGTATTAGTGTATATTTCTCATTTTGTTTCTTTAGAAATCATTGTATCATAATCCATGCATATGTTCATACTTTGCAGTTGTTTCATTTATGTTTATAAACTTTTATAACTTCCATTTCATTTCTATTTTTCATGTTTTATGATTGTTAACCACTGATCAGTGTTTATGTTTTTCAGGTTTTAGATAGGCAGCCTGGGCATTTTCATAGCTTTTTGACTAATGACATGGAACTAACATTGTTTTGCTGCTAGTTTTCTTTTCATAGCTTTTGTTTAATTTCAGTATTGCTTTGTACATTTCAGTTTTGTTTATCTGCTTCAGTAGTTAAAATTTAGATATACTAATCTGATCATAGCATCTTCAGTTGCCTCCGAAAGCCACAGCTGGACTGATGGTGAGGGATTGCATTATGAAATGTGTAGTTTAGTATTAGTTTCTTTTATGCAAATTTAGATATATTAAGCTGCTCATAGCATCTTCAGTTGCCTCCGAAAGCCACAGCTGGACTGATGGTGAGGGATTGCATTATGAAATGTGTAGTTTAGTATTAGTTTCTTTTTTGCAAATTTAGATATATTAAGCTGCTCATAGCATCTTCAGTTGCCTCCGAAAGCCACAGCTGGACTGATGGTGAGGGATTGCATTATGAAATGTGTAGTTTAATATTAGTTTCTTTTCTGCAAATTTAGACATATTAAATCGTGCATGACATCTTCAGTTGCCTCCGAAAGCCACAGCTGGGCTGATGGTGAGGGATTGAATCATGAGTGTATGGTTTAGTATTAGTTTACTTTCTGCAAATTAAATATCAGTTACTCAAGTTGTTTATGATTACTTCCGAAAATCATAGCTGGACTAATGATGAAGGGTTAGAAGATAAATTGATGTAATCTGATTTAGATTTATTTTGTTGCAATTTTGAATTTCCTTAAGCATAGTTTCTTTTGTGTTTAGTCGGCAGCAAGAATAGTTTGGTTTTCATGCTCACTAGTTTACTGTTTTGATTTACTAGATTAGCAACACCTTTTCATTTCAGCAGTACATTTTCATTTTCTTTCAAGTCTTGTCATTGTAAATTTCAAATTGCTTTTTAAAGTTACAAGTTGGTAAATCATTATAGGGGATATCACTTCCTTGAATAAACATAACCAAACTTGTTTTCATCCTAGAATTTCCATTTCACCTTAGAAAAACCAAAAACGACAAAAAGTTAAGAAATAGGTTATCTTGCACATATAGTGCGCCGCACTTCATCAGCTTACGATTCCCGGATTGACAAATTAAATGCAGAAATTTAGAACACACTAAATTGACCAAACATTTTGGCGCCGTTGCCGGGGAAGTGTAACTAGGTAGCCAATTTCTTAAAAAAAAAAACATAAAATCATAAAAGAAGGGAAAACTTGATAACTTCTTGAAGTATGCTCTCCTCTTGCACCTAGTGTGATGTGGAGGATCAGAAAAGAGAGTTATTGGTTTAGTAATTTCTTAAGTATGCTCTCTTCTTGCACCTAGTGTGACCTGGAAGATCAGAAAGAGAATTATTAGCCCAACTTTTTAAAAATAAAAATAAAAAATGACATGCATAGAGCAAGAGATTCTAGGGGAAGGTTTATAGCTAAAGCCAAGAGTTTGATTTTCACAACTCCATCTTCTTCAAGGCATAGACCGGATTCACCACCATCTACCCCTAGCCTTAAGATTTTTGGAAGTCAAGGAACAGCTGAATTAGAGGATTCTCCTATACCACCTACTAAAACCCACTTAGAAAACAAAAAGACTTTCTCTCATCCTTCCTTGGTAGAAGAACTAGAGGACTATAAGGACTCTAAAGAAACTATCATGGCAGAGGAAGTAATAAATAGAGGTGGAGGTAGAAGAGGAGGAAACAATGGAGATAACAATGGTGAAGGAAATAATGATAGAAATAGGGATTTGTTGGGATTCCCTATAGTTGATGAGGAAACTCATGCAACAATGAAAAATATCTCACCATCTGTTCTCCCTAATTTTTATGGATTGCGAAGTGAGGATCCTGAAACATTTCTATTTGAGTTTGAAGTTGTGTGCCGAACCTATGATTATATGGAAGACTCTCAAAAACTCAAACTGTTTCCTTCAACATTGAAGGGAGCTGCTTTGAAATGGTTCATGGGATTAGCCACTCAATCTGTTAGGACTTGGAATGATATGAAACAAACATTTTTGGATAGATACTTGGACTATTGTATGCCCACCAATCACAAGGATGAGGTATTCAAAATGATGCAAAAGAAGATGAAAATTTGGAAGACTTAATTGAAAGATTTCAATACAACTTGAAAAGAGCAAAGATGAGCAACTTAGATAATGAAACCTTGAAAGCCCTTCTATTAAAAGCCATTAGAGATGAATGGATAGACATTTTAAACATGATGGGGAAAGGAGACATTTCTCAACTTCCATTTCGTGATATAACAGAACTATGTATCCATCTCTCAAGAGGAAAATCTAAAACGGGAAAAGGGCCTAGGGATTCTTCTCTTATTAGGGCTAACAAATCTGCAACTGGATCGGTAAGTAGGGCAGAGATTGGTAATATGCTTGATGAGTTCAAAACTGATATTTTAGGGAGCCTTAGTGAACAACTAGACACCCTTAAAATCCAAAACAAGCAGAAAGCAGAAACAGATGCTTTAGCCATCTTTTGTCCGAAATGTAGGAAAAAACATGCTTTAAGGGAATGTCCCTTGGATGCAAAAGTTGTAGAAACATGTATGATTTTCTCAGAGAATCATGAGATCAAGGATTGTCCTTCAATTCCTGGACTCAAAGTTGTTTTTCAAGAAGACCCAAATTTAGTAGAATCTCTCTGTTTTGTTGCAAGAAGACCTTGGCAGGGACAACAAACTCAAGGGTTTAACAACCCTATGAATCTTCAAACCCCACCAAATTGGAATCCTTGGCAACAACCTTGGCTCCAACATCAAAATCCATATCGGCCATGGGTACAAGGGATGCAAAATCCTTATGGGAGATTTGCTCAATTTTATCAATATCCTCCATCTTTTCAAAATCAACAAGCTCCACAACTTTCAAACCCAAATCCACAACTTTCATTGCCATTTCAACAACAACAACCTTCTCAACAAAATTCAAATCCTCAACTCATGCTCCCATACCAACAGAAGACAAATCAACTTCCAACTCAGCCACTGCCAAATCCTAACAATAAGAATCCTCAAACTACTTATATGGTAGAAGGACAGCAATTTCCTACCTATATGATTGTTCCTCTCAACGATGTACAACTCAGATCTGGTAGAGTTTTAGAAAAACCTTCTATAGATATTCAAGAGCAAGATACCTCTGAGGAGGACTCTCTTCAAGTTAATAAGGGTTCCGAGGAAGAATCTCTTCAAAATTCAAGCATGCAAAAAGAAAAAGAAAAGTTAACATCCACAACTCCTATAGTTGAGCAACCTGCATCTTCATCTACACCTCCTTTTCCGGAAAGACTACAAATTGATAAGGGGGTGGAAAAACAAATCTTGTTGCCTAACTATGACTTTCTAGATGAATTGAAGAATGTATGTATCAAGATTCCATTGCTACAAGCCATTCGAGAAATTCCTATTCTAGCAAAAACCATAAAGGAGTTGAGTTTCAAAAGACCAAGAAGGAAACTAAAAGACACAAGAAGAATCCACCTGGTAGGAAAGATTGCAGACATTATGATGGGAAAAATTACTATGCAGAAGTATGTAGATCCAGGAAGTCCAATTGTCAAGACACATATAAATGGGATAGAAATTCCAAACACATTGATTGACTTAGGGGCCGCTATCAACATTATGAGTAGACAGACTATGGAACAGTTAAAACTTCCTAACCTTCTTTTTACACCTACTTTATTGCAACTTGCAGATCGATCGGTTATTAAACCATATGGTGTATTAGAAGATATTTCAGTCTCCTTAGATTCTTGGGAATATCCAGTAGACTTTATGATTTTGACTCCCAAGAATAATCTAGGAGGACATCCAATTATCTTAGGAAGACCTTGGCTAGCCACAGCTGATGCTTTTATTAGTTGTAGATCTGGAGACATGTACATTTCTAATGGTAATTCGACAAAGAAATTCAATTTGTATCCTCCATCAAGAGCAATCACAGAAATAGGAGACAATGAATGGGTCGATGATGAGAACACTATACAACCTGTCTTTACCATTTCTGAAATTAGTGAGGATAGTCAAATTCTGAATACATTAGAAAATTTTGAGATAACTTCAGAATATGACCCCACACAATTTCAGTTGGAATCTGACATAGAATATTTATCATCAAGACAAATGTCTCTTTACTCTATGGAAGAGTTTGGTAATTCTGCTATTGAGATTTTTCCAGAAAAAACATTGAATATCAATAAACATTTGGAGAAGTCACAACAAGAAGAACTAACTAGAATCTTGCAAAAACATTCTACTGCATTTGCATGGGAGTATACTGACATGAAGGGTATTGATCCTAAGACTTGCATCCATCATATCTATATTGAGGAAAATAGTAGACCAATCGGACAACCTCAAAGAAGGATGAATCCAAATCTTAGGGAGATAGTGAAAGAAGAGCTCCAAAAACTTCTCAATGTAAACTTCATTTATCCAATTTTAGATAGCCGATGGGTTTCTCCTTTGGTTATAGTGCCTAAAAAGAATGGTAAATGGAGAGTATGCATTGATTACAGGGAATTGAACAAAGCAACTTTGAAGGATCACTTTCCTTTGCCTTTTATTGATCAGGTATTAGATACATTAGCAGGTAAAAAGTACTTTTCATTTTTGGATGGTTTTAGTGGTTACAATCAAATTCAGGTAGCACCTGAAGATCAAGATAAGACCACATTTACTTGTCCATGGGGAACTTTTGCCTACCGAGTGCTTCCTTTTAGGTTATGTAATGCACCAGCAACATTCCAAAGAGCAGTACTAGGAATTTTTTCTGATCTAATCCATGATTGTGTAGAGGTTTATATGGATGATTTTACAGTTTATGGTAATTCATTTGAAGAGGCATTAGAAAATTTGGAAAAAGTTCTCATAAGATGTAAAGAAACAAACCTTTCATTAAGCCATGAAAATGCTTTATGATGTTTACTGAAGGGATTGTTTTAGGACATCATATTTCAGGAGATGGGATTAAGGTTGATAGATCAAAAGTTGAAGTCATCTCCAAGTTGCCTATTCCATATTGTCAAAGAGATGTTAGAAGTTTTCTAGGATTTACTGGTTACTATAGAAGATTTATAGAAAACTTCACTAAAATAGCATCTCCACTCTTCAAATTGCTTACAAAAGACTGTGAATTTAAATGGGATCCTGATTGTCAATCAGCTTTTGAAACTTTGAAAACAAGAATATCTGAAGCACCTATCTTGAGGGGACCAAATTGGAAACTCCCTTTTCATATTTCTATGGATGCTTCAGATACAGCTCTTGGAGTTGTGTTGGGTCAAAAAGATTTAATTCCTTATGCCATTTATTACACCAGTAAAAATTTGACTCCCACAGAGTTAAACTATACTGTGACTGAAAAAGAGTTTTTAGTTGTTGTTCATGCAATTAATAAGTTTAGACATTACATAACAGGCTATGAAACTTTTATTCATACTGACCATTCTGCAATTAGATATTTAATGAACAAACCTGTTACTAATGGCAGAGTGACAAGATGGCTTTACTTTTGCAAGAATTCAATATTACTGTGTTGGATAGACCAGGAAAACAGAATACAGTAGCTGATTTCTTGTCTAGGATTCAGAATACTAAAGAAGATTCTCCTGTAGAAGATAAGTTTCCCGATGAATACTTGTTTGCAGTAACTATTAAGACCCCTTGGTATGCAGATATTGCTAACTACTTGGTTACAGGGAAACTACCTTCACATTTATTTCCAAGAGAAAAACGAAAGATTATTCAAGAGAGTTCAAAATATTCATGGATTTCTAACGAATTGTTTAAAACAGGGCCAGATCTTGTGATCAGAAGATGTGTCAGGGAAGATGAAATGCCTGATATTCTTAAGGCATGTCATGATGAACCATACGACGGACACTTTGCAGACAAAAGGATGGCCTATAAAATCCTTTCTTTGGGATATTATTGGCCTTCCCTCTTCAAAGATGCAAAACAATATGTCAAAAGGTGTGATAGCTGCCAAAGAGTAGGGAAACCTACCCTTTCAAATGAAATGCCATTGCAAACACAGGTACTCATTGAACCCTTTGAAAAATGGGCTTTAGATTTCATTGGACCTATTAATCCACCATCTAAGCAAAAGAAGTATATATTGGTTTTCACTGATTATGTTACTAAATGGGTAGAAGCTAAAGCATTAGTATCTGCTACCGAAAATTCAGTTGTTCATTTTCTTTATGAGGATATTTTTACTCGCTTTGGTGTTCCAAGAGAAATTGTGACAGATCAGGGGAGCCAATTCACATCCAATTTGGTGGAAAAGTTGATGGAAGAATACAAAATCAAGCACAGAAGATCTACTCTCTACCATCCACAAGAAAATGGTCAAGTGGAGTCCACAAACAAAGTTCTTGAAAGTATCATCACCAAAACTGTTCATCTACATAGAAGAGATTGGGCAGAAAGGCTTCCAGAAGCCTTGTGGGCCTACAGAACTACATGGAGGAATACAACGGGACATTCTCCCTATGAACTTGTTTATGGGAAAGAAGTCTTGCTCCCCATTGAGTTCCAAATCAAGACCTTCAAGATAGCAGTTCAGTTGGGGATGGACTTATCAGAAGCCCAAAAGCATAGAATGGAGCAGTTGAATGAGCTAGATGAGATCAGACAAGAAGCAATTCTAAGAACCGATCTAGTTCAATATCAAAGAACTAAATGGCATGACAAATATATCAAAGAGAAGAAGTTTCAAGAAGGAGATTGGGCATTGTTATTTGACTCCAAGTTTAAAGATTTTCAAGGGAAATTTCAGACTCATTGGCTTGGGCCATATGAGATTGACAAGATCTTTAGCAATGGAGCCGTAAGAATCAAGACCATTGATGAGTTTCAAACTCCTCTTATTGTGAATGGCCATAGATTGAAAGTTTATCATAAGCCACTCTCAAAAGAGGATTTTGTCAAAATATTTCAAGAAAGTTCTGCAATCAGGCTGGTACAGAAGAATTCTTCTTCTCCACCAGCCTAGCTTTTGTTTTTCAGTTTTTAAAAAAAAAAATAATAATAATAATAATAATAATAATAATAATGGTATAAGCCTGAAAACCAATCATTGATTGGCAGTCTTATACAGAAAATATAGGGTGAAAATCAGGGAAACCTGACACTCTATATTTTCCAAAAAAATATCTCTTTTATTTCACAAGCTTTGTCACCACCCACTCCACTTCATTCCACTTCATTCCACTTCATACCATTTCATTTCATCTCATTCCACTTCATTCACTTCATTTCATTCCATTCCATCAATAAAAATCTTTTTCATGACCATTTCCATCTGGTCATTTGTCATTTTTTCATTTCCATTCATCAAAGTAATAGCTGTGTCAGTTTCCGCAGCTGACATCTGTTTCCGCAGCTGACTCCAGTTTCCGCAGCCAGAAGCAGATTCCGCAGCTACTACTCTGTTTTCAAAGAGAATGTACAGTCAGATGTTATTTTCATAATTATGAAATAAAATGCAGGAGAGAGGATCAATGGAGCATTCAAGACACCAATGGAGACCAGTCAGTTGAAGACCAAGGGCAAAGGCAAAGATTCCAAAGGTATGAATAAAATTTATTTCAAATAGTATTGAAAAACACATTTTTATATAGTTTTGAACCATGAGCTCTATCCATTACGCGCAATGATTATATTGACAGTTACGTAACCTTTCACGATCTCCATATTATCTTCTTGCATTTATTCACAAACGGTTTCATCATTAAACCCCGATTTTCACTCATGATCCAATATCCCACCGGTGATAATGAAGCGTATTTGATTTGACCAAGGACTCTTACAAGCCACATCAAGTCACAACCGTTGATTGAAACGTGTTCACATTTATTTCGTAGCCACCAAAATTCAAAATGCGGCTGAATGTGTTATATTCTATCAATCTACTCAGTCCTATCTTTGTTATGTTTTCGAAACCCCACTCTGTTCTGTTTCATTCCGTTTCGTTCCTTTTGCTCATTCTCACTCCCGAATATCTACCCACAGTCTCATGCATTCCCATTTTATGATATATCCCCACAACCATTGTGCTCGTTCCTGAGCATTCAACCATTCTACTTCCATTTGAAACCCTCACGAAGGAAAATTTGTGAAAAACAGAGAAGTGAAATGGGTAAATTGCTAAGGGCAGAGCCGGAAGGACCAAAGTTTATAGAGGGATATCCGCAAGAAAAGGAGATATTGAAGAAAGCAAAATGGCTGCGTTTTATTCAGAAATTCAGAGGATATCACAAAGAATTTACGAAAGCATTTGCAAGGTCGTTTGATGGCTCAGAAGCATAAATTGGAGACCTCAAGTTTTCGGTCAATGAAGCATCAATAGCAACAGCCACAGAACTTCTTCAGGAGGGAGAACGTTGGTTCAAAAATAAAAGCATCGGTGATGAGGCATGGAGAACAATCCTACGAAATCAAGGTATGGACATCACTGTTTTTAAAAGAGGAATCCCTGTGCATGCAATAAAAGAAGAATGGGCCACTTTACTGCTAATTGTTCAGAAATTCATTACATGTGAAGGCCGTTTTGGGTCCATGTACATGTACCATACCAGGCTATTGATGAATTTTCTAGAAAACCAAACTCTCAATCTCCCATATTTTCTATTCAATAGCTTGAAGAAAATGGTTGTGACTGTTCAAAAACACTTAGGAGATGTAGAGCCCCATCTATATCACCACGGCCTTATAAAAATTCTGATTGAAAAGGAGTTAAGGGAAAGAAAAGACACATGGGAACAATTTCTAGTTAGAAATTTCTTTGAGGAACCTCAGGAAATTCCTGAAGGTAGTTCAACAAGGAGGAGTAGAAGAAAAAGAATAAATGTTGAAACCCAAATTACTTCTACTCAGGAAATTTCCGCAGCTAGCACAGCAAGAAGAAGTAGGAGGAAAAGAACAATTGAGGAAATCCAAAACACTCCTACTATTACTATGGAAAGAACTGATAGGGAAGAGAGATTGGTAAAAAGAAAGAAGAAGGATATCAAAGGTAAGAAGCCAATAATACCAAAAGAAAGAGAAACTATTGAGGCTGAACATAAAACTCCTTCTTCTAAAGAAGAAGATCATCAAATACTATCTGAAAGATTAGTTTATCTTCAAAAACAGTCATCTATATCCAAGAAGGCAGAGAAAGGAAAACAGGAACAAAAGGACAGTATACCACAGCATGTGAGGAGAAGCAGCAGGCTTAAGGGGAAATTGAGAAAAACGCAAATTAAAGGTCCTCATTTCATTGATTTGGGTGAGGAGACATCTGAACAGTCCCCAACTGACCATAGTCCATCTCAGTCAGTTAGTGAACCTGGTTCCTTTCATTCCCAATCAGACGATGAGCATACTCCATCTTATTCTCAGCAAAATATTGATGTAAGCCCTCCTCGGCCAGATTTTGAACATAATTCTCCTTTACAGCATTTTGGGGACAGCCCAATGAAAATGACACCTGAAATAGACCCCAAGCAGCAGGAGGTATATGACTATATAGAATATTTGGAAAAGGCAGCCACAGGTCCAAGTACTTCTTCCATTCAGCCTCATACATTGCAGGATGATTTAGTTCAATCATTAAAACAGGAAATTTTTGAGCTGGAGCTTTTAAATAGGCACATAAAAAATGAAAATGAAACATTGAAAGAACAAGGCAAGCTAGACAAGATCATCCATGATAATACTATGTTACATTTGGGAATATGGCAAAAGAAGAATAAGAAATTGAAAAGGAAATGCCAGAAATTGAGCAGAGCACTTGTAAATATCAAATTTAGGTGCTTACTGAAGAAACCCAGAATGATGGAAGTTCCAAGGAAGAAGAGAAGAGGATTGGATGTGCTGGCTGAAGTATCAAGGCACATGAATTGAAGAAAGAGTATCAAAATTTTGGTTGCATGAGGACATGCAACACCTTCACAGTGGGGGTATGTTGAGTCCCAAATTTGCATCTTTTCCATACATTTTTCCATACCTTTTTCACTCACCTAAGCCTCCCAAATTGTCAATATCATGTGCAAAAGAGCATCTAACATGGTTTTTAATTATATTTTTGTGTTTGCTATTTGATCTAGATTTTGTTCATTCAGCTGTGGAATCTTGCCACTTTCCGCAGCTGCTGCAACTTTCCGCAGCTATTTTGTGAAACTCTATGCTACAGGTGTCTACAAGGGAAACGAGCCACATGGGCAGGTCAGGAATGATGTGGACATGGTTCGTGTCCTATTGGTTCAAGTAAACTCATCCAAAGAAGCCGCGGTCAAAGGCGTCCACATGGAAGTCAACCATGGAGTTTCATGTCGGCCGGACTCTGTTTCGTGTCACATAAAGATCCATACGGTCGTTTCTAAGCCTGCGGAGGGTAATCGACATCTGTACAGAGCCCTAGAGTCAAATTCAAGCATCCACCTCTCGTAGATTCACTTTCCAACACGGCCATGCTCCTATATCCGTGGACGTAGTGGTCTACGTGCTCTCCACTAGCATGAACTTTAGGAAACAGTTATAGTTTGTTGTTATATATATTGCGTTTGCATACGCATATGAGTTAGTCGATATTAGTGAATGTAGTCTCTGTTATCTTTCGATTAGTCTGCTCTGTAGTGATTACGTTGCACTTGTGCCGTAACATTACCATTCTGTAATGACTGCTTTTTAATATGAGAAGACTCTGTTTTTCAACTTAATTCGTATTTGAGGACCGTTGCCAAGGCTGTGTAGAGGGCCCCTGCTCAGCTAAGGTTTTGTGTATTAGTGTATATTTCTCATTTTGTTTCTTTAGAAATCATTGTATCATAATCCATTCATATGTTCATACTTTGCAGTTGTTTCATTTCTGTTTATACATTTCCATAATTTCCATTTCATTTCTGTCTTTCATGCTTTATGATTGTTAATCACTGATCAGTGTTCTTATTGCAGGTTATAGATAGGCAGCCCGGGCATTTTTATAGCTTTTTGACTAATGACATGGATCTAACATTGTTCTGCTGCTAGTTTGCTTTTCATAGCTTTTGTTTAAATTCAGTCTTGCTTTGTTCATTTCAGTTTTGCTTATCTGCTTCAGTAGTTAAATTTAGATATATTAAGCTGCTCATAGCATCTTCAGTTGCCTCCGAAAGCCACAGCTGGACTGATGGTGAGGGACTGCATTATGAAATGTGTAGTTTAGGATTAGTTTCTTTTCTGCAAATTTAGATATATTAAGCTGCTCATAGCATCTTCAGTTGCCTCCGAAAGCCACAGCTGGACTGATGGTGAGGGATTGTATTATGAAATGTGTATTTTAGTATTAGTTTCTTTTCTGCAAATTTAGATATATTAAGCTGCTCATAGCATCTTCAGTTGCCTCCGAAAGCCACAGCTGGACTGATGGTGAGGGATTGCATTATGAAATGTGTATTTTAGTATTAGTTTCTTTTCTGCAAATTTAGATATATTAAATCATGCATAGCATCTTCAGTTGCCTCCGAAAGCCACAGCTGGACTGATGGTGAGGGATTGAATCATGAGTGTATGGTTTAGTATTAGTTTACTTTCTGCAAATTAAATATCGGTTACTCAAGTTGTTTATGATTACTTCCGAAAATCATAGCTGGACTAATGATGAAGGGTCAGAAGATAAATTGATGTAATCTGATTTAGATTTATTTTGTTGCAATTTTGAATTTCCTTAAGCATAGTTTCTTTTGTGTTTAGTCGGCAGCAAGAATAGTTTGGTTTTCATGTTCACTAGTTTATTGTTTTGATTCATTAGATTAGCAGCACCTTTTCATTTCAGCAGTACATTTTTATTTTCTTTCAAGTCTTGTCATTGTAAATTTCAAATTGCTTTTTAAAGTTACAAGTTGGTAAATCATTATAGGGGATATCACTTCCTTGAACAAATATAACCAAACTTGTTTTCATTTTAGAATTTCCATTTCACCTTAGAAAAACCAAAAACGACAAAAGTTAAGAAATAGGTTATCTTGCACATATAGTGCGCCGCACTTCATCAGCTTACGATTCCCGGATTGACAAATTAAATGCAGCAATTTAGGACACACTAAATTGACCAAACAAGAGGTACTCCCATATAATAATTATAATCATGGCCCAAGATTAAATTAAAGTCCAAGGGGCTAGGAACAACCATCACATCCATATGGACAGTTTTCCCTCCCAAAGTAACAGGCAACTTCGGAAGGATCCCTAACGGTTGACTAGTTCCTCTGTTAAACGCCAATAGATTCTGGGTAACAAGCACAAGCGGAGGTGAACCAAATTCTTGCCAAGTAGTTGAGGATAAAATACTAATAGACATGCCTTCATCTATAATGGTGTTGGGTATGAATAGATCGGAGGCCTGTACCATGATCTCAAAAGGCACATAAAACAGAAGGCGATATCCCGCAAATCGATTCCAATGAAAGGAAGTGACCAAACTACTAGAAGGGGATAGCATTGAGCCGAGATGCTCTTCCCCTAGTGTTACGGAAGAATAAGGAGCATCCTCCATGACCTCCATCATGGAGTCAGGACGGGTATCCTCCGGGACCTCTATCATGGGAGGCGGAAGAGCGATTTCTTGAGGTATAGGGACATGAGAATCTTTCTCCAAGTCCAAGGAATCTGAAGAAACAAGAAGAACCTGAGGGATGTGAAATCCACTCTCAATGGAAAAGACCTAGTGGACTATAGACGGGGCCATCTCAACCGATCCTACGACCAATGGTTGGTCAGGGATGGATTCATGATGGTGAATTTCCCAGGGAGCGGGATCAACCAAGGATGAATCTTGACCGATCGTTGAATCAACTGTTGAGGGACTCAAAGAAAGCTATTTGTAACCAACCAAAAGGTAAGGTGGAGAAATAGTTGAGTTGTCCAAAACTCTCTTGGCTTCATCCATATACTGAAAAAGGTGAATGGCATGGTTCCCTTCACACAACTTACAGGGATTAGCAAGCTTACCATGATTCTTAGGAACTTTACCAGCACTAGTTGAAGACGTGCCCCCAACATGACTCCCGGAAGCCAAAGGAAATGGTAGATGACCATTGGACCATACTTCGAGCACCTTGGGAATGCCAGGAAAATCTAGAAGAAGATGGTTTCCTTGGCACAACATGCAAGGGAACTTAACTTTCTACAGAGGGTTGGAAGGTTCATCTAGAGCAGGTGTTTTAGAAGCAACAACTGCAGAATTAGCCTCTCGCTTATCTGAATTCTTCTTCTTAGTCTTCTTCTTCTTCTTAGCCACCTGGGTACTAGAGTCCAAAATTTTACCAGGAGAAGTAGAAGATGAGGATGAAGAAACATGCGAAAAAATGGAGAGATCCACCTTTGAATCAAAATGGCATTGCTCAGGCGAAGGAGTGGATGGTACAGTAGCCGGGACACTTGAGACCATAGAGATTGAAAACAACCAAACATGAAACCCAACAGTTAACCCAAGAAGGGACAACGTTGCCATATAAAGAGCACCAACATTTCCAAAAGGAGGAAAATGACTAGGATTCCCTTCAAAGGGGATTCCTTGGTTGGTGAACTCTGAAAAATTTTCCATCGGAGACAACTCAAAACAACACCTTAAGGAAACTAAATTTAACCAGGAATATTTCGTGGGCAGTTAATCTTAAAACACTGAAACCAGACTCTCCTGTTTCATATTTTAAGAATCGAGAAACAAGAAAAAGGTGACTCTATCACTTTCAGTTTGGAAACAAGCATGAAAGGACAAGCACTTGATGATATTTTCAAATTTAGGGAGTCAGTAAAGATCAAACTGACTGCTCTGGTAATCTAGGCAAATGGGTGTACCAGATATCCATGAACTTCCATATACACCTTGGTAAAAATGAAAGAGAAATCAACCAAGGACTTAACGTACATGTAGGTAATCTCCCTGAATGCTATGTTTGGTGTATCACGGGTAAGAGGAAGAAGACTCGACTTCCTATGGATAAAGGATTGCAACCCAATGGGGTTTCCCTTTATATACTCGACGGTATAGGGAGCACAAGTATATACTAGTGCTGTCTAAAGCCAGATGGAGAACAACAGCTACTAGGTTTAACGACGTTGGAACACGTCACTAGCCTAGACCACTAAATTTTTTTTGTTAGGTTTCAATGCTTCCTTAGGTTGATTGAATAAATTTTATGGTTGATCTTCAATTATGTCTCGGTTTCAAGGCCCTACCGCATGTCATCTGACAATCTCCTATATGCAGCTATATGAGGAAAGAAATCTTTCAATTCAATGAATGTTATCTAGTTAAGGGAAGAGTTCCAAATAATGATGCAACAAACAACAACACTGCAAACGAAATTCCACGAAACTAGATGACTTTCACTATCCAAAATTAATCTAAAACATTCAACGATGCGAATTATGCAATGTAATCTATGAAAAAATTTGTTTTTGAAAACTATGCAATTGTAATCTATGCACAATTTCCTTTTTTATTTTGCAATGATAAGAATGCACTCAATGCATTTTTCGATCAAATGAGAATCTACTTAATGCATGCTTTTAATGAAAGAGAATGTACTAAATGAAATTTTTAGCTTTCAATCATTAAATAATGTAATCTAAGTGCAATGATAAATCTCAAAAAACACTCTTCAATGCAATGTGATCTAATGCATTTTAATGAAAATAAAACTATGGGACGAAAACTAAATGAACGCAAATATTCTTAATGAAAGATGAATGCAAAAGGGATGTAAAACCACACTAAGAATGTAATCGTTGTTTTAAACACTTTGTAATGAAATTCCTCAAAATGCTACAAGACATATGAGGTCAAGCACAAAAAGGACTTCCAAAGCATGTTCATTCCCTTTTACATCAAGCAATCAAAAAAGAAGACTTTTCAGCTGAACAATGAGAAATGTAATCTATGCTCATATAGAGAAAATACCAAAAGGGAAAGACACACTGGTGAAGGAGTTAGGGAAAAAATCTCAATTTTTCACGCACCCTAAAATTGGCACGACTTTGGTGGGTGAAACAAGTGCCAACTGGCGCAACTTTCTCACTGAAAACTAGCACCAATGGCCAATTGGCACAGGTTGCTAACTGAAAACAAGCACCAATGCCTGAAAATGAAAAAACAAATAATTTCTCCCAACCAATACTAGACTCACCACTTCAAGAAAAATCTAAAAATAAACCAGAAGCAAAAGTAATGACCAAAAAAACTCTCGAACAAGGGAAAACCCTAGCACCTACAGGAAATGGCGCAATTATCTAGCTGTAATCTATGCTAGACAGGGGATGGGACGGGTGATGAATTGGCAACTTGTGCCAATGGGCGCGACTGTCATGGTGGAAAACGCGCCAATCAAGCCAAACATGAAAAGATGAAAATTTCGGAAAATCAGAGGTTAGATCTGATCCTTTGGTGCTGAATAGGGGTCTAAGACCAAGGAAAGTGAACCAGAAGAGCAAATAAATCAATCAAAATCCAAAAAAGCAACCCAAAGAGGAAATACTAACTCCAACTGAATCCCCAGCGGAGTCACCAAATTGTTGAGGGGGTAAATCCCCTCTGCAGACAGAGGCGATCCCACTAGCCTAGATCGGATCTAGCAACAATCAAATCATGCAAAGAAATTGGTTCCTAGTTACAAGAAAGACAAAGGTCGCGATGAGTAACCTACCTCAAATCCCATGCTATTGTTGTCGATGAAGAAGTGGCACTCCTCGTCCTTTGCTCGATAGATCACAACCCTTCTGTTTTCTTCGTCCAGACACCTATACACATGCAGAGATATGACAACATACAATGTAATACTTAAAGCGCGTAACTATATATCAGTCAGAGAGGATATAATTCATTGCATTTCATAAAAGAGTAAACACATGAATGGAGCCAAAATCAAAGTTTCTTATATTAATGATGACAAAAAGGGAGATTACAACCAAATGCTCTGACGCTATGATCTTCCTTATGAGGGGTTTGTATCGGAGCACATCTCAATGAAGAATATGGGGAATTTGGACAAAGCTCTCTCTTACAGGGGTCTTTCAGACTCTACTTCAATAGTTACCCAGCTATAGTTTTCTTCCTACAAGTTCAGCTAGCTTTCTAATGGAGAGAGCAAGCTTTTATAGATGGAGGAAGGGAAGTTGGGATCCCTATAATCATGAGATAGGCCCTATCTCTTAGGAAGCTTCCATGATAGGTGGAAAACCACTTCCTATACATGGAGATACAGAACCAAACCACTCAACTCCTTTTGATGATTCATTTAGGAGTTTGTTAGAATCAAACTTCCACCATTTATTTTAAAAAAAACATCCCTTGATAATATTGGCATGAGTGAAACACAAGGACAAAGTGCCGGTTGGAGTGCCCTCTAGTGTGGATTTCCCCCATTGGTGCGAGGGATGAACTGGCTAGTTGCGCCAAGGCTAAAACATCTATTTTTAGGGTTTTTCAAAGGAAATGTTCTTCAAGGGAATGTTTTTCGTTATGCAAGAGGATGCCATGAAGGTGGCTTCAGGTCATTTTACTATTCACAGGTCACAAGAATAGTCCTCCAAGGTACGAGATGAGGGATTGCAGGGATGGTGACAAAATGTTGTGTAACACCCTTAACCTTAACATTAGCCTTAAACTAACCTTAACCTTGACTTTACCATTAACGTAACCTTAACCTTAACCTTATCCTTACCCTTAACCTTATATAAACCTTAACCTTAACCTTAACCTTAAACTTAACCTTGAAATTAACTATAACCTAACCCTAACCTTAACCAAACCCTTAACCTTAACATTAACCTTAGCCATAACCTTACCCTTAACCTTCCCATAACCATAATATTAATCTTAACCTTGACCTCACGATTAACCTTAACCTTAAACTTACCCCCTTAACCTTAACCTTAACCTGACTAAACATGTAACCCAGACCTTACCCTTACCCTTAACCTAACCTTAGCTATAACCTTAACCTTAACCCTTAACCTTCACTTTAACCTTAACCATCCCCTCACCTTAACCGTAACCTTAACCATAACCTTCCCCTAACCTTAACCCTAACCTTCACCTTAACCTTAACATTAACTATAATCTAACCCTAACCTTGACCAAACCTTAACCTTAAGGTTAAGGGTTAAGGATAAAGTTAAGGTTAAGGTTAAGGTTAGGTTATAGTGAAGGTTAAGGGTAAATTCAAGGTTAAGGGTAAAGGGTAAGGTTAAGATTACCCTTCACCTTTACCTTAACCTTAAATTTACCTTAACCTTAACCTTAACCTTAACATTTAATTAATCTTAACCTTGACTTGACCCTTAACGTAAACTTAACCTTGACTTTAACCTAAGGTTAGGGTTAGGTTATAGTTAAGGTTAAGGTTAAGGTTAAACTTAAGGTTAAGGTTTAGGATAAAGTCAAGGTTAAGGTTAGGTTAAGGTTAAGATAAGGTTAAGGGTATGGTTAAGGTTAGGGTAAGGTTAAGGATATGGTTAGGGTAAGGTTAGGGTTAAGGTTAATGTTAAGGTCAAGGTTAAGGTCAAGGTTACAGCTAAGATTAAGGTTAAGGTTATGGTTAAGGGTAAGGTCAAGGTCAATGTTAAGGTTAGTTTAACCTTAACCGTAATTTTAACCTTAACTTGACTAAACCCGTAACCTTAACCTTAACCTAACCTTACCCTTCACCTTAACTATAACCTAACACTAACCTTGACCTTAACCTTGACCTTAACTACACTTAACCTTAACCTTAACCTTCTCTTGTAACATTAACCTTAACCTTCACTTTAACCTCAACCTAACCTTACATATAACCTTAACCTTTACCCTTAACCTTGACTATAAGCTTAAATTTCCCTTAACCTTAGCCCTAACGTTAACCTTAACCTGAACCTTAACCTTCCCCTAACCTAACCCTAACCTTAACCTTAAATAAACCCTTAACCTTCACCTTAACCTTAACGTGAACCTTTACCCTATCCTTGACTTTATCCTTAACTTAACCTTAACCTTCACTATAACCTAACCCTAACCTTAACCAAACCCTTAACCATAACATTAACCTTAAGGTTTAGTTAAGTTTAGGGTGAGGTTAAGATTAGGTTAAGGGTAAATTTAAGGTTAAGGTTAGGGTTAAGGTTAAGGTTAGGTTACGTGTAAGTCAAGGTTAAGGTTGCTGGTTAGGTTAAGTAAAGGTTAGTTTAAGGTTAGGTTAAGTGAAGGTTAAGGTTAGGTTAAGGTTAAGATTAAGGTTAGGGTAAGGTTAAGGTTAAAGTTAGGCTAAGGTAAGGTTACAGTTACTGGTTTAGTCAGGTTAAGGTTAAGGTTAAGGTTAGGGTAAGTTTAAGGTTAAGTTTAAGGTTAGGGTCAAGGTCAAGGTTAAGGTTAAGGTTAGTTTAAGCTTAAGTTAAGGTTAAGGTTAAGGTTACGGTTAAGGGTAAGGTTAAGGATAGGTTATAGTTAAGGTTGAGGTTAAGGTTAGGTTAAGGGTAAATTTAAGGTTAAGGTTAGGGTTAAGGTTAACGTTAAGGGTTAAGGTTAGGGTTAAGGTTAGGGGAAGGTTAAGGTTAACATCAAGGTTAAGGTTAAGGTTAGGTTAAGGTTAAGGTTAACCTTAACTTAACCTAATCTTAACCTTAACCTTGAATTTACCCTTAACCTTAACCTTAACCTTCCCATAACCATAACCCTAAACCTTAACCTAACCCTAACCTTGATCAAACCCTTAACCTTGACTTTAACCTTAACTGTAAACTTAACCTTAACCTATCTAAAACCTTAAATTAACCTTAACCTTCACTATAACCTAACCCTAACCATGACCAAACACTTAACCTTAACCTTAACCTTACCCTTAACCTTAACCTTACTAAACTCGTAACCTTAACTTTAATTATAACCTAACCCTAACCTTGAGCAAAACCTTAACCTTAAACTTTACCAAACCCATAACCTTAACCTTAACCTGACTAAACCCTTAACCTTAACCTTAACCTTAACCTTAAGTATAACCTAACCCTAACCTTGACCAAACCCTTAAACTTAACCTTAACCTTAACCTTCCCCTACAATTAACCCTAACCTTAACCTTAATGTTAACCCTTAACCTTAACCTTACTCCCTTAACCTTAAACTTAACCTTAAATTTAACCTTATCTTAAACTTAACCTTAACCTTGAACTTAACCTTGACCTGAACTATAATCTAACCCTAACCTTAACCAAATCCTTAACCTTAACCTTAACCTTCCCATGACCATAACCTTAACCTTAACCTTCACCTTACCCTTAATATTAACCTTAACCTTACCCCTTAACCTTAACCTTAACCTTTTTCTTAACTTGACTAAACCCGTAACCTTAACCTTAACCTTGACCTTAGCTATAACCTAATCTAACCTTAACCCTAACCTTGACCTTAACCTAACCTTAACCTAACCTTAACTTTACCCTTAGCATTATCCTTAACCTTAAATTTACCCTTAACCTTAACCTTGACCTTAACCTTAAACTTAACCTTAACCTTACCTTAACCTAACATTAACCTTAACCTTCCCATAACCTAACATTAACCTTAACCTTCTCATAACCTTTACCAAACCTTCCCATAACCATAACCTTAACCTTAACCTTACCTTAACTAACCTAACCTTAACCTTACCCTTAACATTCAACTTAACCTTAACCTTGACTTTACCCTTAACCTAACCCGATCCTTAAATATAACCTAACCCTAACCTCAACCAAAACTCTTAACCTTAACCTTATCCTAACTAAACCTAAACCTCAACCTTCAACTTAAATTTACCCTTAACCTAATCTTAACCTTAACCTTGACTTTACCCTTAATGTAACCTTAACCTTAACCTGACTAAGCCCATAACCTTAACCTTAACCTTAACCTAACCTTAACATTAACTATAACCTTATCCTTGACCTTAACTATAACATAACCCACCTTGACCAAACCCTTAACCTTAACCTTAACCTAACCTTACACTTAACCTTCACCCTTAACCTTGACATTAACCTTCTCTATAACCTAACCTTAACCTTAACCTTAACCTTAACCATAAGGTTAACTTGACTAAACCCGTAACCTTAACCTTAACCTTACCCTTAACCTTAACTTGACTAAACCCATAACATTAACCTAACTTAATCTTAACCTTGACCTTGATCCTAACCTTAACCTTAACCTTCCCTTAACCTTAACCCTAATATTAACTTAACCTTAACCTTAACCTTACCATTACCTTGACCTAACTTTAACCTTAACCTTCGCCTAACCTTAACCCTAACCTTAACCTAACCAAACCCGTAACCTTAACCTTACTAAACTCGTAACATTCCCCTTAACTTTAACCTAAACCTTTACCCTTAACCTTAACCTTAACCTTACCCCCATAACCTTAACCTTAACTAAAACCTAACTCTAACCTTAACCAAAACCTTAACCTTAACCTAAACCTTCACCTAACCTTAACCTTAACTTGACCCTTAACCTAACCTTAACCTTAACTTTACCTTAGCCTTGAATTTACCCTTAACCTAACCTTAACCCTTGCCTTAACCTTAACCTTGACCTTGACCTAACCTTAACCTTAACCTTACCTTTACCCTTAAACTTAACTTTCCCCTTAACCTAACCTTACCCTCAACCTTTACGCTAACCTTAACCTTAACCTTAATCGTCACTATAACCTAACCTTAACCTTGACCTTAACCTTAACCATAACCTTAACCTGAATAAATTGTTAAGATTAGGGTAAATTTAAAGTTAATACTAAGGTCAAGGTCAAGGTTAAGGTTAAGTTAGGTTAAGGTAAGGCTATAGTTAGGTTAAGGTTAAGGTTAAGATAAGATTAAGGTTAAAGTTAAGGATAACGTTAGGTTAAGGGTAAAGTCAAGGCTAAGGTTAAGGGTAAAGGTTCAGGGCAAGGGTAAAGGTTAGGTTTAAGGTTAGGGGAAGGTTAAGGTCAAGGTTAAGGTTAGGGGAAGGTTAAGGTCGAGGTTAAGGTTAGGGTTAAGTTTAGGTTATGTTAAGGTTAAGGTTAAGACCCGTAAACTTAACTTTCACCCTTAACCTTAATCTAACCTTAACATTAAAATTAATCTTACCCTTAACTTTATCTTAAACTTAACCTAACCTGAACCTTACCCTTAACCTTCACCTTAACCTTAACCTTGACTTTACCCTTAACCTAACCTTAACCTTAACCTTCACCTTACAAAACCTGTAACTTGAACCTTAACGTAACCTAACCTTATCTTAAGCTTAACCTTAAGCTTAACCTTAACCTTAACCTAACCCTAGCCTTAACCTTAACCTTAACCTTGACCTAACCTTAACCTTGACCTTAACTTTAACCTTATCTTACACTTAACCTAACCTTAACCTTAACTATAACCTAATGCTAACCTTGACCAAACCTTAACTTTAACCTTCACTTAAACTTAACCTTAACCTTATAACCTTACCCTAACCTTAACCTTAACCTTACCCTTACCTTGACCTTAACTATAACCTAACCCTAACCTTGACCAAATCCTTAAGTTTAAGGTTAGGTTAAGGTTATGGGAAGGTTAAAGTTAAGGTCAAGGTTAAGGGTGAAGGTTAAGGGTAAGGTCAAGGTAAGGTTAAGATTAAGGTTAAGGTTAATGTTAAGGTTAAGGTAATGATTAGGGTAAGGTTAGGGTTAGGTTATAGCTAAGGTTAAGGTTAAGGTTAAGGGTAAAGCTAAGGACAAGGTCAGGGTTAGTTTATAGTTAAGGTCAAGGTCAAGTTTTAGGTTAAAGTTAGGTTAATGTTATGTTAAGTTTACAGTTAAGGTTAAGGTTAATATTATGTTAAGGTTAAGGTTAATGTCAAGGTTAATGTTAATGGTTTGGTCAAGGTTAGGGTTAGGTTATAGTCAAGGTCAAGGTTAAGGTTAATGATAAGGTTATATTTATGTTAAGGTTAAGGTTAATGTTAAGGTTAAGGTTAAGGGGGTAAGGTTAAGGTTAAGGTTAAGGGTAAGGTCAAGGTTAAGATTAATGTTATGGTTATGGGAAGGTTATGGTTAACCTTGACCTTGACCTTAACCTTAACCTTATCTTTACCTTAACCTTTACCTTCCCATAACCATAACCTTAACCTTGACTTTACCCTTAACCTAACCTTAACCCTAACCTTGACCAAACCCTTAACCTTAACTATAACATAACCTTAACCTTGACCTTAACTATAACCTTAAATTTACTGTTAACCTAATCTTAACCTTAACATAACCTTAACATTAACTTTACCTTAACTTATCCTTAACCCCTTAACCTTAAACTTAACCTTCCCATAACCTTTACCTTAACCTAACTTTAACCTTAACCTTCCCCTAACCCTAACCTTAGTCCTAAACTTAACCTAACGTTAACCTTAACTTTACCCTAACCTTAACCTTAACTATAACCAAACCTTAACCTTTACTTTACCCTTAACGTAACCCTTACCCTTCATTTAACCTTACCCCCTTAACCTTAACTTTAACCTAACCTTAACCTTAACCTAACCCTAACCTCGACCAAACCTTAACCTAACCTTGACCTTAACCTAACCTTAACCTTACCATAACCATAACCTTTACCTTAACCTTAACCTTAATGTTACCTTAACCTTGAACTTAACCTTAACCTTAACCTTAACCTTCCCATAACCAAACCCTGAACCTTAACCTTAACCTAACCTTAACCTAACTTTAAACTTAACCTTCCCTTAACCTTAACCTTAACCTTAACCTTACGAAACCTTTTCCTTAACCTTAACTTTACCATTAACCTAACCTTAACCTTAATCTTAACCTTAACTATAACCTAACCCTAAGCTTGACCAAACCCTTAAACTTGACCTTAACCTTAACATTAACTTAACCTTAACCTTATCTTAACCTTAACCTAACTTTAACCTTAACCTTAGGTTAATGTTAAGGTTAAGGTTAAGGGTAACGTTGACGTTAAGCTTAAGTTAGGTTATAGTTAAGGTTAAGGTTAGGTTAAGGTTAGGTTAAGGGCAAATTCAAGGTTAAGGTTAAGGTTACAGGTTTAGTAAGGTTAACCTTAACCTTGATTTTAACTATAACGTAACCTTGGCCTTAACCTTAACCTTACCTTTACCTTAACCTTAACCTTGACCTTGACCTTCACCTTCACCTTAACCTTGACCTTAACATAACGTTAACCTTAACCTGAATAAACCCATAACCTTAACCTTAAACTTAACCTAACCTTAACGTTATCTAACCCTTAACCTTAACCTAACACTTAACCTTAACCTTAACCTTAACTTTTGTTAGGGTTAGGTTAAGGTTAAGGTTAAGTTTAGGTTAAGGTTTGTTCGAGGTCAAGGTCAAGGTTAGGATAAGGGTAAGGTTAACCTGAATAAACCTTAACCTAACCTTAGACTTAACCTTAACATAACCCTAACTAAGGTTAAGGTTAAGGTTAAGGTTAGGTTAAGGGTAAATTTAAGGTTAAGGTTAAGGTTTAGTCAAGGTTAGAGTTAGGTTATAGTTAATTTTAAGATAAGGTTAAGGTTAGGGTTAGGTTATAATTAAGGTTAAGGTTAAGGTTAAGGTAAGGTTAAGGTTATGGGAAGGTTAAGGTTAAGGTTAAGGCTTGGTCAAGGTGAGGATTAAGTTATAGTTAAGGTCAAGGTTAAGGTTAGGTTAAGGTTAAAGTTACGGGTTTAGTCAGGTTAAGGTTAAGGTTAGGTTAAGGGTAAAGTCAAGGTTAAGGTTATGATTATGGGAAGGTTAAGGTTAAGTTTTAGGGGTTAAGGTTAAGTTAAGGTAAAGTCAAGGTTAAGGTTAGGTTAAGGTTAAGGTTAAGGTTATGGTTATGGGAAGGATAAGGTTAAGGTCAAGGTTATATTTGAGGCCAAGGTTAATGTTAAGGTTATGGTTAAGGCTAAGGTTATAGCTGGGGCCAAGGTTAATGTTAAGGTTATGGTTAAGGTTAAGGTTAAGGTTAGCTAAAGGTTAATGTTAAGGGTAGCTTATAGTGAAGGTTACTTATAACCTTAACCTAACCTTTCCCTTAACCTTAAACTTAAGGTTAGGGTTAGGTTATAGTTAAGGTTAAGGCTAGGTTAAGGTTAAAGTTAAGGTTAAGGTTAATTTTTGGTCCGGTTAAGGTCAAAGTTAAGGTTAGGTTAAGGTTAAGGTTAAGGTTCAGGTGAAGGTTAAGGGTAAGGTTAAAATTACGGTTAAGGTTAGAGTTATGGTTAAGGTTAAGGCTAAGGTTAAAGGTAAGGTTAGGGTTAAGGTTAGGGAAATTTTAATGTTAAATTTAGGTTAAGGATAGATTAAGGTGAAGGTTAGGTTAAGGTTAAGGTTAGGTGAAGGGTAAAGTTAAGGTTATGGTTAGGGTAAGGTTAGGGTAATTTTAATTTTAAGGTTAGTTTAAGGTTAAGGTTAAGGGTAAGGTAATAGTTAGGTTAAGGTTAAGGATAATTTTAGGTTAAGGTTAAGATAAGGTTAAGGTTTATTTTAACCTTAACGTTACCCTTAACCTAACTCTTAACATTAATCTTAACTTGACTAAACCCGAAACCTTAACCTTAACCTGACTAAACCCTTAAGGTTAGGGTAAGGTTATGGGTTTAGTCAGGTTAAGTTTAAGGTTAAGGGTTTGGTAAACCTAACTATAACCTAACTGTAACCTTAAACTTCACTATAACCTAACCTTAACCTTAACCTTGACCTTAACATTAAGCTTAACCTTAACCTTCCCCTATCCTTAACCATAACGTTAAGCTTAACCTAAAATTAATGAAACCCTTAACCTTAACCTTAACCTTAAACTTAACCTTCACCCTTATCCCTAATGCAACCTTAACCTTAACCTTATCATGAACCTAACCTTAACATTAACCATAACCTTAAATTTACCCTTAACCTAACCTTCACCTTATCTTTACCCTTAACCTTAACCTTAACCTTACCTTAACCTTGACCTTAACCTTAACTTTAACTATAACCTAATCCTAGCCGTGACCAAACCCTTAACCTTAACCTTAACCTAACTAAACCCCTAACATTAACCCTAACCTTAACCTTAATATTAACATTCCCTTAACCATAACCCCAACCTTTACACTTAACCTTGACATTCCCCTAACCTTAACCCTAACCTTTACCCTTAACCCTAACCTTAACCCTATCCTTTACATTTAACCTTCACTATAACCTAGCCTTAACCTTGAACACACCCTTAACGTGACCTTAACCTTCACTTTACTCTTAACGTAACCTTAACCTTCACTTTACCCCTAACGTAACCTTAACCTTGACCTTAACCTTACCCTTAACATTAACCTTAACCTTAACCTTATCTTACCCTTTACCTAACCTTAACCTTAACTTCAAGCTTGAATTTAATTTTACCCTTGCCTTCAACCCTACCCTTAACCTTAACCTTAGCTTAACCCTTAACCTTAACCTTAACTTTAACTTTAAGCTTCCCCTAACCTTAACCTTAGCTTTACCCTTAACCTTAACCCCAACCTCAAACTTAACCTTTAACCTTACCCTAACCTTAACCTTAACCTTGACTTTGACCTTAACCTTAACCTTAAATTTTCCCTTAAACTATCCTTAACATTAAATATATCCTAACCCTAACCTTAACATTAACCTTAACCTTCACTATAACCTAAGCTTAACCTTGACATTAACTATAACCTAACCCTAACCTTGACCAAACCCTTAACATTAACCTTAACCTTAACCTTGACCTAGACCATAACCTTATCCTTAACCTTAACCTTAACCTAATCTTAACCTAAGGTTATGGTTAAGGTAAGGTTAACATAAGGTTAAGGGTAAGGTCAAGGTAAAGGTTAGGTCAAGTTAAGGTTTAGGTTAAGGTCAAGGTCAAGGTCAAGGTTAAGGTTAGGGTTAGGTTAAGGGTAAGGTTAAGGTTACAGTTAGGTTATAGTTAAGGTTATGGTTACGGTAAATTTAGGGTTAGGTTATATTTAAGGTTAAGGTTAAGGTTAAAGATAAGGTTATGTTTAAGGTCGTGTTAAGGGTAAAGTCAAGGTTAAGGTTAAGGTTATATTAAAGGTAAGGTTAATATAACATTAAGAGTAAGGTTAAGGTTAAGGTTAGGTTAGGTTAAGGTTAAGATAAGTTTAACGGTAAGGTTAAGGTCAAGGTCCAGGTTAAGGTTAAGGTTAAGGTCAAAGGTAAGGTGATTGTTAAGGTTAAGGTTATGGTTATGGGAAGGTTAAGGTTAATGTTATGGTTAGGGGAAGGTTAAGGTTAAGGTTAAGGTTAGGTTTAGGTTATGGTTAAGGTTAAGGTTAGGTTAAGGGTAAAGTCAAGGTTAAGGTTATGGTTATGTGAAAGTTAAGGTTAAGGTTAAGGGGTTAAGGTTAGGTTAAGGGTGAAGTCAAGGTTAAGGTTAAGGTGAAGGTGAAGGTTAAGGTTAAGGTTATGGATATGGGAAGGTTAAGGTTAAGGTTAATGTTAGGTTAAGGTTAAGGTTAAGGGTTTGTTCAAAGTTAAGGTTAAGTTAAGGTTAAGGTTAAGTTAAGGTTAAGGTTAAGATTAAGTTCAACGTCAAGGTTAATTTTAAGGTTAGGTTAAGGGTAAGGTTAAGGTTACAGTTAGTTTATAGTTAAGGTTATGGTTAGGGTAGAGATAGGGTTAGGTTATATTTAAGGTTAAGGTAAGGTTAAGGTTAAGGTTAAGGTTAAGTCTGGGTTAAGGTTAAGGTTAGGTTAAGGTTAAGGCTAGGTTTTTGTTAAGGTTAAGGTTAGGTTAGTTTATAGTTAAATTTAAGGTTAAGGTTAAAGTTAAGGTTATAGTGAAGGTTAACGTTAAGTTCAGTAAACTTAACCTTGAACTTACCCTTAACCTTAAGCATAAATTTAACCCTAACCTTGACTTTACCCTTAACTTAACCTTAACATTCACTATAACCTAACCCAAACCTTGAACAAACCCTTAACCTTAACCTAACCCTAACCTTTAACAAACACTTAACCTTAACTATAACCTAACCCTAAACTTGACCTTAAATTTACCCTTAACCTTGACCTTAACCTTAACCTAACCTTAACCTTAACTTTACCCTTAACCTAATCTTAACCTTAACCTTGACTTTACCCTAAACCTAACCTTCAGCTTGACCTTAACTATAACCTGATCATAACCTTGACCAAAGCTTAACCTTAACCTTCACGTAATATTAAATTTAGCCTAACTGTAAGCTTAACATAACCTTAAACTTAACCTCAACATCAACCTTAACCTTAACCTTAACCTTTACCTTAACCTTAACCTAACCCTAACCTTAACTTTACCTTTAACCTAACGTTAACCTTAACCTTAAACTAACCCTAACCTTAACTTTAACCTTAACCTTAACCTTAACCTTATATTAACCTTAATGGTAACCTGACTAAACCTGTAACCTTAGCCTAACCTTAGGCTAACTTTAACCTTAACCTTAACCTTAAACTTAACCTAACCTTAACCTTAACCTTACCCTAACATTACACTAACCTTAACCTTAATTTTACCCATAACCTTACCCTTAACCTAAGTTTTACCTTGACCTTGAACAAACCCTTAAGCTAACCTTAACCTTAACCTTAACCTAACCCTAAACAAGGTTAAGTTTAAGGTTAAGGTTAGGTTAACGGTAAAGTTAAGGTTAAGGTTAAGGTGTGGTCAAGGTTAGGGTTAGATTATAGTTAAGGTTAAGATAAGGATAAGGTTAAAGGGAAGGTTAGGTTAAGGGTAAAGTTAAGGGTAAGGGTAAGGGTAAGGTTAAGGGTAAGGTTAACATTAAGGTCAAGGTCAAGTTCAAGGTTAAGGTTAAGGTTAGGTTAAGGGTAAAGTTAAGGTTAAGGTGAAGGTTAAGGGTAAAGTTAAGCGTAAGGTTAAGGTTACAAGTTTTGTTAGGTTAAAGTTAAGGTTAAGGGTTTGGTCAAGGTTAGGGTTAGGTTATAGTGAAGGTTAAGGTTAAATTAAGGGTAAATTAAAGGTTAAGGTTAAGGGTAAAGTCAATGTTAAGGTTACGTTAAGGGTAAAGTAAAGGTTAAGGGTAAAGTTAAGGTTAGGGTAAAGTTAAAGTTAATGTTAGGTTAAGGTTAACGTTAAGGGTTTTGTCAAGGTTAGGGTTAGGTTAAGGTTAAGGTTAATGTTAAGGATTTGGTCAAGGTTATGGTTAGGTTATCGTTAAAGTCAAGGTTAATGTTAAGGGTAAGGTTATAGTTAGGTTAGGGTTAAGGTTAAGGTTACGTTAAGGTTAAGATAAGGTTAAGGTTAAGGAATTGGTCAAGGTTAGGGTTCGGATATAGTTAATGTTAAGGTTAAATTCAAGGTTAAGGGTAAGGTTAAGGTTATGTTAAGGTTAAGATTAGGTTAAGGATAAAGTTAAGGTTAAGGTTAGGTTAAGGGTAAAGTTAAGGTTAATATTAAGGAAAGGTTAAGGTTAAAGTTAAGGATAAGGTTAAGGTTAAGGGTTTGGTAAATGTTAGGGTTAGGTTATAGTTAAGGATAAGGTTAAGGTTAAGGTGAAGGGTAAGGGTAAGTTTAAGGTTAAGATTATTGGTATAGTCATGTTAAGTTTAAGGTTAATGTTTGGTCAAGGTTAGGGTTAGGTTAAATTTAAGGGTAAAGTTAAGGTTAAGGTTAGGTTAAGGGTAAATTTAAGGTTAAGGCTAGGTTAAGGTTAAGGTTAGGGTAAGCTTAGGGTAAGTTTAAGGGTTAATATTAACTTAACCTTGACCTTAACATTAACTATAACCTTAACCTTAACCTTAACCTTAATCTTCACCTAAACCTTAACTTGACTAAACCTGTAACCTTTACCTAACCCTAACCTTAACCTAACCTTAACCTTAAACTTAACCTTCCCATAACCATAACATTAACATTAACCTTGAACTTACAGTTAACCTTAACCTTAACCTTCCCATAACATTAACTTTAACCTTTTCCTTAACCTTACCTTAACCTTAACCTAACCTTGTCCTTAACCTTGACCTTAAACTTAACCTTCACACTTCACCTTACCTTAACTTTAACCTAACCTTAAGGTTATGGGAAGGTTAAGGTTAAGGTTATGGTTATGGTTAAGGTTAAGGTTAAGAGTTTGGTTAAGGTTAGGGTTAGGTTATAGTTAAGGTCAAGGCTAAGGTTACGAGTTTAGTCAGGTTAAGTTTAAGGTTAAGTGTAAAGTCAAGGTTAAGGTCAGGTTAAGGATAAGGTTAGGGTTAACGTTCAAGTTAAGGTTAAGGTTACGATTACTAGAAGGTTACAGTTAAGGCTAAATTTAAGGCTAAGGTTAAGGTTAAGGGTGAAGGTTTAGGTTACAGGTCTTAACCTTAACCTTTACCCTTAACCTTAACCTTCACTATAACCTAACCTTAACTGTAACCTAACCTTGACCTTAACTTTAACCTTACCTTTACCTTTACCATAACCTTACCCTTAACCTTAACCAAACCCTTAATATTAACATTAAACTATCCTTAACCTTACCCTTAACATTGACCTAACCTTAACCTAACCCAAACCTTGACCAGACCCTTAACCTTAACATTATCTTAACCTTAACCTAACCTTAACCTTAACCTTAATCTAACTATAACCTTACCCTTAACGTTAACATTTACCTTAACTATAACTTAACCCTAACCTTGACCAAACCCTTGACATTAACTTTAACCTAACCCTAACCTTGACCAAACCCTTAACATTAACATTAACCTCAACCTTAGCCTAGTCTTTACCTTAACGTAATCATAACATTAACATTAACCTAAAATTTAACCTCAACCTAACCATAACCTTAATTTTAACCTTTACCTAACCATAACCTTAACTTTACCCTTAACCTAACCTTAACCTTAAACTTAACCTAACCCAAACCTTAACATTACCCTTAACGTAACCTTAACCTTGACCTTAACCTTACCCTTAACATTAACCTTAACCTTAACTTTACCCTTAACCTTAACCTTAACCTAACCTTGACCTTAACCTTAACCTTAAGGTTTTAAGGTTAAGTTTAAGGTTAAGGGTTTGGTCAAGGTTACGGTCAGGTTATAGTTAGGGTTAAGGTCAAGGTCAAAGTTAACCTTCACCTAACCTTCCTTTAACCTTAACACTAAACTTAAGTAAAGTTAAGGTTAAGGTTAAGGGGTTAAGGTTAGGTTAAATTTAAGTCAAGGTTAAGGTTAGGTTAAGGGTAAAGTTTAAGTTAAGGCTAAGGTTTGGTCAGATTAAGGTTAAGGTTAACCTTACCTTTACCTTAAACTTACCCTTAACCTTAACCCTAACCTTAACCTTAACCTTAACCTAACCCTAACATTAACTTTACCCTTAACCTAACCTTAACCTTGACTTTACCCTTAGCGTAACCTTAACCTTAACCAAACCTTTAACCTTAACCTTAATTTGTACCTTAACCTTACCCTTAACCTTGACCTTAAATTTAACTTAATCTAAACATTAACCTTAACCTTAACCTTAACCTTCCTAAACCATTAAGGTTAGGTTAAGGTCAAGATTAAGGTTAGGGTTAACGTTAACGTTAGGTTGAGTTTAGGTTAAGGTTTGGTCAAGGTTAGGTTTAAGTTAAGGTCAAGGTTAAGGTTATGTTAAGGTTATGGTTAAGGTTAAGGTTAGGTTATAGTTAATGTTAAGGGTAAAGTCAAGGTTAAGGTTACACTAAGGGTAATGTCAAGGTTAAGGTTAGGTTAAGGGTAAAGTTAAGGTTAGGTTAAGGTTAATGCTAGGGTAAGGTTAAGATTAAGGTTAAAGTTAAGGGTCTGGTCAAGGTTAGGGTTAGTTTATAGTTAAGGTTAAGGTTAAGGTTAAGTTATGATTAAGCTTGAGGTTTGGTTAAGGTTAAGGTTAAGATAACGTTATGGTTTGGTCAAGGTTAGGGTTAGGTTATAGTTAAGGTAAAGGTTAGGTTAAGGTTAAGGTTAGGTAAAGGTTAATTTTAAGGTTAATGTTAAGGGTTTGGTCAAGATTAGGGTTAGGTTAAGTGTAAAGTTAAGGTTAAGGTTTGGTTAAGGTTAAGGTCAAGGTTAAGCGTAAATTTAAGGTCAAGGTTAGGGTTAGGTTATAGCTAAGGATAAGGGTCTGGTCAATGTTAGGGTTAGGTTAAGGTTAAGGATACGGTTAAGGTTAAAGTCAAGGTTATGGGTTTAGTTAAGGTTAATGTTAAGGTTAGGTTAAGTTAAGGTTAAGGTTAGGTTAAGGGTAAAGTGAAGGTTAAGGTTAAGGTTAGGTTAAGGTTAAGATAAGGTTAAGGTTAAGGTTAAGGTGAAAGTTAAGGGTAAGGTCAAGGTTAAGGGTAAAGTTAAGGTTAAGGTTAAGGTTACAGGTTTAGTATGGTTAAGATTAAGGTTAAGGGTAAATTTAAGATTAAGTTTAAGGAGTTTACCTTAAGTTAAGGTAAAGTTAAGGTTAAGGGTAGGTTAAGGGTAAAATTAAGGTTAAGGTTAAGGTTTGGTCAGGTTAAGGTTAAGGTTAAGGTTAAGGTTAACCTTAATCATCCCTTAACCTTAACCCTAACCTTAAAGCTAACCTTAACCTTAACTATAACCTAACCCTACCCTTGACCAAACCTTAACCTTAACCTTAACTTATCCTTAAACTTAACCTTAACCTTACCGTAACCTTAACCTTAAACTTACCCTTAACCTATGTTAACCTTAACCATAACCTTACTAAACCCGTAACCATATCCTTAACCTTAACTTTACCCTTAACCTTGACCTTACCCTTAACCTTCACTACAATCTAACCTTAACCTTAACCTTAAATTTAACCTTAACCCTAACCTTAACCTTAAGCTAACCTTAACCATTAACCTTATCCTAACCTTAACCTTAACCTTAACCTTACCCCCTTAACTATAACCTTAACCTTAACCTGACTAAACCCGTAACCTTAACCTTAACTTTACCTTAACCTTGACTGTAACCTTAACCTAACTTAAACTTAACCTTGACCTTGACCTTAACATTAACCTTACCATTAACATTCACCTTAACCTAACATTAACCTTAACCTTAACCTTAACCTTATCTTAACCTTACCCTTAACCCTATCTTAACTTAACCTTAACCTTACCTTAACCTAACCCTAACCTAATCTAATCTTAACCTTAACCTTAACCTTAACCTTAAGCTTACCGTGACCTTAACCTTAACCTAACCTTAACCTCACAAAATCTGTAACCTTAACCTTGATCTTACCCTTAACCTTCACTATAACCTAACCTTAAACTTAACCTTAAATTTAACCTTAACTGTAACCTTAACCTTAACCTCACCTTAACCTTTAACCTTACCCTAAACTTAACCATAACCTTAACCTTCACCTTAACCTTAACCTTACCCCCTTAACTATAACCTTAACCTTAACCTTAACCTTCACATTAACCTTAACCTTAACCTTCACCTTACCTTAACCTAGCTATTACCTTACCCTTAACCTTATCCTTGATCTTAACTATAACCTAACTATAACCTTGACCAAACCCTTAACATTAACCTTAACCTTAACCTTTACTTGACCTTAATCTTGACCTTAACCTTAACGTTCACTGTAACCTTAACCTTACCCTAACCTAACCTAAATTTAACATTAACCTTACCCTTAACCTTAAACGTAACTTTGACCTTAACTATAACCTAAATCCTAAACCCTTAACCTTAACCTTATCTTAAACTTAACCTTAACCTTAACCTAACCTTAACCTTAACTTTACCTCAACCTTTACTGTAATCTTAGCTTAACTTATTTTAACCTTACCCTTAACATTCACCTTAACCTAACCTTAACCTTAACTAACCTTAACCTATCCTTAACCTTAACCTTACCCTTAACCTTATCTTAACCTAAAATTTACCTTAACCTTAACCTAACAATAACATTAACTATAACCTAACCCTAACCTTAACCTTTACCTTAAATATAACCTAACCCTAACCTTGACCAAACCTTAACCTTAAACTTAACTTTACCCTTAACCTAATCTTAACATTAACCTAACATTAACCTTGACTTTACCTTAACCTGACCTTATCCCCTTAACCTTAACCTTAACCTTCCCATAACTATAACCTTAACCTTGACTTTACAATTAACATACACTAAACCTTAACTTTAACCTTAACCTTACTAAACCGGTAACCTTAAATTTGACCTTAAGCTTAACCTAACCCTAAGCTTGACCAAACCTTAACCTTAAACTTAACCTTAACCTTAACTTTCCCATAACCATAACCTTAACCTTAACAATAACCTAATCTTAACTTTAACCTTACTAAACCCATAACCTTAACATTAACCTTAACTTTACCCTTAACCTTGTCCTTACCCTTAACCTTCACTATAACCTAACCTTAACCTTAACCTTAACTTTAAACTTAACCATAACCTTAAAATTAACCTAACCTTAACCTTTAACCTTACCCTAACCTTAACCATAACCTTACCTTAACCTTAACTTTACCTTAACCTAACTTTAACCTTAAACTTAACCTTAACCTAACGATAACCTTACCCTTAACCTTAAACTTGACCTTAACTATAACCTAACCCTAACCTTGACCAAACCCTTAACATTAACCTTAACCTTAAACTTTAATTAGCCTTAACCTTGACCTTAACCTTAACCTTAGCCTTAATTGTAACCCTAACCTTACCTTAGCCTAACCTAACCTTAACCTTAACCTTACCCTTAACCTTAAACTTAACCTTCACCTCAACTATAACCTAACCCTAACCTTGACCAAACCCTTAACATTAACCTTACCCTAATATTAACCTTAACCTAACCTTAATTTTGACTTGACACTTAACCTTAAACTTCACCTTAACCTTTAATTTACCTCTAACCTTAAATTTAACCTTAACCAAACCCTCAACATTAACCTTAACCTTAACCTTAATCTTAACCTTAACCTTAACCTAAACGTAACCTTGACCTTAACTATATCCTAACCCTAACCTTAACCTTATCCTTAACCTAAACTTAACCTTGACTTTACCCTTAACCTAACCTTAACCTCAACTTTACCATAACCTTGACTTTATCCTTAACCTAACCTTAATCTTAACCTTAACTTTAACCTTATCTTAACCTTAACCTAACCTTAACCTTAACCTTAACCTAACTATAACCTTACTTTAACCTAACTTAACCTTAATCTTGACATTAACATTGACCTTAAATTTAACTTTACTAGGTTAGTCAGATTAAGGTTAAGGTTAAGGTAAAGTTAAGGGTAAGGTTAAGGGTAAGGTTGAGGTTAAGACCCGTAACGCTTAAGTTTAAGGCTAAGGTTAAAGTTATAGTTAAGGTCAAGGTTAAGGTTAAGGTTAGCTAAAGGTTAATGTTAAGGGAAGGTTATAGTGAAAGTTAAGGTTAAGACCCATAACCTTAAACCTTAACCTTAACCTAACCTTAAACTTAACCTTATCTCAACATTAACCTTAACTTTAACCTAACTATAACCTTACCTTAACCTAACCTTAACCTTTACCTAATCTTAACCTTAACATTAACATTAACCTAACTAACTCTTAACCCTAACCTTAACCCTCACCTTAACCTGAACCTAACATTAACCTTAACCTTAACCTTAACCTTACCCTTAACCTAACCTAACCTTAAGGTTAACCTTAACCTTCACATAACCATAACCTTAACATTAACCTTAACTATACCCTAACCCTAACCTTGACCAAATCCTTAACCTTAACCATAACCTTAACCTTCACCTTCCCTAACCATAACCTTAACCATAACCTTAACCTTATCTCAACCTTAACCTAACATTAACCTTACCTTTACATTAACCTTGACTTTAGCCTTCACCTAACCTTAACCTTAGGGTTAAGTTTAGTGGAAGGTTAAGGTTAAGATTAGGGTTACCTTATATTTTAGGTCAAGGTCAAGGTTAAGGGTAAGGTTATAGTTAGGTTAAGGTTAAGGTTAAGGTTTAGGTTAAGGTTAAGGTTAAGGTTAAGGTTAAGAATACGTTAAGGGTAAAGTTAAAGTTAAGGTTAGGTTAAGGTCAAGGTTAATTTTAAGGTTAAGGGTAAGGTAAAGGTTAAGGTTATGGGTTTAGTCAGGTTAAGGTTAAGGGTAAGGGTAAGGTTAAGGTCAAGGTCAACGTTAAGGTTACATTAAGGGTAAATTCAAGGTTAAGGTTAGGGTTAAGTTATAGTAAAGGTCAAGATTGTGTTTAAGGTTAAGGGTAAGGTTAAGGTTAAGATAAGGTTAAGGTTAGGTTAAGGGTAAATTCAAGGTTAAGGTAAAGGTTAACCTTAATGTTAATGGTAAGGTTAAGGTCGAGGTTAAGGTTACGTTAAGGGTCTGGTCATGGTTATGGTTTGGTTGAGGTTAGCTTTAACTTATAGTTATGGTCAAGGTTAAAATAAAGTTAAGTGTAAAGTTAAGGTCAAGGTTAGGGTTAAGCTTAAGGGTTTCGTCAAGGTTAGGGTTAGGTTAAGGTTAAGGGTGAAGGTTAAGGGTAAGGTTAAGCTTAAGGTGAAGGTTAAGGTTAAGGTTAAGGTTAAGGTTATGGTTAAGGTTACGGTTAACCTAAAATTAACCTTAACCTTAACCTTAACCTTTAATCTTAACCTTAAACTAACATTACCCTTAACCTTATTTTAACATTAACCTTAACCGTAATTGTAACCTTAACCTTAACCTTACCCATAACCTTAACCTTAACTTTACCCATAACCTTGACCTTAACCTTAACCTTAACCTTGACCTTCCCATAACTTTAACCTTAACCTTAACCTAAAATTAACCTTAACTTGACCTTAACCTTGAATTGACCTTAACCTTAACCTTAACCTTAGCCTTCCCATAACTTTAACCTTAACCTTAACCTAAACTTAACCTTAACTTTACCTTAACCTTGAATTTACCCTTAACGTAACCTTAACCTTGACCTTGACCTTAACCTTAACCTTAACCTGAATAAACCCCTAACCTTAACCTTAACCTAACCTTACCCTTAACCTTAAGGTTAAGGTTAATGTTAAGGGTTTGGTCAAGTTTAGGGTTAGGTTATAGTTAAGAACAAGGTTAATGTTAGGTTGAGGTTAAGGTTACGGGTTTATTCAAGTTAAGGTTCAGGTTATAGTTAAGGTTCAATTCAACTATAACGTTAAGGTTAGGGTTAGGTTAAGGTTAGGGTTAAGTTTAAGGTTACCCTCAAACTTAACCTTGACTTCACCCTTAACCTAACCTTAACCTTAACTATAACCTAACTGTAACCTTGACCTTAAATTTACCCTTAACCTTGACCTTAACCTTAACCTTGACCTTCACCTTAACTTAACCTTAATCTTAACCTTAAACTTATCCTTAACCTTATCTTACTCTTAGCCTAACCTTAACCTTAACTATAACCTAACCCTCACCTTAACCTAACCTTAACCTTCCCCTAACCTAAACCCTAACCTATACCCTAACCTTAACCTTAACTTTACCCTTAACCTAACCTTAATAAAACCCTTAACCTTGACTTTAACCTTAACTGTAACCTTAACCTTAACCTGACAAAACCCGTAACCTTAACCTTAACATTGACCATATCCTAACCTAACCTTAACCTTAACCTTAACCTAACCCTAACCTTGACCAATCCCTTAACATTAACTATAACCTAACCCTAACCTTAACCTTAACCTTAAATTTATGCTTAACCTAACCTTAACCTTAACTTTACCCTTAACCTAACCCTAATCTTGACCAAACCCTTAGCATTGACCTTAACATTAACCTTTACCTAACCTTATCTTAACCTAACCTTAAGGGTTTGGTCAAGGTTAGGTTAGGTTATAGTTAAGGTCAAGGTTAAAGTTAAGGTTATAGTAAAGTTAAGGTTAAGGCTAAGGTTAAGGTTAAGGTTAAGGTTAAGGTTAGGTTAAATTTAAGGTTAAGGTTAGGTTAAGATTAAAGTTAAGGTTAAGGTCAAGGTCAAGGTCAAGGTTAAGGTTAGGTTAAGGTTAAGGTTTAGTTAAGGTTAATGTTAAGGGTTTGCTTAAGGTTAAGGTTAAGGTTTGGTCAGGTTAATGTTAAGGTTAAGTTTAAGGTGAAGGTTAAGGTTAGGTTAAGGTTAAGGTTAAGGTTAAGGGTTTGGGAAATTTAAGGTTAAGGTTAAGGTTAACCTTAACCTGACTAAACCCATAACCTTAACCTTAAACTTAACCTGACTAAAGTCATAACCATAACCTTAACCTTAACCTAACCTTAAACTTGACTTAAGGTTAAGGGTAACCAAACCCCTAACTGTAACCTTAACCTTAACCTTGACTTTACCATTAACCTTATCTTAACCTTAACCTTGACCATAACCTTAACCTTGACCTTAACATTAACCTTAACAATAACCTTACCCAACCCATAACCTTAACCTTACCCTAACCTTACCCTAACCATAACCTTAACTTTACCCTTAACCTTAACCCTAACCTAACCCTAACCTTGACAAAACCTTACCCTCAAGGTCAAGGTTAAGGTTAAGGTTAGGGTTAAGGGTAAGGTTAGGGTTAAGGTTAGGGTAAGGTTAAGATTAAGGTTAAGGGTAAGGTAAAGGGTAAGGGTAAAGTCAAGGTTAAGGTGACGTTAAGGGTAAATTCAAGGTTAAGGTTAGGGTTAGGTTATTGTTAAGGTGAAGGTTAAGGGTAGGTTAAGGTTAAGGATAAGGATTTAGTTAGGTTAAGGGTTTTTCCAAGGTTAGGGTTAGGTTATATTGAAGGTTAAGGCTAATTTAAGGGTAATGTCAATGTTAAGGTTAGGTTAAGGTCAAGTTTAAGGGTAAAGTCAAGGTTAAGGTTACATTAAGGGAAACGTTAAGGTGAGGTTAAGGGTAAAGTCAAGGTTAAGGTTATGGTTATGCGAAGGTTAATGTTAAGGTTAAGTTTAAGTTCAAGGTCGAGGTTAAGGTTAAGTTTAGGTTAAGGATTTGGTCAAGGTTAAGGTTAAGTTAGGTTAACGTTGTGGTTACGTTAAGGTTAAGGTTAGGTTATGTTAACATTAAGGTTAAGGTTAAGGTTATAGGTTTAGTAAGGTTAAGGTTAAGGGTAAGGGTAAGGTTAAGTTTAAGGTTAAGGGTAAGGTTAAGGTTAAGGTTAAGGGTTTGGTGAAGTTTAGGGTTAGGTTATAGTGAAGGTTAAGGTTAAGTTAAGGTTAAAGTTAAGGTTAGGGTTAAATTTAAGGTTAAGGTTAAGGGCAAGGTCAATGTTAAGGTTATGGGTCTTAACCTTAACCTTCGCTATAACCTAACCTTAACCTTATCCTTAACCTTAACCTTAACTTTAACTACAACCTAACCCTAACCTTGACCAAACCTTAACCTTAACCTAATCTTAACCTTGACCTTAACTATAACTTAACCCTAAACTTAACCTTACCCTTAACCTTCACCTTAACCTTAAATTTACGCTTAAACTTAACTTTAACCTTAACCTAAATCTTAACCTTGACTTTACCCTTACCCTTAACTTATCCTAACCTTAAACTTAACCTTTGTTAGCCACCTATAAATATTTGTTATATAAAATGGTGGCTAAATCTTTTCTAGCCTTCAAGAAACAATTCATGTCCAAATTATGAGTTCTAGAATTCTTATGTCCTTTATCCCTGGAATTAATCTTCACTGTTGTTTCACCTAAAGCCCTCAAGTACCTTGTTTTTTACTAAGAAAAACTGCTCATGAGGCTCCATTTTCCACTGTTTCACTCCTCCTTTCACTCATAAACAATTCCATTTTCACCCATTTTTCCCTTTCATTAAATCCCTCAAAATACCTTCATTTTAGCCTATAAATCATCTTAAACCCCTTTTAAACCTTATATTTCCCTCTATTTGGTTTAAAAATCCCTCCTCTCACCTATCGGAACCCTTACTTGGCCTCAAAAATATTTTTTTTTGGTCCAAAAAATCACTCTTTTGCACTATATAGGTCTTAGGCCCCTGAGGGCTTATTTTCTTTAAGCATTTTTCCTCATATAACCTTAGCCCCTCACTCAGGTGCTTAAATACATAAAACCCCGTCATAACCTTACCTTTCCTCTATTTTTCTTTTCCTGACGTTATAGTACTGAGCAAATCTAGACCATTGATCTCTACAAATCAACGACCATCGGGCCCCTAGCTTTCTGCCCATTCACTTGCCTTTTCCTTATCACTTTCAAAACCTCCACATTCTCTCTTAATCCTGACCGTCCATCAGAAAGATCTGATGATTGGAATTAAACCCGATAACCCAGTTCCACCGGGGCCTACCATCCACCATATACAAAGGCCTGCCCAATCTAATTATGACACCTGGCCTCCACTCCAGCGCCTCATCGTGCAACTTTCCCATCGTGCTCATTCTGCGCCGTTAGATCTCGAGCCTCCGATCCAACGGTTGACAATGCATTTCACAAAAAAATTTCTCCTAAAGCTTAACGCTAATTGTTTTTGCGAAATGGGTGGTTTTGAAGATCCACGTGTTGGCTAATGTATGGAATCGCATTCCATTCACTCAAAACTGCCTCCCCCCATTTTGTTATGCAAAAACCATTCCTGGTTTTCCACCATACCGCTAACCTCCTCAATGTCCCTCCCGATTTAATCCTAGTTGTCGATCTCTGAGATTGCAGAGTCCATGTTATCTCATGAACTCATTCATTTTCTCTCCATCTCTCTCCCGAAAAACTCACTGAGAGATCTCCACCGTAGATCATCCTGATCTAATGGTCCACATCCCTTATCGCATCAAAATTTCCATTAGACCTGGTTAGTTGCTCTGTTAGGGTTTTCTTCCCGATTTTCTGTTGCAATCACCATCCTCACAACTCCTAAACGCTTCCATGAACCCTTCAAAGAAGTTTTAACCAATCATTCACAAGATTTAAATAAATTTGTTTGTTTTTATGCAGGTTTAATAAATTCTCAAGGTTAAAACCCTCCCGTAGGAAATTATAGTTTTATGGGCCAAGGGCGATGATCCTCATAGCACTGAATACAAATTAAAGGGATCAAGGGTTTAAATTTCATGGTTTGAAAGGGCCGATAAGTCATGATCATCGGCTTTCTAAAAAAATTCTCCAACAAACACTCTGCGCACCTGCAAATAGCAAACACAGTGGACATCAATTAATTGAAGAGTATCAGCACTGAAAACACAGGATGAAAGCATAATCCGAAGATTAAAAATTCTAAAAGAAGTTTAAAAATATTAAGGCACAAATTTGGGAATCAAAGGCGTAATCCACAAATGAAGCAAATAGGCACAGTCAGCAGTTCGAGGGTGATTAAGGATAAAGTCTCAGAGCCTGAATCAGGCATAAACACAGTGTTTAAAATAAATCAGTGTTTAAAAAGTAAAAGAAGAAAAAAACAATGAAGGGCACCTCAGAGCCACACCAAAGGGGCTAATTGAATTCCCTAGCTACCAAATTGACACCTATAGCTTCTTCTACCTCAAAGGAATACCCAGATCAAATCTCAGTCATAAAACATTAAAACTAAAGACAACTGAATAGTTATTACAAACAAAGAACATATTTTAAATTGTCATTAAAGTTATTGTAAAAGATAAAAAGAGCCTTAAAGTCATTCTTTTCACCCACAAAACCTAAAAAAACTGAAAATAGAGTTAATGAAACAGAGTTGTAAATTGAATGCTTTCCTGCCTTATGCCTTGCATGGTTTTCAAGGCTAGGAGTTGCATTTAGTATAGAATTAATGATACTTGAACCCTAGAAACTCTTCCACTTCCTCATTTCCTTATAAAATCTCCTTGAGGAGCACATTGTAAAGGGTTGGTTGTTGAATCATTGTTGAATGTAAATAAGTTCTAAAGCTCTGAAGCTTTGTTTAAGTTATTGAAGAATTTAGGTTGAGAAGAGAAGTTATTGCTACGATGAAACATTGGACATGTAGTTTGTAACTGGATTGACAATCAATATACAATCTGATTTTTGGGATCCTGGTCTATATCATTGGTGAAGTACCTTTTACTGTTATTTTTTTCCTTTCATGTATGCTATTTTTTCCACTTTTCTCTGATAAAGAACAAAAAGCATAGAGCTAGGATTTACTGTTAGAAGTACCCTACTCTCACTGATAAACTTTATCTATATTTTTTCTGCTAATTGTGATACTTGGGATGGAATGTTGGTTAGTCCATGTCTTGATGTGAAAAACTTGAAAGGAAGTTCTTGAACGATATTTTCATTTCATGCTAAGTAAAATATTGAACTAGGAAAGTCTATGGTTCACCCTATCCTCTAGTTTCTTGTCCAACAGTTTGTCTTGAAATTTTCCCTGTGAGTTGGCGTCAAAAGCAGAGAAGGTTAAAAGTCTTTCTCTGATCTTAGGCCTTGCTCTGTGTTTAATCTTAAATGTTTTCCACTGTTTGAAAGCGGTTATGAGGACTACCAGATTGTTTCCCTTGAGAGTATGTTGAAAGAAGGTTAGGTTAAAAGTCCCTACTTGATCTTAAGCTACCATTTGTGTCTTTATTGAGAGTTTCCTTTGAAAGTATGTCAAAATAAGGATAGGTTAAAAGCCCTTACCTGATCTTAGGCTGTACTTTGGTTTCTTTATTTCTCAACACTTTTAATGTTCCACTCCATAATTTAATCTAAAGGATATTTTGATATAGATGAATTGCCCCTTGGACCACTCTTGAAATTGTTCCACAATTAAACCCTTTTGTGACTCCATTGCCCAATGGTTTAAAGTTGTTTCATACTAATCCTATCTGTTGAACACTTCTCAATATACTTGCATCTTCACCCTTTTGAACTCTTTCATTTTGTGATATTCCATCCAATTAAAAATCATACCTGACCAACCAAACAAACAAAAAACCCTTGTTCTTAATAACTAGCCTAATATCATAATAAAAGCCTTAAATATCACACCTTTAAACACACATATAGAGAGATCCCTCTATGGATTCAGGAGGGCTAGATCCTAGAATCCAAAAGAGATTTTCATGTAGGCTCTGCAGCGTTTGTATTTTCCAATCTTGCAAACTACGGAGACCTAACAACCTTAACTATAACCTAGCCTTAACCTTGACCAAACCCTTAACATTAAGGTTATCTTAACCTTAACCTGACCTTAACCTTAACCTTAACCTTAAACTAACCTTGACCTTGACCTTGACCTTGACCTTAACCTAATGTTAACCTTAATGTTAACCTTAACCTGACTAAACCCGTAACCTTAACCTTAACCTTAACCTAACACTTAATCTTTACCTTAACCTTGACCAAACCCTTAACCTTAACCTTAACCTTACCCTTAACCTTAGCCTGACTAAACCCATAACATTAACCTTAACCGAAACTTAACCTTACCCTTAACCTTAGCCTGACTAAACCCATAGCATTAACCTTAACCGAACCTTAACCTTATCTTAAACTTAAATATAACCTAACCCTAAACTTGACCAAAACTTAACCTTAAATTTACCCTTAACCTAACCTTAACCTTAACCCTAACTTTTTTTAAGGTTAGGTTAATGTTAAGGTTAAGTTTAGGTTAAGGGTTTGGTCAAGGTCAAGGTTAAGGTTAGGTTAAGTGCAAGGTTAACCTAAATAAACCTTAACCTAACCTTAACCTTAATCTTAACCTTAACGTAACCCTAACTAAGGTTAAGGATAAGGTTAAGGTTAGGTTAAGGTTAAGGTTAAGGTTTGGTCAAGGTTAGGGTTAGGTTATAGTTAATTTTAAGATAAGGTTAAGGTTATGTTAAGGTTAAGGTTAAAGTTAGGGTTAGGTTATAGTTAAGGTTAAGGTTAAGGTAAGATTGAGGTTAAGGTTACGGGAAGGTTTAGGTTAAGGTTAAGTTAAGTTAAGGTTAAGGTTAAGGTTTGGTCAAGGTTAGGGTTAGGTTAAGGTTAAGGTTACGGATTTAGTCAGGTTAAGGTTAAGGTTAGGTTAAGGGTAAATTCAAGCTTAAGGTTATGGTTATGGGAAGGTTAAGGTTAAGGGGTTAAGGTTAGGTTAAGGTAAAGTCAAGGTTAAGGTTAGGTTAAGGTTAAGGTTAACGTTATGGTTATGGGAAGGTTAAGGTTAAGGTTAAGGTTAAGGTTAAGGTTATAGTTGAGGCCAAGGTTAAGGTCATAGTTGAGACCAAGGTTAAGGTCAAGGTTATGGTTAAGGTTAAGGTTATAGTTGAGGCGAAGGTTAATGTTATGGTTATGGTTAAGGTTAAGGTTAGGTAAAGGTTAATGTTAAGGGTAGGTTATAGTGAAGGTTACTTATAACCTTAACCTAACCTTTACCTTAACCTTAAACTTAAGGTTAGGGTTAGGTTATAGTTAAGGTTAAGGTTGCGTTAAGGCTAAATTTAAGGTTAAGGTTTAGGTTTGGTCCGGTTAAGGTCAAGGTGAAGGTGAAGGTTAAGGTTAAGGTTTTGGTGAAGGTTAAGGGTAAGGTTAAAATTAATTTTAAGGTTGCAGTTAAGGTTAAAGGTAAGGTTAGGTTTAAGATTAAGGGAAGGTTAAGGTTAAATTTAGGTTAAGGATAGGTTAAGGTGAAGTTTAGGTTAAGGTTAAGGTTATGTGAAGGGTAAAGTTAAGGTTATGGATAGGGTAAAGTTAGGGTAAGGTTGATGTTAAGGTCAGGTTATAGTTAAGGTTAAGGGTAAGTTAATATTTAGGTTAAGGTTAAGGTTATGTTTAGGTTAAGGTTAAGATAAGGTTAAGGTTTAGGTTAACCTTAACTTTACCCTTAAGTTAACCCTTAACTTTAACCTTAACCTGACTAAAACCGTAACCTTAACCTTAACCTTACCCTTAACCAGACTAAACCCTTAAGGTTAGGGTAAGGTTACAGGTTTAGTCAGGTTAAGGTTAAGGTTAAGGGTTTGGTCAACCTAACTATAACCTAACTGTAACCTTAACCTTCACTATAACCTAACCTTAACCTTAACATTAACCTAAAACTTTACCCTAACCTTAACCTTAACCTAACGTTAACCTTAACCTAACCTTAACCAAACCAATAACCTTAACCTTAACCTTACACTTAAACTTCACCGTTATCCTTATTGTAACCTTAACCTTAACCTTAACCTAACCTTAACATTAACCGTAACCTTAAATTTACCCTAAACCTAACCTTAAACTTAACCTAACCTTCACCTTATCTTTACCCTTAACCATAACCTTAACCTTACTAAAATTGTATTCTTTACCTTAACCTTAACCTTACTCTAAATTTAGCCATAAGCTAACCTTAACCTTACCCTTAACCTTACCTTAACCTAACTTAACCTTAACCTTGACCTTAACCTTAACTTTAACTATAACCTAATCCTAACCTTGACCAAACCCTTAACCTTAACCTTAACATGACTAAACCTCTAACCTTAACCCTAACCTTAACCTTAACCTTAAAATTACCCTAACCATAACCCTAAGCTTTACCCTTAACCTTAACATACCCCTAACCTTAACCCTAACCTTTACCCTTAACCCTACCTTAACCCTATCCTTTACATTTAACCTTCACTATAACCTAACCTTAAACTTGAACACACCCTTCACGTCACCTTAACATTAACTTTACCCTTAATGTAACCTTAATATTAACCTTAACCTTACCATTAACATTAACCCTAACCTTAAATTTACCCTTAACATTAACCTTAACCTTAACCTTAACCTTAACCTTATCTTATGCTTAACCCAACCTTAACCTTAACTTTAAGCTTGACTTTGACTTTACCCTTGATTTTAACCTTACCCTTAACCTTAACCTTAACCTTAACCTTGACTTTAACTTTAAGCTTCCCCTAAATTTAACCCTAACCTTAGCTTTACCCTTAATCTTAACCTTAACCTTAACCTTCTCCTAACCTTCACCCTAACCTTAACCTTAACCTTAACCTTTAACCTTACCCTAACCTTAACCTTAACATTAACCTTAACCTAACCTTAACCTTAACCTTGACTTTGACCTTAACCTTAACCTTAAACTTTCCCTTAACCTAACCTTAACCTTAACTATAACCTAACCCTAACCTTAACCTTAACGTTATCTTAAAATTGACCTTCACTATAACCTAACCTTAACCTTGACCTTAACTATAACCTAACCCTTAACATTAGCCTTAACCTAACCTTAACCATAACTATAACCTAACCCTAACCTTACCATAACCATAACCTTTTCTTAACCTTAACCTAACTTTAACCTTGACCGTATCCTAAACCTCTCCCTATCATTCACCTTAACTATAACCTAACTCTAACCTTGACCAAACCCTTAACCTTAACCTAACCTTAACCTTAATATAAACTTGACCTTAACTATAACCTTAACCTTAACCTTAACTTTATCCTTAACGTTAACCTTAACCTTAAGTTTAACCTTAACCTTCCCCTAACCTTAACCCTAAACTTAACCTTAACCTTAACTATAACCTAACCTTAACCAAACCCTTAACCTTAACCTTAACCCGACTTAACCCGTAACTTTAACCTTAAACTAGCCTTAAACTTAAACTTAACCTAAACTCTTACCCTAACATTAACCTTGACTTTAACTATAACCTAACCCTAACCTTGACCTTAACGTTACCCTTACCTTACCATTAACCTTATATTAATCTCAACTTAACCTCATATTAACCTTTACTTAACCTAACCTTAACCTTAACCTTACCCTTAACCTTAAACTTAACCATGATCTTAACTATAACCTAACCCTAACCTTGACAATACCCTTAACCTTACCCTTACCCTTAACCATAACCTTAACCTTAACCTTCCCATAACCATAACCTTAACCCTAACCTTGAACTTACCCTTAACCTTAACCTAACCTTAGCATTACCCTTAGCCTTACCCTTAACCTAACCTTAACCTTACCCTAACCTTACCCTAAACATAACCTTATCTTTACCCTTAACATTGACCTTAACCTTAACCTTAAACTAACCTTAACCTAACCTTAACCTTAACCTTTACCTTGACCAAATCCTTAACCTTAACTTTAACCTAACTAAACCTGTAACCTTAACCTTAACCTTAACCTTAACCTGACTAAACCTGTAACCTTAACCTTAACCTTAACCCAACCTTAACATTAACCTTAACCTTACTATAACCTTACCCTTAACCTAAATTAACCTTAACATTAACCTTGACCTTAACCTTAACCTTACCCTTAACCTTCACCTTACCCTTAACCTTAACCTTAACCTTAACTTGAGTAAACCCATAACCCTTAACCTTAACCTTACCCTAAACCTTCACCTTAACCTTAACCTTCACTTTACCCTTAACATAACCTTAACCTTAACTATAACCTAATCCTAACCTTGACCTTAACTTTACCCTTAACCTTGACCTTAACCTCAACCTTAACCTTAACCTTGACCTTGACCTTGACCTTGACCTTAACCTAACCTTAACCTTAACCTTGACCTTAACCTTATCTTACCCTTAACCTATCCTTAACCTTAACTATAACCTAACCCTCACCTTAACCTTAACTTTACCCTTAACCTAAGCTTAACCTTAACCTTAACCTTGACTTTACCCTTAACCTTAACCTTAACCTCAACCTTAATTGGAACCTAAACTTAACCTAACTAAACCAGTAACTTGAACCTTAACCTTGAATTTGACCCTAACCTAACCTTAACCTTAACCTTAAACTTAACTTTATCCTTAAATTTGACATTTCCCTTAACCTTAACCTTAACCTTAACCTTGACCAAACACTTAACCTTCACGTTAACCTGACTAAAACTGTAACCCTAACCCTAACCCTAACCTTAACCTTAACCTTAACTTTCTCTTAACATTAACCTTACCTTAACCTTAACGTTAACCTAACTATAACCTTACTCTTAACCTTAACCCTGAACTTAACTATAAGCTAACCCTAACCTTGACTAGACTCTTAACATTAACCTTAACCTTGACCTTGACCTTAACCTTAACCTTAAATGTAACCTTAACCTTACCTTAACCTAACCTAACCTAAATCTTCAACTTACCCTTAACCTTAAACTTAACTTTGACCTTAAATATAACCTAACCCTAACCTTGACCAAACCCTTAGCCTTAACCTTAACCTTAATTTTAACCTTAAACCTCCCCTAACCTTAATCCTAACATTAACCTTAACCTGAACTTAACCATAACATTAACGTTAACTTTACCCTTAACCTAACTGTTTGTGTTCAACCTAGTATCCTAAATTGAGTTCATTTAATTGTCAACCAGGGTTGGTAAACTACTGATGTGTGGTGCACTATATGTGCCTAGGTGTTTGTTTCTTACTACGTTGTGTCTAATGTTTTATGATGTTTTTGGGTTTTTTTTATGGTTTTATGTTCACAAGGTAAAGAACTAAATGCTGGTGGAAAGAAGCTACTGGTTAAAAACAGAGTGAAGCCTAAATTATTGATGACAAATGACAAATGAAAATACTGAAACATAACAAAACCTAAACTATGATTTAGCAAAATACAAAGCTTGATAATGACTTCAAGAAGATAAATCACAACATGAACTTAACTTGTCCAATTCATTCATTAAAGATGTTTTGGAAGAGCTTGAGAAATGGGCAGCTAAGTGTAAATAAAGTTCTCCTAACTAAACAATTAAACAATCAACTTATAATGATACAACATCTCATCCATGATTAAAGGTTTATTGGAACATATTTGGAAAAGAACATTTGTAACATCATAAGATCTCTACTCTAAAACTAGCTCCTAATTCTATTCTACAACTTAGTTTAACACCACTAAACCTCACTCAAAAGTTATAGATTTCCTTTTAGAATAGTCTTTGAGGAAAGGCTTGTTTGTGAAATGGTAAAAAGGTTGCAAAAGTACTCCAGGCCTTAGACTGATACTATATTCTGTCCAGATTATTATGAATTAATATAGGTTTAGAACAAAAGAAGTTTTGTAAATAATGACGACCATGGTATTTAAGTTTAACAACGAATACAATTTAAAATGCAATGGATGGAAACTAAACTTGGAATGTAAATACAGTGAGCTAAGCTAGAACTGAACTAGGGTGCTACTAGTCTACAGTGAACAGTGCTAAACTAAAAAGCCATTATCAAACTTGAAACAAAATAACAGAGCATGAAATAAATGCAATTTGCCTCCGGAGTGCTCTAACTAAGTTATCATGTAATTAATCTATGGGATTCTACAGCCTATTTCGTTCATCATGAATGGTAATTTGGAAGAGCTTGTTAGAACAATCCTGGCTGTACAATTCAATGCAATTGAATACAAACATAAAAACTGAAAGAAAATACAATTAAAAACTAAGACATCACAGCTATTTCCTACTCATTGTTATGATGTTTTGGAAGAGCTTTTTAAGAGTAAGATTAGCTATGCTACTTAGTGAAAACAAGCAACTGAAACCTACAGTATCACAGTTATGCCTTAGTCATCATAATGATATCTTGGAAGAGTTTACTAGAGTAATTTTAACTGTGATAATGAACGAAAAGAATTTCAAATAAAATCTATAGCACTACAGCCATTTCTTATTCATCGTAATGATCTTTTGGAAGAGTTTATTAGAACAAGTATAGCTATAATGATTAATGAAATTAACGATGAACGTAAACTTAAAAAACTTGAAAATGAACTAAGATACTTATCTAAATTGCAAAAGTAAAGCTGCTCAAGAGGTAGGGGCCCTCTACCACTAGAGTAGCACGAAATCTAGCTCAAGATCAACTCAATGCGTTCAAAGAAATACTGTCTTCTTCATTAAAGGAAAATAACTTAAAACAGAGTATTGTCGGACTTCATAAATATAGCAGTCAATCCATGAAATCTAATCAAAATCTAGAACTAGCCTCTCAGTTTCTCGAGTTACATTTATAGCAAATATTCATAACAGAACTTGAGATAATACGGGGATCATTGTATTTTCAAATCAAAATCGGACTAGAACTCTAAATGTGGCAGCGTAAAATGACAAAGGACATCTGGACTGTCCTTGTCCTATTAGGAGTCTGTCTCCTTGTGTGAGTTCCCACATACAAAACCACGTCCAGAATTCCGTTCAATCTTCATGGTGAGAAACAAATGCTGAAGACATGATGTGGAATACACCCATGTGTGGCTTTTCCTTAAAGGACACCTGGAACATGCTTGAACGTGAAGACAACTGCAGAATTGGCAACTAGCTACGGAATGTCTGCATTCTGTAGCTAGTTTCAGTTCAAAATGTATTACAATGACAAAATCACAAAACTTAGAAAGTTAGCCATGATATTCATTCTTAAAGCAATTTCAACTAATTTCATTGATCATTTGAGCCTAGGATAACAATGGAAAAAAGAAAATGGAGTGAATTATGATGGAAGAAAGAACAATCTTGGGGCTCAACATACCCCCACTGCTAACTTCTTGCATGTCCTCATGCAACTTATTCCATAAACTCAGAGACTTCTGCAAAAACATCCAACCCTCTTCTTCTTCTTTGCCTGGAAATTAAATGCCTTCTGGGCTTCCTGATGACTACCTTGAACCTTAAATTGGTAAGTGCCCTGATTAACTTCTTGTTCCTCTTTTTCAACTTTTCATTATCCTTTTCCACTTTGTCCATTTGTAGAGACAAGGTTGAGTTCATACTGGTTTTTAGTTTAACTTGTTCCTTCAGAATATCATTCTCAGTCCTGATATGTCTATTAAGTACTTCCAGCTCGTACCTATCTCTTCTTAACACATCTATTTCAGACAGTGGAGGACTAGGAGTTCTATCTCTACTCTTTGAAGCTTTCCTTTCCAATGTTTCAACATAGTTATAAATTTCTTGCTATGCAGGGTCAATTTCAGGGGCTTCTTCATCAAAATCTTCTTCATCATCTTCTTCAATAGGTGTTTCTTCATCTTCTATGTTTATCACCCCGGTTTGTTTAATCTGTGTTTTCCTTAGTTTCCCCCTGATTCTATGGCTCCTTCTCGTCTGGGATGGTCCCTCTCCTTTTTCTGTGGCAAATTTTCTGATTACCCTCTCTTCCTTAAGCTGTCTCTTAATCTGAGTCAATTTCTCAGAGATTATTTCTTCACTACTTTCTTGAATTTCTTTATCAGTTTCAATTTTAGAGGCTCTCCATTTTCTGCTTCTCCTTGTAGGCTAATGTTCAGGTGAAGGCTCTCTTGGTTCCTCAAAGTGATTTCTCACCAAGAAATTATCCCAATTATCCCCTATTTTGCTCAAATGATGCTCAATCAAAATCTTGACTAACCCATGGTGATATAAGGTTTTCTCTAGAAATTGAATTCTCTTTTGCACACTTGAAACCATTTTCTTTAAACTTTGGAGCAAGAAATAGGGAAAATTAAGCTCTTCTTCTAGGAAATGCATTATCAACCTAATATGGTAAACATAGAAACTACCATATCTACCTTCACAAGTGATAAATTTTTGTAGGATAAGCAACATGTTTCTCCATTTATTCTTTAATGCAGAGCTTGGAATTCCCTTTTTAAACACAGTGACATCCATACCTGGTGACTTGAGGATATGCTTCCATGATTCATTATGAAATTCTCTATTCTTAAACCATATTTCTCCATGTCTAGGAAATCCTGTTTCTTCTGCAATAAAAACCTCTGTGACAGTGAATTTAATGTCTCCAACTTCAACCTCGGCTTCTTTGAATGATCTTGCAAACGTTTTAGTAACTTATTTGTGGGAGCCATTAAATTTTTCAAGGAATTGCAGCCATCCTGCTTGTTGCAACATTTCTCTGCTTTGAGGGTATCCTTCCAGGTATTTTGTGCCCACTGATTCAGTTCTTACGATGAGGCCCATAATTTATTCTTCAATCTTCAGATTAGTACTCTTTCTGCTTACGGAGACAATGACTTCAATCTTCAAATTAATATACCTTTGCTTCACGGTGATAGTGCTTCAATCTTCAAACTGATGTACCTCTGCTTCACGGTGACAATGGCTTCAAATTTCAAACTAATATACCTCTGCTCATGGTGATAGAGATACCTCTGTTTTACAGAATGGAATGATGAAGGGTTGGCTACCGGATGGAGAAATAAGGAGTGGTTACGGAACAAGTTAATGAAGTGAGGTGAAGAAAACAAATCAATGAGTGAAAATACCGTGGAGATATTTTTCAAGGGATTAAAAAATCATCATTAAATGATTTGGCTGGGTGATGTGAGAAAATCAATCACTTCAGCATTTTAATTGCTTAGATTTTTAAATGATAATCAGGTATAGGATTTGAAATGAAGGATTTTTATCCAAAGTTTTGCAGAGGGTATATTTGGCATGATCAATAAAAATAATCAAAACAACTTTTCGAATGATTCATAACTAGACTATACTAAATTTTTTCATGATATGCCATTATAATCAGAAATTTTTACCTTTGCTTTTCATCTGCTTTTTGTGGTCTTTATATGCTTTGTTCTCCTCTGGAAATCATTACTTTGTGAGTCTTCATAATCCTTCTTGATTTTTCTTGTTCATGGATATACAGGATCATCTTGTTGCAATTCAAATGTCTGTTGATCAGTGTCTTCAGGATCTATAGCTGCAGAATGACTGTCTGGCTGCGGAAAGTCTGATTAGTTGCAGAATATCTGTTTAGCTGCAGAATGTACTTGTAGAGAACTTTAATCATGAAATGGAGTGGTTTGGAATATAAGTGGAATATTATATGGAATGAGTGAAGATAGATGATGAAATATGGTATAATGGGATATGTATGAAGTGAATGATGGAGTGGGATGGATTACAATTTATGAAATGGAGTGGAAAAGTATAAGAAATGGCCTGCAATTCATGACATGTGTTATTCAATTATAGAAATACATCAAACTTTAAATTTTGATATGGAAATGAGGTGGATGAAGTATGGAATGAGATGAATGAAATATGGAATGAAGTGAAGTATGAATGAATGAATGAAATGGAGTATGGATGGATAAGTAAATGGAATGAAATGAAATGAGATGGATCATAAGTGAAATGGATCTGAACTTATGATTTTGTAACAGCTGCTTGCAGAAACAAAATGGAAAAGTTAGAGTGTCAGAAAGACTCTGATTTTCACCCTATCTTTTCTATATAAACATGCCAATCAGTGATTGGTTTTCATGTTTATACTTTATTTATTTATTTATTTATTTTCAAAGAAATGACTTTAGAAAAATTAATCAAGTTGATGAAGAAGAAAGATTCTTCTTCATTAAATTCACATCACTGTTTTCCTGGACCTTCTTGACAAATTCTTCTCTTGAGAGTGGTTTGTGATACAGCTTTAATCTATGACCATTCACAAGAAAAGTGACCTCGTCTTCATCTATTGTCCTGATTTTTACTGCTCCATTGTCAAAAAATTTAACAATTTCATATGGCCCAAGCCAATGTGTTTGAAATTTACCTTGAAATCCTTGAATTTTGAATCAAACAAGAGAGCCCAGTCACCTTCTTTGAACTTCTTCTCTTTGATGTACTTGTCATGCCATCTAGTCCTTTGCTGTAGGACTAGACTTGTTTTCTGAACTGCATCTTGTCTGATCTCATCCAATTCATTAATCTGCTCCAATCTATGCTTTTGTGCCTCCGTTAAATCAAGTCCTAGCTGAACTGCCATTTTGAAAGTTTGAATTTGGAACTCTATGGGAAACAAAACTTGCTTTCCATAAACAATTTCATAAGGAGTATGGCCTATTGTGTTTCTCCATGTAGTTCTATAGGCCCACAAGGCTTCAGGAAGCCTATCTACCCAATCTCTTCTATGTAAATGAATAGTCTTTGTTAGGATTCCTTCAATGACTTTATTGGTAGATTCCACTTGACCATTTGCTTGTGGATGATAAGGAGTAGTTTTTCTATGTCTGATTTTGTACTTCTCCATCATTTGCTCCACTAGCCTTGATGTAAATTGAGCTCCTTGATCTGTAACAATTTCCCTTGGGACACCAAAACAAGTAAAAATATCCTCAAAAAGAAAAGTAACTACAGATGCTTCATTAGAAAAAAGTAATGGCTTGGCCTCTACCCATTTGGTAACATAATCAGTGCAAACTAATATATATCTCTTTTGTCTTGATGGAGGACTAATAGGTCCTACAAAATCCAAAGCCCATTTTTCAAAAGGTTCAATATGTACCCGAGGTTGTAATGGCATCTCACCTGAAGGAGAAGGTTTCCCTACCCTTTGGCAACTGTCACACCTTTTGACATACTCTTTAGCATCTTTGAACAAGGATGGCCAATAATATCCTAAATTAAGGATCTTATAGGCTGTCCTCTTATCAGCAAAGTGTCCGCCACAAGGTTCATCATGACATGCTTTGAGAATCTCGGGCATCTCATCTTCCCGAACACATCTCCTAATGATCAAATCTGGACCTGTCTTGTACAACTCATTAGCAACCCATGAATATTTTGCACTGTCATAAATGATTTTTCTTTTATCTCTTGCATTCATTATTGAAGTAAATTTTACTGAAACTAAATAATTAGCAATGTCATCAAACCAAGGAGTTTGAGTAGAAATTGCAAAAAGATATTCATCAGGAAATTGATCTTCAACTGGAGTGTCATCTTTGATGTTTTGGAGTCTAGATAGGAAATTAGCTACTGTGTTTTGTTTTCCAGGCCTATCTAGAATGGTAATGTTGAATTCTTGTAAGAGCAATAACCATCTTATGACTCTGCCATTAGTAATTGATTTTTTCATTAAGTATCTAATTGCAGAATGATCAGTGTGAACAAAAGTTTCATAGCCCGTTATATAGTGTCTAAATTTGTTTATGGCATGAACAACAGCTAAAAACTCTTTTTCAGTTACAGTATAGTTTAACTCTGCAGGAGTCAAATTTTTACTGGTATAGTAGATGGCATAAGGAATCGGGTCTTTTTGTCCCAATACTGCTCCTAGAGCTGTATCTGAGGCATCTGTTGAAATATGAAAAGGTAACTTCCAGTTAGGTCCCCTTAAAATAGGTGCTTCAGAAATTTTTGTTTTTAGGGTCTCAAAGGCTAACTGGCAATCAGAATTCCACTTGAATTCACAGTCTTTGGTAAGTAATTTGAAGAGTGGAGATGCTATCTTGGTGAAGTTTTCTATAAAGCTTCGATAATATCATGTAAATCCTAGAAAACCCCTAACATCTTTTTGATAACTTGGAATAGATAAGTTAGAGATGACTTCAACTTTTGACTCATCAACTCTAATCCCATCCCCTGAAATGTGATGCCCCAAAACAATACCTTCAATAAAAATCATGAAACATTTCTCATGACTAAGTGAAAGATTTGCTTCTTGACATCTCTTTAAAACTTTTTCCACGTTTTCTAAGGCTTCTTCAAATGTGTTTCCATAAACTGTGAAAACATCCATATATACCTCTACACAATCGTGTATTAGATCTGAAAAAAATTCCTAATACTGCCCTTTGGAATGTTGCAGGTGCATTGCATAATCCAAATGGCAATACTCGGTAAGCATAGGTACCCCAAGGATAGGTAAATGTGGTTTTGTCTTGATCTTCAAGTGCTACTTGGATTTTATTGTAACCACTAAACCCATCTAGGAATGAGAAGTACTTTTTTCCAGCTAATGTATCTAACACTTGATCTATGAAAGGTAAGGGAAAATGGTCTTTAAGAGTAGCTTTGTTTAATTCCCGGTAGTCAATACATACCCTCCATTTACCATTTTTCTTTGGTACAATTACCAAAGGAGAAACCCACTGACTATCTGAAATGGGACAAATGAAGTTGACATTTAACAATTTTTTCAATTCTTCTTTAAAAATATCCCTAAGATTTGGATTTGTCTGTCTTTGAGGTTGTCTGATTGGTTTACAATTTTCCTCTATATATATGTGATGAGTGAAAGTCTTGGGGCTTATCCCTTTCATGTTAGTGTACTCCCATGCATATGCAGAAGAATGTCTCTGTAATATCTTGACTAACTCTTCTTGTTGAGATTTTTCTAGGTTCTTGTTTATGGTCAAAGTTTTGCCTGGAAATATCTCACTTGTAGAGCTGCCAAATTTATCCATAGAATGAAGAGAAATCTGTCTTGATGATAAAAACTCAATGTTGGATCCTTCTTGAAATGATTCATGTTTGTATTCTGAAGAGGATTCAAAGTTTTCTAGAGTATTCAGAATTTGACTATCTTCACTAATTTCTGAAATTGTGAAGAGGTTGTAAGTCTTCTTCATCCTCTATCCATTGAGTATCATCTAAATTTGTAATTGTCCTTGCTGGAGGATACAAAGTGAATTTCTTAGTTGAACTACCATCAGAGATGTACATATCACTGAATCTACAACTAATGAAAGCATCAGTTGTAGCCAACCAAGGTCTTCCTAATATAACATGATGCCCTCCTAGATTATTCTTAGGAGTTAGGATCATGAAATCCACAGGGTACTCCCAAGAATCTAGGGACACTGGAATGTCTTCTATTACCCCATCAGGTTTGATCACAGATCTTTTTGCTAATTGTAATAATGTGCGTGTAAAGAGAAGATTAGGAAGTTTCAGTTTATCCATGATTTGTCTACTCATGATATTGATTGCTACTCCGAAATCAATGAGTGTGTTTTGGATTTCAATTCCATTGATGTGAATTTTAACAACTAGATTTCCTAGGTCTAGATACTTTGGAATAACAATCTTACCCATCATAATGTCTGCTATTTTTCCTGCCAGTTGAATTTTCTTTGTCTCTCTTATTCTTTTTCTTGTTTTCTTCATGCTCAACTCCTTTATTTTTTTGTCTAAAATTGGAATTTCCTTGATGGCTTGTAATAATGGAATCTTAATGCAAACATTTCTCAGCTCATCTAGGAAATCATAATTAGGCACCATAATTTGTTTTTTTACACCTCTATCAATTTGTAATATTTCTGGAAAGGGAGGGGAGGTGTAGAAGTAGATGTTGATGGCTTCTCTAATATAGGAGTTGAAATTATTGGTTCTTTTTGCTTTGATTTTTCAATGTTTGGGTTCTGAAAAGATGTGTCTTCCTCAAGACTTTTATTCACCCATAGAGAATCTTCCTCAGAGTTATCTTGTTCTTGTATGATCACAGAAGGTTTCCTCTTTTCAAGTATTCTTCCAGACCTAAGTTGAACATCACTAAGGTCTAAAGGAGTAATTAAATAAGTTGAAAATTGTTGGCCTTCTATCATGTATGTGTTCTGAGGATTTTTATTGTTGGGGTTTGTATGGGTTGAGCAGGCAACTGATTTGATTTTTGAGGAAATGGTAATGGAAGTGGTTGATTTTGATGTGGTAGGTTCTGATGATGTTGTTGAAAATTTTGTTGAGGATTTTGAGGAGAAAAATGTGGGTATGGTGGATAGGATGGTGGATACTGATATTACTGAGAGTATCTTCCATAGGGACTTTGTGCTCCTTGTGCCGAAGCTTGAGATTGATTTTGAAATTGAGGCCAAGGTTGCTGCCAAAAATTCCAATTTGGTGGAGGTTGGTTATACATTTGATCATGGAATCCTTGTGTTTGAGGTCCTTGCCAAGGCCTTCTAGAGACAAAATTGAGAGATTCTGTGTATTTTGTAGGAGTTTCCTCTTGAAAGACAGCTTTGAGACCAGGAAGGGAAGGAAAATTCTTGGTCTCATGTTTTTAAGAACAAATGACACAGGTCTCTACAACTTTTGCATCCAAAGGGCACTCTCTCAAGGCATGTTTCTTTCTACATTTGGGGCAAAAGATTGCTAAGACATCAGATTCAACTTTTTGCTTGTTTTGTAACTTAAGGGTGTCTATTTGTTCACTAAGACTCCCTAAGATGTCATATTTGAAATCATCAAGCATATGTCCTATTTCTGCCCTACTTACTGTCCCAGAAGCAGACTTACTTGCCCTTGCAAGAGCAGGATCTCTTGGACCTTTTACAGTTTTAGATTTCCCTCTTGAAAGGTTGATACATAACTCAAATATTTTAGGTAATGTGAGCTGTGATATATCCCCTTTTCCCATCATGTTAAGGATATCCAACCATTCATCCCTAATTGTTTTCAACAAAAGAGCTTTTAAGGTGTCTTGATCTAGGTTTTCCATTTTTGCTCTTTTGATGTTGTAATGAAATCTCTCCAAAAAATCTTCCAAGTTTTCATCTTCTTTTTGTAACATCTTAAACACTTCCTCCTTATGATTGACCGGCATACAATAATCCAAATACCTCTCTAGAAATTCTTTTTTCATGTCTTCCCATGTCCTAATAGAACTGTTGATCAAACTGATAAGCCACTTCAATGCTGCTCCTTTAAATGTTGAAGGAAATAGTTTAAGTTTTTGAGCATCTTGTAAGTATTCATAAGTTCTACACAGGACTTCAAATTCAAATAATAAGGTTTCAGGATCTTCAGTTTTAAGTCCATATAAGTTTGGAAGGACAGAGGGTGAAACGTTTTTCATGGTTGTATTGGTTTCTTCATCTACTATAGGAAACCCAAAAGAGCTTCCTATTTCTCTTCTACCTCTTCCTCTACCTCCTTATCCTTCTACACCTCTGCCTCCTTCTCCTCTACCTCTACCCCCTCCAAATAATGTGTGTTCTCCATTAAAGACTCCTCCTCCCCCTTCTTCTACAATGGTTGATTCTTCTGTGGAAGTGGAAAAGTTTGTGTCCCTAACAAGGGTCCTTGGATATTCTTCTAAGACAGGTTCAGTGGATGAAGTGGAAGTTCTCTCTAATGGAATATCTGATATTAGGTCTTCTAGAAGTCTAGGATCAGTAAAGGAAGGAATGTGGGTCTGAGTTGAAGGTGTACTAGCTCTTGGTCTAGGTGAAACAAGTGGTATTCTAGGAATCAAACTTCTGCTTCTGCTTCTTATGAATCTACCCCTTGAGTCTCTCTCTCTATGCATATCATTGTTTTTGGGAGTTAAGAAACAAGGCTACCTAGTTACACTTCCCCAGCAACGGCGCCAAAATTTTTGTGCTCAACCTAGTCTCCTAAATTGAGTTCATTTAATTGTCAACCAGGGTTGGTAAACTGCTAAAGTGTGGTGCACTATATGTGCCTAGGTGTTTGTTTCTTACTGCGTTGTGTCTAGTGTTTTATGATGTTTTTGGGTTTTTTTTATGGTTTTATGTTCACAAGGGAAAGAAATAAATGCTGGTGGAAAGAAGCTACTGGTTAAAAACAGAGTGAAGCCTAAATTATTGATGAAAAATGACAAATGAAAATGCTGAAACAGAACCAAACCTAAACTATGAATTAGCAAAATACAAAGCTTGATAATGAATTCAAGAAGATAGAGCACAAAATGAACTTAACTTGTCCAATTCATTCATTAAAGATGTTTTGGAAGAGCTTCAGAAATGGGCAGCTAAGTGTAAATAAAGTTCTCCTAACTAAAAAATTAAACAATCAACTGATAATGATACAACATCTCATCCATGATTAAAGGTTTATTGGAACATATTTGGAAAATAACATTTGTAACATCATAAAATCTCTACTCTAAAACTAGCTCCTAATTCTATTCTGCAACTTAGTTTAACACCACTAAACCTCACTCAAAAGTTATAGATTTCATTTTAGAATAGTCTTTGAGGAACGGCTTGTTTGTGAAATGGTAAAAAGGTTGCAAAAGTAATCCAGGCCTTAGACTGATACTATCTTCTGTCCAGATGATTATGATTTAATATAGGTTTGGAACAAAAGAAGTTTTGTAAATAATGAAGACCGTGGTATTTAATTTTAACAACTAATGCAATTTAAAATGCAATGGATGGCAACTAAACTTGGAATGTAAATACAGTGAGCTAAGCTAGAATTGAACTAGGGTGCTACTAGTCTATAGTGAAGAGTGCTAAACTAAAAAGCCATTATCAAACTTGAAACTAAATAACAGAGCATGAACTAAATGCAATTTTCCTCCAGAGTGCTCTAACTAAGTTATCATGCAATTACTCTATGGGATTATACAGCCTATTTCGTTCATCATGAATGGTATTTTGGAAGAGCTTGTTAGAACAATCCTGGCTGTACAATTCAATGCAATTGAATACAAACATAAAAACTGAAAGCAAATACAATTAAAAACTAAGACATCACAGTTATTTCCTACTCATTGTTATGATGTTTTGGAAGAGCTTTTTAAGAGTAAGATTAGCTATGTTACTTAGTGTAAACAAGCAACTGAAACCTACAGTATCATAGTTATGCCTTAGTCATCATAATGATATCTTGGAAGAGTTTACTAGAGTAAGTTTAACTGTGATAATGAACGAAAGGAATTGCAAATAAAATCTACAACACTACAGCCATTTCTTATTCATCGTAATGATCTTTTGGAAGAGTTTATTATAGCAAGTATAGCTATAATGATTAATGAAATTAACTATGAACGTAAACTTAAAAAACTTGAAAACGAACTAAGATACTTATCTAAATTTCAAAAGTAAAGCTGCTCAGGAGGCAGGGGCCCTCTACCACCAGAGTAGCACGAAATCTAGCTCAAGATCAACTCAACGCGTTCAAAGAAATGTTGTCTTCTTCATTAAAGGAAAATAACGTAAAACAGAGTATTCTCGGACTTCAGAAATATAACAGTCAATCCATGAAATCTAATCAAAATCTAGAACTAGCCTCTCGGTTTCTCGAGTTACATTTATAGAAAATCTTCATAACAGAACTTGAGATAATACGGGGATCATTGTCTTTTCATATCAAAATCGGACTAGAACTCTAAAGGTGGCAGCATAAAATGAAAAAGGACATCTGGACTGTCCTTGTCCTATTAGGAGTCTGTCTCCTTGTGTGATTTCCAACGTACAAAACCACGTCCAGAATTCCGTTTAATCTTCATGGTGAGCAAAAAACGCTGAGGACATGATATGGAATACACCCATGTGTGGATTTTCCTAAGAGGACACCTGGAATATGCTTGAACGTGAAGACAACTGCATAATTGGAAACTAGCTACGGAATGTCGGCATTTTGTAGCTAGTTTCAGTTCAAAATGTATTACAATTACAAAATAACAAAACTTAGCAAGTTAGCCATGATATTCATTCTTAAAGAAATTTCAACTAATTTCATTGATCATTTGAGCCTGGGATAACAATGGACAAAATAAAATGGAGTGAATTATGATGGAAGAAAGAAAAATCTTGGGGCTCAACATACCCCCACTGCTGACTTCTTGCATGTCCTCATGCAACTTATTCCATAAACTCAGATACTTCTGCAAGAACATCCAACCCTCTTCTTCCTCTTTACCTAGAAATTAAAGGCCTTATGGGATTCCTGATGACTAACTTGAACCTTAAATTGGTAAGTGCCCTGATTAACTTCTTGTTCCTCTTTTTCAACTTTTCATTAGCCTTTTCCACTTTGTCCATTTGTAGAGACAAGGTTGAGTTCATACTATTTTTTAGTTTAACTTGTTCCTTCAGAATATCATTCTCATTCCTGATATGTCTATTAAGTACTTCCAGCTCGTACCTATCTCTTCTTAACACATCTATTTCAGACAGTGGAGGACTAGGGGTTCTATCTCTACTCTTTGAAGCTTTCCTTTCCAATGTTTCAACATAGTTATAAATTTCTTGCCGTGCAGGGTCAATTTCAGGGGCTTCTTAATCAAAATCTTCTTCATCATCTTCTTCAATAGGTGTTTCTTCATCTTCTATGTTTATCACCCCGGTTTGTTTAATTTGTGTTTTCCTTAGTTTCCCCCTAATTCTATGGCTCCTTCTCGGCTAGGATGGTCCCTCTCCTTTTTCTGTGGCAAATTTTCTAATTACCCTCTCTTCCTTAAGTTGTCTCTTAATCTGAGTCAATTTCTCAGAGATTATTTCTTCACTGCTTTATTGAATTTCTTTATCAGTTTCAATTTTAGAGGCTCTCCATTTTCTTCTTCTCCTTGTAGGCTGATGTTCAGATAAAGGCTCTTTTGGTTCCTGAAAGTGATTTCTCACCAAGAAATTATCCCAATTATCCCCTATTTTTCTCAAATGATGCTCAATAAAAATCTTGACTAACCCATGGTGATATAAGGTTGTCTCTAGAAATTGAATTCTCTTTTGGACACTTGAAGCCATTTTCTTTAAAATTTGGAGCAAGAAATAGGGAAAATTAAGCTCTTCTTCTAGGAAATGCATTATCAACCTAATATGGTAAACATAGAAAGTACCATATCTACTTTCACAAGTGATAAATTTTTGTAGGATAAGCAACATGTTTCTCCATTTATTCTTTAATGTAGAGCTTGGAATTCCCTTTTTAAACACAGTGACATCCATACCTGGTGACTTGAGGATCTGCTTCCATGATTCATTATGAAATTATCTGTTCTTAAACCATCTTTCTCCATGTCTAGGCAATCCTGTTGCTTCTGCAATAAAAACCTCTGTGACAGTGAATTTAATATCTCCAACTTCAACCTTGGCTCCTTTGAATGACCTTGCAAACGTTTTAGTAACTTCTTTGTGGAAGCCATTAAAATTTTCAAGGAATTGTAGCCATCCTGCTTTTTGCAACATTTCTCTGCTTTGAGGGTATCCTTCCAAGTATTTTGTGCCCACTGGTTCAGATCTCACGATGAGGCCCATAATTTCTTCTTCAATCTTCAAATTAGTACTCTTTCTGCTCACGGGGACAATGACTTCAACCTTCAAATTAATACTCCTTTGCTTCACGGTGACAGTGCTTCAATCTTCAAACTGATATACCTCTGCTTCACAGTGACAATGGCTTCAAATTTCAAACTGATATACCTTTGCTTCTTGGTGACAGTGGCTTCAACTTTCAAACTAATATACCTTTGCTCACGGTGATAGAGATACCTCTGTTTTACAGAATGAAATGATGAAGGGTTGGCTACAGGATGGAGAAATAGGGAGTGGTTACGGAATGAGTTAATGAAGTTAGGTGAAGAAAACAAATCAATGAGTGAAAATACCGCGGAGATATTTTGCAACGGATTCAAAAATCATCATTAAATGATTTGGCTGGGTGACGTGAGAAAATCAATCACTTCAGCATTTTAACTGTTTAGATTTTTAAATGATGATCGGGTATAGGATTTGAAATGAAGGATTTTTATCCAAAGTTTTGTGGAGGGTAGATTTGGCATGATCAATAAAAATAATCAAAACAACTTTTTGAATGATTCATAACTAGACTATACTAAAGTTTTTCATGATATGCCATTATAATCAAAAATTTTCACCTTTGCTTTTCATCTGCTTTTTGTGGTTTTTATATGCTTTGTTCTCCTTTGGAAATCATTACTTTGTGATTCTTCATAATCCTTCTTGATTTTGCTTGTTCATGGATATACAGGATCATCTTGTTGCAATTCAAATGTCTGTTGATCAGTGCCTTCAGGATCTATAGCTGCGGAATGACTGTCTGGCTGCGGAAAGTCTGATTGGCTGTAGAATATTTGTTTAGCTACAAAATGTACCTGTAGAGAACTTTAATCATGGAATGGAGTGGTTTGGAATATAAGTGGAATATTATATGGAATGAGTGAAGATAAATGATGAAATATGGTATAATGGGATATGTATGAAGTGAATGATAGAGTGGGATGGATTACAATTTATGAAATGGAGTGGAAAAGTATAAGAAATGGCCTGAAATTCATGACATGTGTTATTCAATTGCAGAAAGACATCAAACTTTAAATTTTGATATGGAAATGAGGTGGATGAAGTATGGAATGAGATGAATGAAATATGGAATGAAGTGAAGTATGAATGAATGAATGAAGTGGAGTATGGATGAATAAGTAAATGGAATGAAATGAAATGAGATGGATCATAAGTGCAATGGATCTGAACTTATGATTTTGTAACAGCTGCTTGCAGAAACAAAATGGAAAAGTTAGAGTGTCAGAAAGACTCTGATTTTCACCCTATCTTTTCTGTATAAACATGCCAATCAGTGATTGGTTTTCATGTTTATACTTTATTTTATTTTTTTAATTTTATTTTTAATTTTTATTTTTTTTAAAGAAATGACTTCAAAAAATTCAATCAAGTTGATGAAGAAGAAAGATTCTTCTTCATTAACTTCACATCACTGTTTTCCTAGAACTTCTTGACAAATTCTTCTCTTGAGAGTGGTTTTTGATACAACTTCAATCTATGACCATTCACAAGAAAAGTGACCTCTTCTTCATCTATTGTCCTGATTTTTACTGCTCCATTGTCAAAAATTTTAACAATTTCATATGGCCCCAAGCCAATGTGTTTGAAATTTACCTTGAAAATCCTTGAATTTTGAATCAAACAAGAGAGCCCAGTCACCTTCTTTGAAATTCTTCGCTTTGATGTACTTGTCATGCCATCTAGTTCTTTGCTGTTGGACTAGACTTGTTTTCTGAACTGCATCTTGTCTGATCTCATCCAATTCATTAATCTGCTCCAATCTGTGCTTTTGTGCCTCCGTTAAATCAAGTCCTAGCTGAACTGCCATTTTAAAAGTTTGAATCTGGAACTATATGGGAAACAAAACTTGCTTTCCATAAACAAGTTCATGACGAGTATGGCCTGTTGTGCTTCTCCATGTAGTTCTATAGGCCCACAAGTCTTCAGGAAGCCTATCTACCTAATATCTTCTATGTAAATGAACAGTCTTTGTTAGGATTTCCTTCAATGACCTTATTAGTAGATTCCACTTGACCATTTGCTTGTGGATGATAAGGAGTAGATTTTCTATGCCTGATTTTGTACCTCTCCATCATTTGTTCCACTAGCCTCGATGTAAATTGAGCTCCTTAAGGTTAAGGTCAAGGTTACGGTTTGGTCAGGTTAAGGTAAGGTTAAGATAACGTTAAGGGTACGGGTTTAGTAAGGTTAAAGTCAAGGTTAAGGTTATGTTAAGGGTAAAGTCAAGGTTAAGGTTAGGTTAAGGTTAAGGTTAAGTTTAAGGTTAAAGTTAAGGTTAAGGTTATGGTTAAGTTTAGGTTAAGTTAATGTTAAGGTTAAGGTTTGGTCAAGGTTACGGTTAGGTTATAGTTAAAGTTAAGGTCAAGGTTAAGGGTAAGGTTATAGTTGAAGTTAAGGTTAAGGTTAGGTTAAGAGTAAAGTTAAGGTTAAGGTTAGTTCAAGATTAGGGTTAGGTTATAGTTAAGGTCACGTTTAGGTTAAGGTTAAGGTTAGGTAAAGGTTAAGGATAGGTTAAGGTTAAAGTAAGGTTAAGGGTGAAGGTTAAGGGTAAGGTCAAGGTTAAGGTTAAGGGTTTGTTCAAGGTTAAGGGTAAAGTTAAGGTCAAGGTTAGGGTTATGTTATAGTTAAGGTTAAGGTAAGGTTAAGGGTAAATTCAAAGTTAAGGTTACAAGTTTAGTCAGGTTAAGGTTAAGGTTACAGTTAGGGTTAGGTAAAGGTTAAGGCTATGGAAAGGTAAAGGTTAAAATTAGGTTAAGGTAAGGTTAAGGTTAAGTTTAAGGTTAAGGTCAAGGTTAAGTTTAGGTTAAGGTTAAGGTTAAGGGTAAATTTAACGTTAAGGTTAATGTTAAGGGTAAGTTTAAGGTCAAGATTAAGGTTTCTTTAAGGGTAAATTCAAGGTTGAGGTTACGTTAAGGGTTTGTTCAAGGTTAAGGTTAAGTTAAGGTTAGGGTTAGGTTATAGTTAAGGTCAAGGTTAAGGTTAAGGTTAAGGTTAAGGTTATGGATAAGGTTAATGTTAATGTTAAGGGTTCGGTCAAGGTTAGTTTTAGGTTATAGTTAAGGTTAAGGTTAAGTTTATGGTTATGGATAAGGTTAACGTTAATGTTAAGGGTTTGGTCAAGGTTAGGGTTAGGTTATAGTTAACTTCAAGGTTAAGATTAGGTTATAGTTAAGGTTAAGGTTAATGTTATGGTTAAGGTTAAGGGTAAGGCTACAGGTCTTAACCTTAACCTTCACTATAACCAACCCTTAACATTAACCTTAACCTTAACCATAACCTTAACCTTAACCTTAACCTTGACCTTAACATTAAACTTAACCCTAACCTTACCCTAACCATAACCTTAACCTTACCCTAACTTTACACTAACCATAACCTTAACTTTACCCTTAACCTAACCTTAAACGTAACCTAACCTTCACTTTAACATAATCTTAACCTTAACCTTAACCTTCACCTTAACCTTAATCTAACATTAACCTTTACCTTAACTATAACCTAACCCTAACCTTAACCTTGACTTTACCCTTAACATAACCTTAACCTTAACTTTACCCTTAACCATAACCTTAGCCTTAACCTTAACTATAACCTAACCCTAACCTTGACCAAACCCTTAACCTTAACCTTTACCTGAACCTTTACCCTAACCTTAACCTTAACCTTAACCTTGACTTTACCCTTAACCTAACCTTAACCTTGACCTTAAATATAGCCTAACCTAACCCTAACCTTAACTTTAACCTTGACCTTAACTATAACCTAACTCTATCCTTGACCAAACTCTTAACCTTAACCTTAACCTAACCTTAAAGTTGACTTTACCCTTAACCTAACCTTAACCTTGAATTTACGCTTAACCTTAACCTTAACCTTACCTTAACCTAGCTTTAACCTTAACTTTAACCTTAACCTTAAGGTTACGATTACGGGTTTAGTTTTTTTTCCTTAAAATATCTCCACAAGGTATTTTGTGAGAATTATAAAGAAAATTATCCATCTCCATCATTAGCTGAAAATTGCTGGGATAAATCCAAAGACCTCATACAATACCTTATAAACATTGATGAAGATTTAGGAAATTGGCATCCTAAGAATCGATTAGAAGCCATTCATTAATTTATTTCTCAAGATAGCTATGTTGTGTAACCAGCTCGAAAAATAGAAGAAAATAGATATCAACACCTTAGAAATAAGCCACTTCGAGGGGGAAACCTCCAATACATTACATAAATGAGCAATTCTTGGATCATACAATTTAAAAAACCTCCTTTCTATATATAGGAGTTTGTGTGGCCATAATGTGATCCTAGTGGGCCACAATGTAATCCTAGCTGACCTAACAATAATAATTTAAGGGCACAATAATAACAAAATGGGGGTTTCAAGGGTACAATAATAACAATAAGGGACTATAATAGTAATATAGGGACCTAACATGCCCCTCTCCTTAAAAAAAGTGTTGTCCTCAACGCTTGAGTAGCTTTGGGTGCTTCTATATAAACTTATCATCCTCCCATGTAGAATCTTCAGTGGGTAAGTTCTTCCACTTGATGAGATACGCTGAAATTGATTGATTCCGTAGCTGTCGAGTTCTTTTTTCCGTGACCGCTTCAGGTTCCAATATGATTTTTCCTTCCTCATCAAGTTCTGGCAATATTGTTTGAACTGGAATATTTTCACCTATAATCTTCTTTAAGCATGAAACATGGATAACTGGATGCACTCACGAAGAAGCAGGAAGCTCCAATTTGTATGCCATAGTACCAATATTTTGCAACACCTTGTAAGGACCATAGTAATTTGGTGATAATTTATTATCCTTCTTAGCTTGCTTGAGGGAAATTTTTTTTGTATGGTTGTAGCCGTAAAAATACCCAATCTCCTACATCAAAACTTCTTTCGCTACGATGTTGATCTGCCTGTTGTTTCATTCGATTTTGTGCCAAATTCATGTTAGCATTTAAGATTTTGAGAACTTCTTGCTGATGCTCGATGTGATCTTCCACTGCTTGAACCTTTGAATTTTCCCTTAAAGATGATGTAATGGATGGTGGAAGATATCCATAAAGTGCCATGAATGGGGTCATTTTTGCTGCACTATGGAAGGAAGTGTTATACCACCATTCAACGAGAGGTAACCACTTAACCCATTGTGTTTGTTTATCAAATACAAAACAAAGAATATATCCTTCCAAACATTTATTTACTATCTAAGTTTGACCATCAGATTGAGGATGATAAGATGAGCTATGAGCTAATTGAGTACCCAAACAAGAAAATAACTCTGTCAAAAAAATTCCAGTAAAAATGGGATCTCTGTCGCTCACAATAACCCTTGGGCTTCCATGTAGCTTTTGAATTATGTCCATAAATGTAGTAGAAACTGTACTTGCTTTAAATGGATGAGATAATGCAAAAAAGTGTGCATACTTGGTAAGTCTATCAACTACCACCATGATGACACTCTTTCCTTCGGACTTAGGTAAACCTGTGATAAAATCCATTGAAAGCTCCTCCCAACATTGACTTGGAATGGGTAAAGGTTGTAACAGACCCAAGCTCTTAATTGTCTCAACTTTATTTATTTGGAAATCCAAACATTTCGCCTCAAGCTTTTGAATATCGTATTTAAGGCCATCACAAGAAAATTGGTTCTTGACCCCATCATAAGTTTGTAAAAATTTCTCAGTGTCCTCCTACGGGAGAGGTGTACAATTCCAAAATAACATTTTTTTTAGTTGGGAATTCTTAGAAAGATATAAGTGATATTTGTACCATAATTAATCATTTTTCCAACCAAATGTATCTGATGTACTTGGATCTTGCTGCAACTTTTGAATGAGTGTGCACACTTCTTCATCATTCTTCCATTCCTCCCTTGCTTCAGTTATCCAATCTGGATGGATAATAGAAATGGTACAAAGAAACTCTTCCACCTCCTCATCCTTTCTTGAGAGTGCATCTGCAACAACATTTAGCTTCCATTTTTTGTAGATGATTTCAAAGTCATAACCCAAGATCTTTGTGACCCACTTTTTCTGCTCTTCCGAAGATAGTCTTTGTTCCAAAAGTGTTTAAGACTGTCATGATCAGTTTTTACCTTGAAGTGTCTTCCCATTAGGTAAGGTCTCCATTTCTTTAGTGCATGTAGTATTGCCAATGTTTCTTTCTCATCAATAGCCTTTTGTAAATACTTTCCTTTGATTGAAATACTTTCAAAAGCAATGGGTCTTCCTTCTTGCATTAAAACAGCACCAATTCCATTTCCTGAGGCATCACATTCCACAATAAAGGTTTTTGTGAAGTCTGGCGTAGCTAAGACTGGTGTTAGGCACATTGCCTCTTTAAGATGTTCAAAGGCCTTAGTTGCTTCACGAGTCCATGAAAATGCATCTTTCTTCAGTAATGTTGTTAGAGGTGCTGCTATTCTCCCATAATTCTTAACAAACTTTCGATAATACCCCGTTAACTCGAGAAATCCTCGCAACTTCTTTATCGTTGTGGGGACTTTACATTCCTTAATGGCTTTAATTTTGTTAGGGTCTACCTTAATACCCACGTGAGATACAATATGACCCAAATATTCCATCTCTTGTACTCCAAAGTAACATTTGGATGTTTTTGCATATAATTGTTTCTCCTGTAATAGTTTGAGCACCCTGTCAACATGTTGAACATGGTCCTTCCAAGACCTGCTGTAGATTAATATATCATCAAAACATACTAACAAAACTTTTCTAAGGAAGGGTTTGAAAATGGAATTCATCAACCTTTGAAATGTAGAAGGTGCATTGGTAAGGCCAAAGGGCATGACCAAAAATTCATAATGACCCTCATGAGTTTGAAATGTTGTTTTTCGAATATCTCCAATATTCATTCTAATTTGATGATATCTTGAACGAAGATCCAACTTGGTAAAATAAATTGCTCCATGTAATTCATCCAATAATTCATCAATCACAGGAATGGGAAATTTATCTTTAATGGTGAGTTTATTGAGTTTCCCACACTATCCTAAGCACATTCGCCATTGTTAGCTTTTCTTGTGTACCAATACTACAGGAGTAGAGAAAGAACTTTGACTAGGTTGAATTATACCCGCCTCTAATATTTCTGCAATCATACGTTCAATTTCGCTCTTTTGGACATAAGGATATATATAAGGCTTGATGTTTGGAGGAACACTTCCTAGAATCAAATGAATAGCATGATCATTATCATGAATAGTTGGGAGTCCTTCAAGAGTTTCAAAAACCTTGGAATGATTGTCAAAGACTTTTTGGAGATCTACAGAAATAGATGATTTTGATGTTGGAACTTATAGTGAGCATAATTGTGCAATTACACCTCGTTGTTCTTTCTCCATAAGCTTATTCATAACATTAGAGCTTATTATCCTTCTCGTGACCCCCCCCTGCAATACCCCGTAATTCGACTTCCTTTCCTTCTGAAATTTTTTTTCAAGAAAAGTTCTTGAAAATTGAAAGCTACCATCCCCAAATATTGTAACCATTGTACTCCTAGTACAACATTAGCACCTCCCATAGAAATGGAAATAATTGGACTAGTAAATACATATTTCCCCATGGTTAGCTTGATATTATGGCATTTTCCAGAGCAATTTATAGTTCCTCCATTTGCAACCATCACTTGACATTCTGGTGCTGGGTATAGGAAACAATTTAATTCCTTGGCTACCTTACAATAAATAAAATTATGAGTGCTACCTGAATCAATCAACACTATTACCTTTTTCTTCTTGATTTGTCCTTGTATCTTGAGAGTTTGAGGAGTGGTAATTCCTGCCAGTGCATTACACGATATGGTCGAATTCATTTCTTCCTCTTCTAGGGTTGGTTCCTGGTGTATATCCTCTTCTTGCTCATTTTCTTCTTCCTCTTCACAATCTATGTAAAATAATTTCTTCTCAGCACACTTATGACCTTTAGTGTATTTGCTATCACAACTGTAGCAAAGCCCTTTTGCTCTTTTTTCTTACAATTTTTGTGGTGTCAACCTTGTAGGTTGTGGAAATCTAGGCATAGCAACACTTCCTTCTTTATAGAATTGAGTGGTAGGCTTCCTTGTTGCCATAATTTTACATTCAACTTTTCTTGCCAACCTGAATGCCTTCTCCAATGAATCAGGTTCCAGAACACGAACTTCATGTTGAATGTTATCCTTTAAAGTGCCTATGAAAAGATCAATCCTATGCTCCTCTGGAATATCAGTTACACTTATATTCAATTTTTGGAAGTCCTCAATGTGCTGCCCCACTAAACCCTTTTGTTTGAGATTTATCAATTGGCTAAAGAAGGTGTTGCTCTTTGTATCCTCATAATGTGCTATCATTTCTCCGTAAAAATTGACCAAGTGACAATTTTTTTACGGGAGCAAAGCCATCAATACCATACAAATGTATTTTGTTCTAAATGTAAAGTTGCAATGCGTACCTTTTGTGTGTTTTGCACATTATGGAGATCAAAATATTGCTCCATCTGTAGTATCCATGTTACAGGATCCTTTCCATCAAACTTCCTCATATCTATTTTTGGAATATGGTGGTTCTTCCCGCCAACATTCGAGTTTATGAAATCACAATTAACATTTATTTTGTTCTCATCAGGAGGTTCTTCTCCTATATTTCCGCCATTAGGAATCATTTCTGGTTTTAAGCTTGTCATCAAGCCTTCCATGTATTCTTTTAGATCATTCTTCATGTTTTCCATGTTGTCTTTCATGTCATTCTTCAAACCGTCCATCTTCACTTCCACGCCATCCATTTTAGCTTCCATGCCTTTCTTCAAACTGTCCATCTTCACTTCCATGCCTTTCTTCAAAACTTCCATTTCATTTTTTGTTGCTTTTTGCGAGAGTGAAATTTGTTGCACTTGCTCTTGTAATTTTGATAGATCATGTTGCAATTCTTCATCTTCATGAGTCATAATAGAGCCTTCTGAAGGCTTAATGGGTGTTGAATTATTTTTACGAGGCATTTTTTAGAACCCAATACTGATATCTATTCTACAATATGCCCTTGGAATCAATTCAAATTGATTCTTCAAACAAGACTTATGCAATTCGGAAAAAAAATACACACCTTTTTCTTGCTTTTGAGGAGCTCGATATTGAAATTGGATTATCTATGTGATTTTAGCACTTCAATATAACTTTTGGTACCAACGTAGCCCTATGAATTATCTTTCGAATGCCATAGGTCTGACCTGATTTGGATTCTCCAAGACAAATTTGTGTCCAATCTCCCACAATGACCTAATTATGGACTGGTTCAGTAGAGCGAACTTGTACGACTTTCCACGTGTCACTATTTCATCCTTCATCTCTGAAATTGATAGCCAAGAAACTATAGTCCGTGTACTTGCGACCACTATTTACGGCACTCTAATCCGATGCCCAGAGAGAGAGTTATTGAACTTTTCCCACGATCACCTCTTTGAGATGAAATTCAGGAGCTTGAAAAAGCACTACCTTCCAATAATCATATCTCCAAAAATATTGCGAACCAAGCTCTGAATTTTTTTTAAGAATTTCTTCAGGATTTCAACTTTGTACCATAGGAATTTCAGATTCTGAACCTTCGTAGAAAAAAATTTATAGCACAAATTCCACAATGACCTGTTTAGGAGCCTGAAAAAAGACTTAACTTCCATATCATATTCCCAAAGAGCTATAATAGCTTCTAAAATTTTTAGATGATTGTCCTCAGGATTTCGACTTCACACCCTAAAAATTTCAGCTTCTGAAACTTCATAGAAAACAATTTATAGCGAACATGCTACGATGACCTATTTGGAGCAGCGAAACCCTATAATCCAAAGCTCTCATACCAAATGTTGTGTAACCAGCTCCAAAAATAGAAGAAAAGATATATCAACGCCTTAGAAATAAGCCACTTCAAGAGGGCAACCTCCAATACATTACATAAATGAACAATTCTTGGATCATACAATTTACAAAACCTCATTTCTATATATAGGAGTACATGTGGCCATAATGTAATCGTAGTGGGCCACAATGTAATCCTAGCCGGCCTAAAAATAATAATTTAAGGGCACAATAATAACAAAATGGGGGTTACAAGAGTACAATAATAACAATAAGGGGGTTACACTAATAACAATAAATGACTATACTAGTAATATAGGGACCTAACAAGCTATCATGATTGCCTAGAGGGGTTAGTTGAGGAAGAACCCAATCAAGAAATAGAAGAAAAGCCACAGGATATCTCTGGAGGCATAAGTAATGATTCACCATCTCTACTAGCTGAGGAGTCTCTGACTCTTTGCTCTACTTCACTTCAGTTAAGGGTAAAGTCAAAGTTAAGGTTAAGTTGAAGGTTAAGGGTAAGGTTAAGGTTAAGGGTTACACCTTGACTTTACACTTAACTTAACCTTAACCTTCACTATAACCTAACCCTAACCTTGACCAAACCTTTAACATAACCTTAACCTTCCCATAACCTTAAACTTAACCTTAACCTTAACCTTAAGGTTAGGGTTAAGATTAAGGGTAAGGTTAAGGGTAAAGTCAAGGTTAAGCTTAATATTTTTTCAGGTTAAGGTCAAGGGTAAGGTTAAGGGTAAATTCCAGGTTAAGGTTAAGGTTAAGGTTAAGGTCAAGGTTAAGCGTAAAGTTAAGGTTAAGGTTACAGTTAAGGGTAAAGTTAAGGTTATGGTTAAGGTTAGGTTAAGGTTCACGTTAAGGTTAGGGTTAGGGTTAGGGGAAGGTTAAGTTTAAGGGTTTGGTCAAGGTTAAGGTTAAGATTAAGGTTAAGGTTAAGGTTAACTATAACCTAACCCTAACCTTGACTAAACCCTTAAAATTAAACTTAACCTTAACTTGACTAAACCCTTAAACTTGACCTAACCCTTAACCTTACCCTAACCTTAACCTTAACCTAACCATAACCTTAACCTTAACGTTAAAATTACCCTTAACATTAACTGTAACCTTAACCTTAACCCTACCCTTAACTTTAAACTTAACCTTAACCTTACCTTAACCTAACTTTAACCTTCACTTTCCCATAACCTTAACCTTAACCTTAACCTTAACCTTACCCTAACCTTAACCTTAACTTTAACCTAACCTTAACCTTGACCTTAAATATAACCTAACTTTCCCCTAACCTTAACCTTAACCTTAACTTTAACCTAACCTTAACCTTGACATTAACTATAAGCTAACCCTAACCTTAACCTTAACCATAACCTCAACCTTAAACTTCCCATAACCATAACCTTAACCTTAACCTTGATCTTATCCTTAACCTTAACCTTACCCCCTTAACCTTAACCTTAACCTGACTAAACTCGTAACCTTAACCTTAACCTTCACCCTAACCTTACCCTAACCTTACCCTTAACCTTAACCTTAACTATAACCTCACCCTAACCTTGACCAAACCCCTTAACCTTAACCTTAACCTGACTAAACCTGTAACCTTGACCTTAAACTTACGCTTAACCTTCACCTTAACCTTAACCTTAACCTTAACTATAACCTAACCCTAACCTTAACCAAACCCTTAACCTTAACATTAAATTTAGCCTTAACCTTCCCCTAACCTTAACCCTAACCCTTAACCTTAATTATAACCTTACCCTTAACCTTACCATCACCATAACCTTACCCTAACCTTACCCTTAACTTTAACCTTAACTTTACCCTTAACCTAATATTAACCTTAACCTAACCTTAACCTTAGCCTTAACCTTTACCTTAACCTTGACCTTAACCTAACCTTAACCTTAACTATAACCTAACCCTAACCTTCACCAAACCCTTAAACTTAACCTTATCTTAACCTTAACCTAACCTTAACCTTAAATTTAACCTAACTATAAACTTACTCTTAACCTTAACCTTGACCATAACTATAACCTAACACTAACCTTGACCAAACCCTTAACATTAACCTTAACCTTAACCTTAACCTAATATTAACCTTAACCTAACCTTAAACTTAACTTTACCCTAAGGTTAACGTTAAGGTAGTGTAAGGTTAACTATAACCTAACCTTAACCTTAACCATAACCTTAACCTTAACCTTAACTTTACCCTTAACCTTAACCTCAAGCTTAACCTTGACCTTAACCGTAAATTTACCATTAACGTAACCTTAAACTTAACTTTAACCTTATCTTAACTTTAATTTAACCTTAACCTTCAGTTAACCTAACCTTAACTTGACTAAACCCGTAAGATAAGGTTAAGGTTAAGGTTAAGATAAGGTTAAGGTTAGGTTAAGGTTAATGGTTGTAGTTAAGGTTAAGGTTAGGTTAAGGGTAAGATAAGGTTAATCTAACCTTAACCATGACCTTAACTATAACCTAACCCTAACCTTGACCAAACCCTTAAGGTTAAGGGTAAAGTCAAGGTTAAGGTTAAGGGTAAATTCAAGTTTAAGGTTACAGTTAAGGTTAGGTTAAGGATAAAGTTAAGGTAAAGGTTAAGGTTTGGTCAAGGTTAGGGTTAGGTTATAATTAAGGTTAAGATAAGGTTAAGGTTAAGATAAGGTCAAAGTTAAGTTAAGGTTAAGGTTTGGTCAAGGTTAGGGTTATGTTATTGTTAAAGTTAAGGTTGAGGTCAAGGTTAAGGGTATGGTTAAGGTTAGGTTAAGGTTAATATTACGTTAAGGGTAAAGTTAAGGTTATGGTTAGGATAAGGTTAGCGTTAATGTTAGGGGAAGGTTAAGGTTAAGGTTAGGTTAAGGGTAAAGTCAAGGTTAAGTTTAGGTTAAGGGTAAGGGTTTAGTCAAGGTTAGGGTTAGGTTATAGTTAAGGTTAAGGTTAGGTTAAGGTGAAGGTTAAGGTTACAGGTTTAGTCAGGTTAAGGTTAAGCTTAAGGTTAAGGTTAGCTTAAGGTTAAGGTTAGGTTAGTTTAAGTTTGAGGTTAAGGTTAAGGTTAATGTTATGGTTAAGGTTAAGATTAGGTTAAGGTTAAGATAAGATTAAGGTTAAGGGTGAAGGTTAAGGGTAAGGTTAAGGTTAAGGTTAGGTTAAGCTCAAGGTTAAGGTTAAGTTAGGTTAAGGGTAATCTTAATCTTAACCTTCACTATAACCTAACCTTAAATATAACCTAACCCTAACCTTAACAAAACCTTAGCCTTAATTTTAACTTAACCATAACTTTAACCTTAACATTACATTTAACCTTAACCTTAACCTTAACCTTAACCTTAACCTTACCCTTGACCTTAACTATAACCTAACCCTAAGCTCGACCAAACCTTAACCTTAATCGTAGGTTAACCTTAACATTAATGTTAACCTTCCCATAACCATAGCCTTAACCTTAACTTTACCCTTAACCTTAACCTTAAACTTAACCTTACCCTTACCTAACTATAACCTTACCCTTAACCTTAACCTTAACTATAAGGTAACCCTAAACTTAACCTTAACTTTACCCTTAACCTAATCTTAACCTTACGCTAACGTTAAACCTAACCTTACCCTTAACCTTAACCTTAAGCATAGGCTAAGACTATGGTTAAGGTTAAGGTTACGGATAAGTTAGGGTTAAGGGTAAGTTTAAGGTTAAGGTTATAGTTAAGGTTAAGGTTAAGGGTTTGGTCAAGGTTAGGGTTAGGTTATAGTTAAGGTGAAGGTTAAGGTTAAGTTATAGTTAAGTGTAAGGTTATGGTAAGGGTAAGGTTAAGGTTACAGGTTTAGTCAGGTTAAGGTTAAGATTATGTTAAGAGTAAGGTTAAGGTTAGGTTAAGGTTAAGGTTAAGGTTAAGGTGAATCTTAACCTTAAACTTAACCTTAACCATAGCCTTAACCTTAACCTTAACATTAACCTAACCTTAACCTTGAACTTAACTATAACCTAACCCTAACCTTGACCAAACCCTTAACCTTAACCTAACTTAACCTAAACCTTGACCTTGACCTTAACCTTAACCTTACCTTTACCCTAACCTTAACCTTAACCTTCCCATAACCATAACCTTAACCTTTACTTTAACCTTGACCTAACCTTCACCTTAACCTTAACCTAACCCTAACCTTGACCAAACCCTTAACCTTAACTATAACCTAACCTTAACCTTAACTTGCCCATAACCATAACCATAACCTTAAACTTAGCCTTAACCTTAGCTTTACCCTTAACCTAACCTTAACCTTGACCTTAACCTTGACTTTACCCTTAACCTTAACCTTATCCTTAACCTTAACCTTAACCTAACCTTAACCTTGACTTTACCCTTAACCTAACCTTAACCTTAACCTTAACCTTGACTTTACCTTTAACGTAACCTTAACCTTAACCTCCCGTGACCAAACCGTTAACCTTAACTTGACTAAACCCTTAAGGTTAGGGTAAAGTTAAAGTTAAGGTTAAGGTTACGTTAAGGTTAAGTTTAAGGTTAGGTTAATGTTATGGTTAAGGTTACGGTTAGGTCAAGGTTATGGGTTTAGTCAGGTTAAGGTTAAGGTTAAGGGTTTGGTCAAGGTTAGGGTTAGGTTATAGTTAAGAATAAGGTTAGGTTAAGGGTAAAGTCAAGGTTAAGGGTAAGTGTTACATCGTAATTTTTCACCGTCCCTGCAATCCCCCATCTCACACATTGGAGGGCCTATTATGTGACCTATGAGTAGTGTGATGCATTGCAAATACCATTATTGCATCCCTTTCCATGAGGAAAACATTCCAATTTCCTTCTGTTGATCATTTCCTAAGCAGACCCCTAAAAACACCTATTTTTTCCTTGGCGCTAGTAGCCCGTAATGTCCTCGCACCAATGAGGAAAATTAACACTGAGCCAGTGCTAGTTGGCACTCTATCCCAGTTAAGCAACCACGCCAATCTACTTATGGAATTTTTTTTAAAAAAAGAGGCGAAGTTTCAATTACAACAACTTCATGAATGAGTCATGAGGAGTGGTTTCGACTGAATAAACACAACCTTCCTCCTTTGGCCTCTTGTTTCCACCTTATGGGGAACCTCCCAAGGGATAAGGCCTCCCTTCCACTATTGTAGGGATCCAAACCTCCTCCTCTCCTCTATAAATATAGCCATCTTCCATTGATGAGGGGGTTGAATGGTTGAACCTTAATGGTCATGGTAGCTTGAATAGAGTTGAATCAATTGTAAGGAGATTATCATCAGACAGCCGAAGAGAGAGAGAATTTTCCTTTTCCCGACAAGCTTTACTGAGACGTACTCCTCTGTTGACCCACCGAAGGAAGATCCAGCGTCAGAGCTCAGGTTGTATCTTTCTTTGTTTTGATTAATAATAAGTGACTTTGATTATGGTTCCACTCAGATGTTCATGTTTTATGTTATGAGTTGTATCTTCTCTGACTGATACATAATTGCATGTATTAGGTTTTATGCTTGTTTGTTTGTTGTTTCTTCTTGTACGTGCAGGTGTTCGATTGCATTGAGCGGGGGAATTGTGATCTGCCAAAGCAAGGGACGGAAGCGCCATCTTCTCCGCAAATGACGACAGCATAAGACTTAAGGTAGGCCTCTTGTCGCATGTTGGTATTTTGCAATTAGGAACTTGCGTCTTAGCATGACTCGGTTGCTGCTAAACCTGATCTGGGCTAGTAGTGATCGCCTCTGTCCGCAGAGGGGATTTACCTCTCCAAAAAATTGGTGAATCCACTAGGGAGACGTTTATTGGAGTTTGTCTTGTATTTTTGGTTGATTTTGGTCTTTTCCTTCCTGATCAGCTCTTGTGGTTCACTCTTTTTCAGTGTTAAACTGTTGTTTAGCTTCACCATCACTAGTCTATTTCTTGGATTGCTATTTTTTTTAATTCTTACTTAGAAAATTTGACTGGCGGATTTATTAGCCTGACAATCACACCAATTGGTGCACATTGCCAGTTATTACCTGCGCCAATACTATTTTGGCGCTAGTTGCAGCCTAACAGTTGCGCCAATTCTGTAAGGTGCTAGGGTTTGCTCTGTATTGAGCTTTCTGAGCTTGATTTGTGATTTTGGTTTCATTTTTACGACTGCTTGAGTGTTCTGGAGCCTTGTTTGACTGACTGTGACCTTCATCCTCTAGTTTTTTTTCCCTCTTCTATCGATTTTTCATTCTAGCCCTAGGGAATCTAGGTGCTATAGTGTGTCGAGCCTCCTGTGGGAGTTTTTTGTTTCTATCTGTTCAATCAACTTTGTGATTGCTTCTCTGCATTCATGTGGTGGTTTTCTATCATTTTTTTGCATTGTTTGAGTGATTGGTTTCTTCCTCATTCGAATTCTGCCTTGTCCCGTTTTGGGCCTAGATTACATGGTTCATTTGAGTCTTTGGGATTCTCTTGGTTTTGAGAGATTTTTTTGTCAATTTAAGCTCTGATTGTGTGTTTTCATTGATTGAAACTTGCTTGTTTTTACTCCTTTTCTATCTCTTCTCAAATTTGTTGTTTCATTAGTTTTCATTTGTTTAGTGCTCTTTGCTCTCAAACACTGAAAATATACAAAAAATATCTTTTTCTTTTGATTAGTTAATGTGAATTGAATATTTTCTCTGTTATTAGTAATTTATAACTCTAAAAGAAAAGATTTTTAGTTTTCATTAGCTTGCATTAGAGACATTAGTGATTGTTTTATGGTCATTTTGTTATTGTATGAAAATATCTTAACTCTCTCGTAATTAGCTTTCATCAAATGAAATGATACATTGTGCCACATAGTGTGCATTTAGGAGATTTTGAGATATAAAATTCGTTAGGGCTTTGAAATTGAAACATAATTGAAGATCAACATTAAAATTTATTCAATTTACCTTAAGGAAGCATTGAAAAATTAAATAAGTAAAGATCAAAATGACTGCTCAGGTAGTCTAGGTAAAAGGCTGTACCAAGTTCCCGTGAACTGCCATATACACCTTGGTTATAAAATGAAAGATGAATCAACCAAGGACTTGACGTACATACAGGTAGTCTCCCTGAATGTTGTGTTCGGTGTATCACGGTTACAAGGTGGTAGAATCGCCTTCCTACGGATAAAAATATTGCAACCTAGAGGGGTATCCCTTTATATACTTGATGGTATGGGGAGCACAAGTCCGTACTAGTACTGTTTGGGGCCAGATGGTGAGTGAAAGCTGCTAGGTTTTAAGATTCTGGAACACATCTCTAACTTAGACCACTAAATGTTTCATCAAGTTTCAATGTTTCATTAGGTTAATTGAATAAATTTTAAGTTGATCTTGTATTTATGTTTCAATTCCACGGTCATACCGAATGTTGGATCTCACAAATCCCTGAATGAAAGCTATATGCCATAAAATACCTTTTAGTTAATAAAGAGCTATCTATGAGAAGGTTAGGAATTTTCAAGTGATAGAAAAAAATGAAAACACACAGAAGCATTCACTACAGAACCTGATGTAAACTAATGAGAATGAGAAATCTTTCCTAGAATTCCAATTGCTAGTTATGTGAAAGATTTTCCAATTCTACAATGCAAACAAATATGCAAGCATAAAATGTATTTTTGATTTTTTCAATGTAATAGAGAAAACAGTGCACTAAATAACATGAAAAATGAATCTTCACACTAGTTCGAGAATGCCAATGCAAGAGTCGACACAAAACAATTCAATCGACTCACAAGAAAACAAAAAAACTCAAACCAATGTCACAATCTTTCAAATCGAACAAAGATGTAGAAATGGACCCATACAAGCAATGTGAGCTATGCTTGGAGTGACAGGTGTTAGGAATCTTTAATTAGCAATATCAGCAAAGTCTAATCACAGAAACAACATCGTTTCAACCACTTTGGGATTCTAGGATCTAGCCCTCCTGAATCTGGAGAGGGATCTCTCCAATAAGTGCAAAGATGGATTTGTCTTTGAAGTTTGGGGTTATGATATTAGGCTAGTTATGAAGGCTAAGGGTTTTGTTTGTTTTTGGATGGTTGAGCATGATTACTATTTGAGGTGGAAAGTCCTAAATGCGAAGAGTTTCAAAGGTGTGAAGTTGCAAGCAATGAGAGTAAGCTTCGACCAAAAAGATAGATAATTGCAGGTTTTATTCCATTGGGCTATGGAGTCATAATAGGGTTTAATTGGAACAACAAGAGGCAAGAGTGGTCCATGGGGCAAGTCATCTATGTCTAAGGATCTCTTTGAAGTTTGATTTATGGAATGAAATGATACAATAAGAAGGAGAAATAAACATATGCAGAACAAGGAGAAGCCCAGGATCTGGTAAGTACTTCTAAATGAGCCAGCCTTTGATACACTTTCAATAGAAAACACTTTAAAACAAAGGGAAATATGAAGGCAACTTTTGGAGAAGAAACTAGCGGGTTGGGCTCACCACAAATCCTCTCCTAGCTCTGCTTTACTTGGTTACTTTCAAGACAAACAAAAAGATAACATAGAATGGCCTAAGATCTGGTAAGTACTTCTGAACTAGCCAGATTTTAACACATTCTAAGGGAAAAATTTAGACAGTTGTGGGGATAAAACCAGGACCCGGGATCACCATATCTTCCTCATTTCATCTTCACTAAACATATAATGAAAATAACATTTAAGAATAACATTTAGCTAAGACAATAAGACAAGGGAACGCCAGCATTCCTATGCTTGAACTAAATTAAACCATTCCTAAATAACACAGCTTGGAAGAAAACATTGAGATAAAGATTTTCAGTCAGAGAAGGTTACTGATGTACAGTAGGTCCTAACTCTATGCATTTTTTTCTTTATAAGAGAAATTGGAACATAGTGGAAACAGAAACAAAATGACAAGTTACAATGAGAAAAAAATCCCTGTCAACATAGACTAGGATCCCATAAATCGGCTTGTATTGATGCTCCAAACCAGTTATAGTTTTAAGTCCAGTGCTTTAGTTTAGCAACCATCTACACATCTCAGCCTAACCTATCTATCACCAGTAGTGCTCCAAGGGCCAGTGAATACTATTTACAATCAGAAATTTAAGCTCAAGTGTATATCAAAGTTCTACAACCAACCCCTCACTCATCTTCTGCAGAAGTATATATAGAAGAATGAGCAGGTGAGATCTGATGAAAGATCTCCAATTACAATTAATACAGATTTAATGGCTTCTTGGCCTTTGAGGGGCTTAATGAAGAAACTTCCATGGGTGCACTCTCTATGTGGCTTCAAATTAACTCTGTAGATGTTTGTCATTAATTTCCTTGGCAGAGTTTCCTCTTTGGCTGCGTTTTGAGACAACTATCTGATCCTGAGCAATAAATTGGGCCTCTGATTGAATACTTTGAGGTACAGGTGGCATTTTAGTAGCTGGGAGGAATCAATTTTCCTCAGATGTGGTGGTGGAAGTGCTCCTATTGATAAAACACTTAAGATCTTCTTTAGCATGTTTTTTAAATTGGGGACTAGGCTTTTGATAAACATTCTTAGCCGTGATCCCTGCAAATATGTCTTCCATCCTCTGTCCTAGTTCATTTTGATCTTCTTCACTGATACCCTTCTTACTGTGCCCGTTTCATGGTTTTTTCTGACATGCAGGGCTACGTTGGGTTATGTGGCATCAATTTTTTGTGAATCATTGATAAAATGTAGATTTTAAACCCCGTGATGATTTTCTTTGGTGAATCGAAGGCAAGAGGATCGTCACCCTCTTCTTTCGAAATCTCTTAAAAAATGGCAAGAAAACCATTTAAACCCTGAAAAATACAAACAAATATTAAAAAATCCTGCATATATAGGTTTACTGCTATGGAGGACGTGTGGGGGAAGTGTGGCCATTGGATGGAATCATCCAACAGTCAGAATTGATCGGGAGAAGTCATAGAGAAGGTGGAATATTTGTTTAAATTAGAGCCATCGATCGCACAGAGATCGATGGTCGGGAGCGGAAAAGGAGAGTCAAAGCGGAAAATGTTTGACCGAGTGATGAATCAAGGCGATGGAATATGGGTCGTCGATCTCCAGATCAGATCAATGACGAAGATCTATTGAATGTCACGCCGTAGCCTGGTTAACTATCGAGCATCTTCGGTGAGCGATAGTCGTTGGATAGCCTGCCCCAGATCGAATGGTATATAGTGATATCGCACTGGGTTCGTTGCTGAACTTTAATGCGTGATGGGGGGGCAGTTTTCAAATAGTACACTGGACACGCGTTGGCTAGTGTATGGAATCACTGCCGATCGAGAAAAAACCACCCTTGCTCCAAAGGCGGTGCGATGAATACCGCGCGGTTTTGCAATCAATTAATGGACAGCGGGGGCCACCGGGCTGATGGACTTCACACTGTCGATCTGCAGATCAGATCAACGGTGGAGATTGATTTGAAGTTCGGACCGGCACAAAAATTATGACATAATAAAAAATTGAAAAATTAACATAACCAAAGGTTTATATTAATTTACGATGCGGCTTGGCGCCCGACTGTGGGGCCGGGGGATATATGAAGGGTGAAATGACTGGGGATTTATGCAGGAAGGGACTAAAGGCAATCGGGTGACGTGATAAGTGCTTTGGGGGGCTGGCGCCTGGGTGTATGGAAGGGAGGGGTTAAAGACTTAGCCCAAGGGGGCTTAAGTCTATAATGTATAAAAAATGTGATTTTTATGGATTTCCAATGGTTTTCAAGGGAAATTGAGGGTTCTGATATAGTTTAAAAATGAGTTTTAAACTATGTAAAGAGGATTTTCACGAAAGGGAGAAAAGGAATCATGAAAATAGAGGAGTTTTATGGAGAAAAAAGGGGAGAAAATGAAAGTTATTTTTGGGAGAAGGGGAAAAGGGAAATGGTGCTTGTAGCAGTATTCTGGCTTGGAAATCAACATGATTTCTGAGTTCTGAAGGGAAAAAGAAGTGAATTTTGGATAGAGGAAAGGCATAAGGCCTTCAAGAGTCTTCACGAGCTAACACTTTTTAGTAATAATTTTTTTTCCTTGAAGGCTCAAAAAGTCTTAGCCACCTTTTGATATAAAAAATTTTATAGGTGGCTAACAGTGGCTCCACTTGGGGATGGTGCCTTCTTGAAGGCATCAAGAACTTCAAACCTACATTCTCTGGGAGGCTGACCTGTGCCACATCCATTATGTTCTCTGGGGGGCTGATTAGTTACCTCATCCATTGGGTTGCCTTTCTTTCTGTTGATGATGTTCTCTGAAAACAGATTAGCAGCCATAAAAACAATGGATCTTCATCAATATAAAATTTCTACCTAACCAATCCTACTGATCTAACATTTTTTCTTTGTTAGAGTGCACTTGGATTGGAAAACTCTTTTACAACATTTCATTCTTTTAAAAGAATGAAATCTAATTTATTTCTACTCCTTATTTCTCCATGGACCCAGATTAAACAGTTGAGCCCATATGATTCCCTACCTAATCTATTGTCTGTTGGGATTAAACTGTCCAACAGACTTTATTCTCTAAATTCTATAACAGAAATTGAAAGGCTCTCAAGTCAGGATTGAACAATCTAACTTGATATTGGTCTATGGCATAAGAACAAACTGCACATAGACATTATTTTTCACACAATTTAAAACAATGGAAGGCTTGAGATCGAAAATTTGAAAGCGCTTCCTTCATCTTTTTAACGGCTCTGTTTTGAATTTTGTTTGAGCTGTTCCTCCTTTGTTCTCTAGTTCAGATTTTGAGTTAATTAGAACCATATTTACATGTTTTTTGACTCAGAAAATGAAACAGATTTGAGTCATATCTTTTTGGAAACTTAGGTTAATATTTTGATCATGTTTGAACCTTTAATTTCTATCCTAAACTATCTACTGATAAGCCAAGATTAAACAGTTTGGAAAATCGATTTCACTATCCTATCAGTAGAAAATTTAAAGCTAATTATTCAATATTAGACAGTTTGACTAACTAGAAGTCTGTTATTCAGGAGTGGCATTTGAGCTTGCACACTTTCAGATTTGTTTCTATTTTTTTGGTATGGGGCTATACCTTTCTTGTTTTCACAATCTGCCATCTTTTCTTTCTTTTCATTGTTTTTGTATTTTTGATTTTTACAACTTTGAATGCAATGGTGGATGAAATATTTATAGTGGAAAAAATATAAAAAGGCTTTTGTAACATAACATGGATCAAGAGAAGTAATGCTTAAGCATCCTGCCATTGACAGGACCCCTAAACAGTTCTGCTCCATTCAACTCCTGCAAGAAAAACACATTGTTGCCAGCAGCTGAATGAATAGAGCAAGGGCCAAGCCATAAGTTGTCAAATTTTCCATTCTTGCCCTTCTCTTCCCTCCTTGAGTCCCACTTTAAAACTTGGTCCCCAATTTTGAAATTTCTGGCCTTTGTTCTTTTGTCAAAAAGATTTTTAATGCTGATCTATTTCTGCAATGATTTGTTATAAACTTCCTCTCTGGTTTGCTGAAGATGGATGGTCAGATTTATTCTTCTGATAATGTCATTATCTTCAGTTTGCAACTCTTGAATCAACTTCATTACTGGTACACCAAGGCTGTTTGGAAAAATTACATTAGTACCATACACCAGCTGAAAAGGTGACATGCCAATGGATTTCTTCAAAGTCAATCTGTCAGCCCACAGTGCATGAACTAACTTTGTGTGCCAAGTCTTTTTGTTGTCTTCCAACAGTTTCTTGATTTTGTTCACTAAAATTTTGTTTGAGGATTCTGCACGTCCATTACCTTGAGGGTAATAGGCCGTGGAATGCCCCAATGTTATTTGATATCTGTGACAGAAATAAACCATCTTGTTTGATCCAAATTTTGTTGCATTATCAGTGATAATCTTGGTAGGACAGCCAAACCTGGAGAGAATGTTACTCTCCATAAATTTTATGATAACTGAATCATTGGCCTGTCTACAAGGTATGGCTTCTATCCACTTAGTGAAATAGTTTGTGGCAGTGAGAATCCATCTATGCTGGGCAGAAGATGGGGGATGGATTTCTCCTATGAAGTCAAGTCCCCACTGTTGAAATGTGGCTTCAACAGTGATTGGATGCAGAGGCAAGGGTAGCAGTTTTCTTTTGCCAAGCTAGGATCATCTTGTGCACATCATGAAAAAGAGTAGGCCAATAGAAACTAGCCCTCAAAATTTTGTTGGTTGTCGTCTTCCAGTACAAATGACCTCCACACTCTCCTTCATGGAACTGGTATTTAATATTCTCTGCATCAAACTTAGGAAAAAATTTAAGCAATACACCACTTGCATTTTTCCAATAAAGACATATATCTATAATGCAATAGTTTACAAATTTTAACTTGAGGAACCTTGCCTTTGTTTTTGTCAAACCAGGAGGTGTATTCAAATTAAGTAAAACATAAACAATATCAACATACCAAGAGGAATTCATAAAATGGTCTTCAACAATGGGAGTTGAGACTTCCTCTTGATCATCTAAAGCATTAGTCATATTAATATCAAGAACTTCAAAATTGGATTCAGCCATTAATCTAGCTAGACCTTGGCCTTTGATGAGTTTAGTGGGTTTTATCTCTAAATCATATTCAAGGATAACAAAAATCCACTTACCTCTCTTACCATTTGGGTCCTGTGTTAGAATTTCTTTAACAACTGATTTTGGCACAAAGTCAATGATGTGTGAGTGAAGGATGTACACTCTGAAGTCTTTCAAAGATTTAACCAAAGCAAAAGCTTTATTTTCCATAATGTTATACTTCAAAGGGGCATCCCTCGATGCCTTGCTAAAGAATGCAATAGGATGCTCTTTTCATTGCATATTTTTCTGTAAAAGGACAACAGCTATGGTATGTTCTGATGCAAATGAAAAAATATAAAAATCCTTTTAAAAATCAGGACTTATAAGAATTGGTGTTTTGGTTAACGCTTGTTTCAACAGTTCAAAAGACTTTTTTTCTTCCAAGGTCCATTTTACCCCTTTCTCCTTCTTTAACATGTTTGTGATATTCCTAAGGAGCTCAGCCAAGTTGGGGATGAACCTTCTCAAAAAGTTAATCTTTCCAATGAAAGATTGTAACTCTTTGATGTTTCGAGGATGAGAGATTTGCAGTATGGCATCAATCCTCTTTGGATCTATCTTTATACCCTCCTCAGAAATAATGTGCCCAAGAAGTTTACCTTCTTCGAGACCGAATAGTGTCTTTTTAGGGTTTAAAGATATTCCAAACTTTCTGCATTTCTCAAAACTTTTCTTAAATGTTCTAAGTGCTCTTCATCTATTTTTGAAAAAAAAATGACATCATCAAGGTATATAATGATGAAGAATCCCAATTCCTCCGAGAAAGCTATGTCCATGGCTCTTTGAAAAGTTTCTCCAGCATTCATTAGACTAAAGGGCATTTTCACATACATGAAAGTGCCCCATGGTGTAGTAAATGTTGTCTTGAATTGATCAACAAGGTGAATTAAGATGTTATTGTACCCTGAATAGCCATCTAGCAAAGAAATTCTTCTATACCCTACCACCCTTTGTAAAATGTGATCCATCTTTGGTAAAGGGTAGTTATCTTTTAATGAAGCTTTTTTCAAGTCTTTAAAGTCTATACAAAGCCTAATCTCTCCAGTTTTCTTCCTAATCGACACCAGATTAGACACCCATTCAGAATATATAATAGGGACAATAATACCAGCTTCATACATTTTCATGATATCCTTCTGAACCAAAGGCAACTGAACAGGGTTTATTCTGCGCAGTTTCTGTTTGAATGGTTTTTGGTTTTCGTTGAGGGGAATTTTGTGCTGTATTATTTCAGTGTCCTAGGATTTAAGATCTTCGTAACTCCATGCAAAAACATCAGAAAACTCTTTAAACAGCTCTATGTATTTAAGTTTAATGTGAGATGGTAAATTTTTAGATAGTTTAATCATCATAGGTTTAAGTTCACTGCCTATATTGCACTCTTCTACTTCAGCCTCTACAGGTTCCAGTTTTTTCTTTTTGGCCACATCTTTAAGATCAAACAACTCTTCTAAAGGCACTAGGCCACTTGGAAAACTTTCATCTTTAGAGTGTAGAGTTTCTAACTCATTTGTTTCAAACTCTGCATCCAATTCCATTTTTTTTTTTAGTTTTCTTGACAGCAGGTTAATATTAATAGGTTCAGGAGATGGTTCTTCTTCAGCAAGGAAATTTTCTTCACTGTAGTCTGTATCATAATCTGAGTCCGAAATGTGTAGTTCAAATTCATTTCTGAATTGCGTGAAGTCTTCTATTTGTTTATCATTGTCAAACACCTGCCAATACTTTTCATTATCAGGTACAGCTGGTCTAAATTTTATCTCAGTTGTGCAGTATTTGGTTTCATATGGCATCAAGCATGTCCTAGCTGCAAAGGCTAAATTGTGGGCCGCGATATTTCTTTTTCTTGGGACAAAAAACAGTTTGGACTCCTCAAAGGTTTTCAAAAGGTCCATGACATCATTTCGGTAGGCTCTAAGTCTGGGATGATTTGCGTTATATTCCCCATTGAATTGCCTAATGACTAACTCTAAATCCCCATACACATTAATTCTTCTGGCTCCTAACTTTTTCAATAAATGTAAGCCTAAGAGAAGGGATTCATATTCCACTATGTTATTGGAACACTGAAAATTTAATCTACAGGAAATGCTTTCTGTGTGGTTATTTTCAGTGTTGGAAATCCGGACACCTGCACCAGCGTTAGTTCTAGTGCAGGATCCATCAAAATACATACTCCACAGAGGACTAGTTTCAATTTCATCTGTTTGGTGAACGTCCTCTTCAACTACTGTGCTTTCCGATTGTTCTTAAGTATCAGCACTCAGTTGAATTTGTTTCATTTCCTTATATATACTATTGTGTTTAGGACCACTTTCTTGACTCTCAATGTTTAAAAGCAAAGGATGCATGAGTTGTAGTTTAAGACCTTTGTTTAGTTTTCTAATGTTTAACGGTTCAGTAAACTGTTTTGACAGTTCTGTGGTGTTCGCCTCTTCCTCCCTATCGGCCATTAATCCTATTAAAGTGAATTTTTCACCAAGTGTTTCCTCATTAAACATGATAAAAGAATCAAGGCCTGTATTTACAGAATACATAGGAGAGTTTTGTGGTCTGTCTTGACTTGTAACTGTTTATTTCATATGGGACTCCCTATAAAGTATTCTATTCTGATTGAAAACAAGGATAGTCGCATAAGTCATGTCCATTTGCATAGTCCCTTGTAACTTAGCCCCCCAAGATCTTTATAGTAACATTCCATACTTTGGGGGCACATCAGCCACAACAATATCCATGACTAAACATTTGGCTGGAATTTGGGCTAAGTTAACACAGAGGTCTTTGATTAATCCTAAACATTTTACTCTGCTGGAATCAAAGGAGTAAAGGTCTTTGTAAGGTCTAGTGATTTCTAAACCCAGGCTCTCCATTACAGCTTTTGGCATTAAATTATGAGAAGCCCCGGAATAATGCATAGCATTGTGAAAAATTTAGTCGTGAACGTTTAAACTTATATAAAAGGGAGGAATAGGTCCCTCTTGATATCTACCTTCAATCTTAGGACCAAAAATCAGCTCTGGTTGGTTATCATTAAGATTGACTATGTCCTCATTTTCTTCAATGTTTAAAGCCTTCAAAATTTGGGTTCTATATACATGTTGGTCAGCTAACTCAGTCAAGGGAACGAAGATTATGATATTTGAAATTTCTTGCTCCAGGCTGAAAGGAATTTGACTCTTTAAAGTGTTGGTTTCAGCCTTATTAGATGTCATTCTATCAGCAATATCAGCTTGCTGATTTGTTTTATTTACACTTGACAAAATTGTTTTCATAGGAGTAATAGCTGAAGTGTTTGTACTGCTAATGTCTGCACTCTATTTTTCTTTGTTTTGGGTGTCTTTCTCTTTATCATTACCAGAATTTACAACCAGTTTTGTCCTTTGTTTGACAAGTTTAGGTTTGGTTGCAGTGCTTTTTTGTGAAGATTTTTTAGAGGTTTTGTTGTTGGGAGTTTGTTGACTGGTTTTTCTTCTAAGGTCATATTCTCTTTGAGACTCTATGATGAAATTTTCCATGTCTCAATAATAATTGTCATCATCATCTCTTCTATCATTATAAGGTGTGTATAGCCCTTGTTTTTTGTCGCAATGAATCTCAAAGTCATCATCTTCCACCCCAAACATGTTGAAATCATCTTTCTCTATTATCTTGTCCGTTTCCTCCGCCTCACTTACATATTTTTGATGAAAGGGAGGGGTGATCTGTTGATCATATTCCCTAGGTCTGTTTGGAGGTTGGTTCCTTCTAAAATTCTAATTTTGGTTCTGATTTCTATTTTTAGGAGCATTTTGGTTTTGGCTTTCTTGTGCTCTCTTAATTATGCTCATTTCTTTCATCATTTCTTCCATAATTTTCTCCATTTTTGAGTTAGAAGTAGAAGGTGTAGATTCCTCTCTAAAGGACACTCTCTTTTCATTTTTCATTCTTGCTCTCTTTTCCATTAAGTTGACCTCCACAGAAAGAGCGCCTCTTTGCATATATTCAAGAGTTGCAAAGTATCTCTCTCTTAGCTGATAGACCATCTCAGGGTCAAACCCTTTAGGAAACTTGTTTAAAGCTGAGCCTTGTGGAGGTTTTAGTTCTGGGGAAAGTGCATTATACACACTGTTAAATCTGGTTCAATAATCTTGCACACTTTCCCCATTGTTTCTATGGAGGTTCTTGTAATCAGAAATGACCTGGAGAGGATTCTTATTTACTTCCCATTTGTTTAAGAAAGTTTGATGGAAGGGTTGGAGATCATTAATACTATGCGGGGTTAAACCTTTGAACCATTTTCTTATTTATCCCCCTAAACTCTGAGAAAATAATATAAGCTTGACAGAATCATCGTCAATTTCATTTCTGTCAAAGTAGTCATTCATTTTATCCAGATGTTGTGATGTAGTTGTAGCGTTGCTAGCATAATATAATGGAATTTTGGACTGATAGTCCTGTGGAATATTGACTAATGGTGCAAGAAGGACTAAGGGAGCATACCATGTTGCCATGATATGTGGTGGGGGTGGATTTACAAGAGGTGGATTAACAAGAGGGAAAGTGGGCTGAAGTGAAGTGGTTTGAACAGTGGATGTAGGGTGAGCAGAAGTGGATGGACCAGGAATAGATTTCTGAGCTGATCTTGGATGAGAGACACCTAAATTATGAAGGAAATGCAAATCAGGAGGTGTTGTTTCTCTGCTGCCAAGATGTTCACTTGTTTCAGGAGATGAAAGTGAAGACTCAGAATCTAACTGATCTAAGTCACCAAGAGACCTAGTTCTAAAAGGATTTACTAAGTCAACCTGTGATTTTTGTAGAGCTGAAATATTTTCAGGGACTGAATTAGCTCTCAAGGGTGATCTGAAAATAGTTGATAATTTAATCCTAGGAGACTTCCTAAGGATACTTTATAGGTTATCAACTAACTCAGGTGGATAAGGGTCAGGTTAGGCTCTAGTGTGAATCTTTCTAGGAGCCACTATGTTGTGTTTTTCAGACCCAAATAAACAAGAAAAGTTCAACTAGGTATGACAATCTTTGAGAGGTTAACTAATCTGTTTACAAAAATTTCAATCCTACAGTCCTCTAACTAAGTTTGAATAATGTTAGAATGTTGAGGGTTATTCCCAGTGGATTCTTAAGGTCTGCCAAGGATTGTGGAGTCGCCAAGTGGAAGTTTTTAGCTCCTAAGAAGGTAAAAGGTTTTATGGTCCACCATCATGTTTATTGGATACCGATCTGAAATATTTTTGGTGTTTTCTGAGTTATTTTTCAGTCATGTGGTTTCTAAGAATATTCTAACTCTGTTTCAAAACTTAGCTATGGTTATGAGACGAAGACAGTCTATTCTTATGGCTTAGCCAGCTGATTTTTCAAGGTTAGATAAAGACTTATGGGAATCCTAGGGTTCACCTAGTTTGTCACTGATTCAAACAAGTTTTATCATGATTACCAATTTCTTGGTAGTGCTTGAAAAGGCTAATTTTTACTCACAATGTTGTTGAAGGGTTTAAAGGGAACCCAAGGTGCAAATTCAACTGAGTTCCCCAGCAGAGTCACTAGAAATGTTAGGAATCTGTAATTATCAAGATCGGCAAAGTCCAATCATAGAAACAACATCGTTTCAACCACTTTGGGATTCTAGGATCTAGCCCTCTTGAATCCAGAGAGGGATCTCTCCAATAAGTGAAAAGATGGATTTTTCTTTGAAGTTTGGGGCTATGATATTAGGCTAGTTATGAAGGCCAAGGGTTTTGTTTGTTTTTGGATGGTTGAGCATGATTACTGTTTGAGGTGGAAAGTCCTAAATGTGAAGAGTTTCAAAGGTGTGAAGTTGCAAGCAATGAGAGTAAGCTTCAACCAAAAAGATATATAATTGCAGGTTTTAGTCCATTGAGCTATGGAGTCATAATAGGGTTTAATTGTAACAACAAGAGGCAAGAGTGGTCCATGGGGCAAGTCATCTATGTCTAAGGATCTCTTTGAAGTTTGATTTATGGAATGAAATGATACAATAAGAAGGAGAAATAAATAAATGCAGAACAAGGAGTAGCCCAGGATCTGGTAAGTACTTCTAAACTAGCAAGACTTTGACATAGACTCAAGAAAAACATAAAAGTAAACTAGGATCTGGTAAGTACTTTTAAACTAGCCAACCTTTGATACACTTTCAATAGAAAACACTTTAAAACAAAGGGAAACTTGAAGGCAACTTTTGGAGAAGAAAGTAGTGAGTCAGGCTCACCACAAATCCTCTCCTAGATCTGCTTTACTTGGTTATTTTCAAGACAAACAAAAAGATAGCATAGAATGGCCTAAGATCTGGTAAAAGGAAAATGAAATAAGACTTATGCCAAATTTCGATTGCAAAGATCGCATCGGAGATTTTCAAATGAAATGAACTGTTTAAGAGCTTCTCCAATAATTCGATTGCAATGAGGTGGGGTCCGCCGCATCGGAGTCCTTAAACCACATGAATATATTCTTTTAATTCTTCCAAAATGCCATTACGATTAGTCGCATCGCATCGGAAGTATGAAAAAGAAACATAACACTTTAAATTTTATTTGAAATTTGATTTGGATTGAGTGCGATCGCATCGGAATTTTACAAAGAGAAAATAAAATGTAAATAATTCTCCGATTTTCCTATTTACGATTACTGTTCATATCGAACATTGTTAAATATAAAGACTTCATATAATATTTTCGATATGATTTAAAGTTTTGTTTCTCATCGGATCAGAAAGTTATTTTAAAGGTTGTACACTTTTTAAATAAAAATATGTGATATTTCCTTTTATCAATGAATCTTTTATTTCTATCTAGAAAGAAAGATAAAAAAGGGGACCTATTTTTAAATGGAATTTATTCTAAAATTTAAAGATGGGAAGGGTTGCTATACAGTACAACAATTGGCGATTCACTGGAAGAAACAGTTATCTCTGAAAAAATGAAATGAACACTATATTTCTAGTAAGTAAAAATTTCTAAAGATAATGAAAACTTATCTTAGGATAATTCAAATAAAATCTAATTGTGAAAAAGAGTAAAAATCACTTACAATTTCTTTCTAATTCCTTAAAGATAAAAATAATTTTAGGTTATCTCAAGCTTTTATTGGTTGATAATAATAAAGTAAGTGGATTTCTTTAAGTTTAGCTTTTGTAATATACTCTATTGTCACAAGCATTTCCTCTGCTACCAGCAAACGTTCATAGTCTCGACAGGGTTACCTTTTAACCATTAACCATCCATTATCCCATCCAACTAAGATTATGACTCTTTAAAAATAAATTCATATGACATATTATCTCATGTTTTTGTCTTTTATTTATTTTTTTAATTTAAGAGCCATTATTTTGGTTTGGTAGCCAGTTAGTAACAATGCCATTCACTATTTGTAATTAAACTGAACAAGCTGGCTCGTGATGAGACCCCTTGTCTTACTTTTATAAGCCATTACCCTGTTTTGGTATGCAGTATTGGTAATGTCAGTTTTATTACTTCTTATGATCATAGTAAGTAGGCTCATGATGAGACCTCTTATCTCCTAAATTTTGTCATAAAATTTCTTAGAATTACATTCTAAAAAATCACAACTGAAATGGATGGGGTGAAATAGTTGTATCCTTAAGAATAAATGGATGACAATTTTCAGAGTTTTTTGTTTGCTAAAGCTTGAAAAAGTATTTACTTTTTTAGAGATAACCTTTCTTTGCTTAATAAACTTATAATGATTTACATTTTCTTTAAGGCTTCAAAAGATCATGCAAATGTTTTGAACAAATTTTCAAAGTTTAACATTTTATTTTAAACTGTCCAAACTTGTAATCATTTCCTCGAAAATTCTTATTTACATACAATAAGTATTTATAACATCCCTTCCAAGACAATTTTCTAATAGTGAAAAGTCAATTAAAGACTATTAACAACCTTTATTTACAAAAATAAATAAAAATTGTAGAAATGAATATGTACAAGTAAGAAGGGGTTACCTCCTTATGAAAGGAATTTATTTAAGAAAAGCCCATTTACAGGAAGAGATTCTCTTTTTCCTGTTAAATCTTAAAGTATGAATGTATATGAGCCTATCGTTTTAGCAATCTGAAATGGTCCAAGCCACATTTTCTGAAATTTGGTATGCTTACCTTTTTCTTCGTGTGCTTTATCCCATTTAAGAACAAGATCACCAATTGACAAATTTTTTGAGCCGGTGGAACTTGAATCAAAAGAATATTTTACAAGCTATTGATGTTTTTTATGAATATATTTTGCTTTTTCTCTATCTTCTTCTAATTTAAGTATTTTATCAAATCTCAACTGAATGGATGAGGAAGGATTTTCTTCGATGAATTGCACTAAAGCTAATGATGGAAGAGCTAGATTTGATGGTATCACAGCTTCTTTACCATAAACTAAATTGAAGGTGAAGTTCCTATAGAAGCTTTAAGAGTAATACGATCAGCATATAATGCAAATATTAAAGACTTGTGCCAATTATTTTGATTTTTATCAATGGTCCTTTTAATGATTTTGATGAGATTTTTGTTAGTGGATTCAACTAAACCATTACCTTGTGGATAATAATTTGCTGAATATTTCAATTTAAAACCTCTTTTAATTGCAAATTCCATTATACTATTACCAGAAAAATAAGATGCATTATCAAAGACTAGAGCATTAGGTACACTAAACTTGGTAATGATGAATTGATCGATGAAATCAATAATTGCATTAGAGTTGGCTACCTTTAGAGGAATTGCTTCTATCCATTTTGTGAAGTAATATGTTGCTGTGAGGATGTAATTGTGTTGTTTGGAAGAATGAGGAACTATCTTGCCAATAATATCAAGCCCCCATTGCTCAAATGGTTGCTCAATGTTTACTAGTTGCAAAGGAAAAGCTGGCTTCCTTTGTCTTCCACTAGCAGTTTGGAAAATCTTGCACTTTCTCACATAATCATTTGTATATTTGAAAAGGGTAGGCCAATAATATCCAGCATGGATAATTTTGTGGGCTGTGGTATCACCTACAAAATGACCTCCTGCTGGTCCATCATGTAATTCTTGCAATACCTTTTTTTCTTCAGTCTTTTCAAGACATCTTAATAGGATTGAATCATAATTCTTTCTAAATAACACATCATAAATGATTTCATATTTAGTAGCCTTCAATATTAAAGCACGTTTATTCTTATAGCTGAGATTATGAGCATACCCATTTTTAAAGTAAAATATCATATCAACATACTGAGATTTAGAATCTGTGACACTTATCTGACTTACTTGAACAACATTTTCTGGATCTTGATTTTCTGGTATGTTATGAGCTCCTACTAATAATCTGCAAAAACCTTGTCCTCTAAAAATTCTTGCTGGTTTAATATCGATATCATATTTTTGCAAAGCTATCACCCAATTAGCCCTTTTTTCTCCTACTTCTCTTTGAATTAGTAATGGTCTTACTGCAGAGAATGGGACAGTAACCTTTGTGTGTGTTTTTAAGAGAAAATGCCTAAATTTTTTTATTGACTTAAATACAGCGAAAGCTTGTTTTTCAACATCAAAATAATTTAGCTCAGCTTCTTGCAGATTCGAGCTGAAGAAAGAAATTGGTGCTTCAATTTGTTGATCATTTAGCTGTGTTAAAACAACAGCATAGGATGTTTCAGTTGCCAAATTATACAAAATAAAATATTTGGAAAAATTGGGAGTATTCAATGCAGGTGCATCAATGATTTCCTTCTTGATTTCATCAAATGCTTATTTTTCTTTATATCCCCATTTGAATACTAAATTTTTCCTCATCATGTTCTGCATAGGTAAAAAAATTTGAGAAAAATCTGGAATGAATATTTTTACAAAATTAATCTGACCTAAAAATGATTGCATGGACTTTTTATTATGAGGTAAAGAAATATCAGAAATTTCTTTAACTCTGTCGGGATCTATATATATTCCATATTTTGACACAAAAAACCCTAAGAGTTTTCCTTGATCAAGAGCAAAGAAGGATTTCTTTGGGTTTAAGGAAATACCAAATCTCCTACATCTTTCAAATATTTGTTTCAGATTGTGTAGATTATTGGATCTCTTATTTGAATAAACTGTTATGTCATCAAGATAAATAACAACTGATCTATTAATTAGACCCTTAAATGCTATGTCCATGGCTCTCTGGAAAGTAGCTCGTACATTTACTAAACCAAAAGGCATTTTCTGATAAGCATAGGTTCCCCATTTGGTTCTGAAAGTGGTTTTCTACCCATCATCTGGATGTACTAGAATTTGATTATACCCTGAAAATCCATCAGGGAAGGACATGAGTTTAGAACCAGCTATCTTTTGGAGAATTTGCTCCATGGTTGGCAATGGGAAATTTTCTTTTCGACATGCCTTGTTTAAATTCCTGAAATCAATACAGATTCTAATATCGCCATTTTTCTTCCTGACAGGTACCATGTTGGAAACCCAATTGGAATGCCTTACAGGAAAAATGATTTTGGCTTTCAAAAGTTTATTGAGTTCTGTTTTGATTTGATCTTTAAGATTTGGATAAATCTTTCTTAACTTCTGTTGAACAGGCTTAACATCAGATAACATTGGAATTGTGTGTTGAATTACAGAAGTATCATAAGTTTTTAAATCCTCATAACTCCAAGCGAAGACATTTTTATATTTACTCATAAGTTTAATAAAAGTAGATATTTCTTCTGGAGTTAAATTGAGACCTAGATTAACATTTTGAGGTTTAGAATCAGAGCCGAGATTAACTAATTCAAACTTCAAAGTTGAACTTTGAAGTTTAGCATTAGTAACTTTCTTGAATCTGTCTTTAATATCATAAAGATCTTCAAGTTTAACAACAGACTTAGGAATTGGATTTTCATTATTTCTTGAAGTAATTTGCATATCATGATCATCTTCATCAATAATTTGTTCATCATATGATTTATCAGAAGTTAAGAAATTCAAAATATCTTGATCATGGTAGAATACTCTCCAGCTAGTAATATTGTTTGGGACAAATGGGCGAAAAATCAACTCTACTGAAAATCCATCAGGACTACAATCTTCAGCAGGAAGGAGTTTGGATACAACATTAGCTAACAGGTCAGCTAATGTGTTTTGATTTCTGGGAATAGAAGAGATATTAAATGCTATAAATTGAGTGGTAAGGTCTTGTACTAGGGTTTGATAATGTTTGATATGTCCTGAAAGATAATGGATGGTATTCCTTACTTGTTTGATGACAATTTCGGAATCTCCATACACTTTCAAGTATTTTACATTTAACCCTATGGCTTTATAAAGCCCTTGAATCAAGGCTTCATATTCAGCGATATTATTAGTGCACTCAAATTCTAATCTACATGATAGCCTGGTTTTCTCTCCATCAGGATCAATTAGGATGCATCCTACTCCTTTTCCATCATTAGATTTTGATCCATCAAAATATAATGACAAAAATAAACTTCTATCTATAGGTTTATATACAAATGAATAAAAAATATTAACAATTCTAGAAGAATCAGATTGCGAAAAATTTTCAATTTGAGAAACAGAAGTATTTACAGAAAGCTGTGATTGTGGTGCAGTAAAATTTCCAAGAAATGACTCAATAGAATAACCTCAAGAATATTATTGTTGAAAGCTACAGGTTCATTTGGTTGTGCAAATTCAGTTACAGTGTGCGTCATATGTTTTTCTCGCTCAATTTTGATTTGATTTGGTTTCCCTTTGTAGGGAAGCCACATATGTGAAAAATCGGTTGAGATATAGCCATTAAGTTTCGCAGACAAGTCTCTGCTTAAGAATAACCCATATAATTCAGGAATATCTGCAATTAGAACATCAATTCTTTGGACAATCCTAGGATCGGAAGCTAATCTGATGGTAACTGAATTGATTTCACCAACAACTTGAACTTTAGAGCGATCTAATTGTACAATATGAATAGTAGACTTCTGTGGTTCGATATTCAATTTAGCACAGAATGAAGAAGGCATTATATTATAGGATTCTCCAGAATAAATTAAACAATTACGAAAATTCTTATTGTAGATTTCATAAGTCAACAGAAATGGAGGTGTCTGAGAATTTGATCTTTCTCCAATAAGAACAACGTATGTTGCATCTGCTTTGTCTGGTGGCTTACCAGTCCCTTTAGTTGCTTTAGCTAATGCACCACTTGCTAAAGGAGCAATAGGTGTAGCATTTAACTCTTTTAATAGCAACTTTTGTTGATGTTTAAGTTTTCTGAGTTCATGTAATGAGATGTTCGCTCTAATATTTTTCATGTCCTCAAAAATATTATAATCCATCGTATCTGATACCACCAAAGTTTTGGATGATGATGTGGGAGGATTAGGAGATGATGGCTGATTCTCAGTGGGTAAGGGAGAAGCTCCTTTTGTAGGGGTTTTGTCTTTAGTACCTGGAGTTGTATTTTTCTTCTTTGGAACAGTTTGAATAGGTTTCAATGTAGATTTTCTCCTTGTACTCACAGGCATAGCTTCTTGTTCCATTTCACTATCTGAATTAGGGAGAATGAAATCCCACATTCCATTTATTTCAGTGTTACACAGCAATTTGTCACCTTCCCTGCAATTCCCCGTCCTGCACATTGGAGGGCTTATTCCGTGACCTGTGAGAAGTGACATGATCTGAAACCAATTTCATGGCATTCCCCTGAACAAGGAAATTCATTTCCCTGAAGACAATTGCTTGTGAAAAACCCTAAAAATAGCATTTTTGTCCTTGGCACGACTAGACAGTTCAACCCTCATGCCAATGGGGGAAATCCTCCAAAGAGGGCGCACCAGTTGGTGCACTGTCATAGTTTTATACCCGCTCCAGGCTTATTAAGGAGTGTTTTTTTTTAATAAATGGCCGAATATTGACTCCAACCAAGTCCTGAACTGGTCTCTAAATTGAGTTGGGAGGTTTGGCTCAGGATCTCCATGTAGAGAAAGTGGTTTTCCACCTCTCATGGAAGCTTCCTTGAGGATAGGGCCAATCCCATGATTGTAGGGATCCCAACTCCCCTTCCACCATCTATATAAGCTTGTCATTTTCCTTTGCAAGCCAGTCTCCAAGAGCCTTCATAGCCTAAGGAATGCTACAAAAGCCTTGATAGTTCTCATAGAGCCAAATCAGAAGCAAGGAGATTGTTTTCAAGACAACCGAAGAGAGAGGTTTGTCCCATTCCCGATGAGCTTTACCGAGACGTATTCCGTTGTCGACCCACTGAAGGAAGATTCAGCGTCAGAGCCAGGTTGTATCTTTCTTTATAATAATTAATGATAAGCGACTTTGGTTATGGTTCCAATCGTATTGTTCATTGTGATTATGAGTTTTATCTTCTCTGACTGATACATAATTGCATATATTGGGTTTACGCTTGTGTGTTCATTGTGTTTCTTGTGTGTGCAGGTGTTCGATCATGACAAGTGGGAGAATTTTGATCTGCTGGAGTAAGGAAACGGGAGCGCCATCTTCTCTACAAACAACAACATTGGACTCAAGGTAGGCCTTCTTCACAATTTGGTCTATTGCAATTAGGAACTTGCGCCTTAGCGTGATATGATTGTTTCTAGACCCGATCTGGGCTAGTAGGGATCACCTCTATCCGCAGAGGGGATTTACCTCTCCAACATTCAGCTATTTCTTCCCTTTCATCTTCTTCATCTGACATTAGAGGAGTTTCTTCTTCTTCTTCATCTTCTGATTCTGCATTGGATATTGCATTGGGAGGTTTTGATTCAACTTGATTTCTCTTCAAATTTCTAAATGGTCTCTTTGTAGAAGTCTCTGCTACTTGCTTTTTGATCTCGACCATCTCATTAAACATGGTTTTAAGGACTTTCTGTAAACCTTCCATGTCATATGGATCCCTTGGTGTCTTTTTCTTGGAATCATCTTTAAAAGTGACTTTATTTGATTTTATTTCCTCAATAGAATTTTTCTTATCTAGAGCAATCATTCGTTTTTCAACTGAAATATCTTCTTTCATATTCTCAGCTAAAGTTGGTTTTGCAGCTCTATCTACAAAAATTGCTATGTTTGAGTGCAAAGCATTAATGTACCATTCACTTGTAACTTGTTCACTAGGTTTAGATATTGCAAGGATCTTATTCAAGATTTTATTAAATCAAGAGTTAAAATATTTAATGGGGTCCTTGGGTTGAGTCTTTAAATTGGAGAGATCGTTGATTAGGGTAGAAATTGATCTATCATCTCCATATTTAGTTAAAAAATTCTCTTCAAACATATCCAAATTTTTGATAGAATCAGAAGGTAAAGAAAAGTACCAAGATCCTGCTATTCCTTGCAAGGTATAGGAAAATAACCTGACCACAACATCTTCATGCACTACTTGATTTAAATTTATAACAAGAATAAAGTTATTGATATGTTCTTTAGCTTGTATACCAGTATCTGGACTAAACTTTGGCAGCCATTTTTCAGGATGATTAGGTAGATCATGCAAAGGTGCAACCATATTTACAGCTCCTGTTATGGTCCATGGTCTTTGTGATGGTTGTGCCATTGTTGTGATGATGGTAGAAGAACTAGAAGTGATAACTGGTGTATGAGTAGTAACAATTGAAGTACTAGAAGAAACAGTTGATGTTTGAACAGAAGTAGTTTGAGTAGATGAAGATGAGACAACTTCACTTTTCTGATTTGGAGCTTGGGAAATAGATGATTGAATATGAGATGAAGAAATAGTACCACTTTCTATTTCTGATGGAGTTTTTCTTGTTTTGACTCTACTAGGTATAGGAAATTCTTATGGGGAAATTCCAATTTTTTCACTCTGTGACCTAGTGAGAGGTCTGGAAGAAACAAACTGCGAGGTGACACTACCTTCAGATAATTTTGATTCTTCTAACGATAACGAGAATCCTTGAATTTTATGAACTAAAGCTTCGACTTCAGGGGATTCAGGAGTTGGATTATCTGATTGATCTGAGAATTTGGTAGTGGGTGTTTGAATACTTTTATCAATTTCTTCTCTTGTGATTTGAGATGTGGAAGAAATTGAAGGTGATGAGGGTGATGTGCTCTTAGAATGGCTTTCAGATTTGGATTTATCTGCCATTCATATATTTTTCCCTCCTTCTACTGCCAAAAATGTTAAAGCCTCGAAAATCGTTGCTTCAAACATTGGGGGATAACCACCCGGTCGGGACCTTAGGATATCTCCTTTTCTGTTTGGTGTGGTGGCTCCGACTAGATTTATAGGATCAATTTCCTAGTAATTTAAATGGGTTGGTAATGGAATGATTGGTTGAAGGGAAAATGGGACTAAATGACTGAAATAAAACTATTTAAACTAAATTAAAATGATAAGATAATTATAATACTAACCCGGGCATCAAATGTGAATATAACTTTAAATTGTTTCAATTGAAAAATAACCATGAAAATGTATTATAGCTTAATTGAAATATGCAGTAACAAATAAAAATAAATCTATTTAAGAAATTAAACAGAGTTATAATAAAATATTGCATTCGTCACAATATATCGTTTTCATATATTGTAAAAGATAAATATTTCTATACACTCAGAAATGATATGTATAATGAAATATTGTAAAGCGAATACACATAAACGATAGCAATTTAAAAGAGAATATCACATAACATAAGAAAACTAATCAGTGAATAGATATAAATACCATATCCATCTTGATACTTTCCAATGCAATCCGATATCCAAATCCAGCAACTTCAATGTAAAGTCAACTCCAAGATACAGAAATGCAATTCTTAAAGGAAATTTTGCACAAAATCACCAAATGTGATCTTTTATAAAAATATAAGAGTCAATGGAGTACAAAAATGTAATTTCCAAGTCAAAATATTACAAATTCAAGACCCCTTTCTAAATGCATGAAAGGGGTTTAAATAGGTACTTAACAAAATAACTAAAACTATTCCTACAATCTATCTAAATTAAGAAATATCTAGAACAAAAATGTGATCTTTGAGGTGAACTGACTCATTGATTATCTGTTGCGTTTGATGTGCCCAGATGGCATATTTTGAGCATTTCCTTCACTTCTTCAGGATGAATAAGCTTTGAGTGCAACCACCCTGTATATGTGGCATCAGAGAATTCAGGAATGATGTAATCGATGGCATTTTAAAGAAATTTTATTGTTGTCTGTTGACTATGCAGCTTGATAAGATAGGTCCACATTGTATCCCATGATATTCCTTGTAGTTGGCTAATTTGCTGATTTTTATTTATTATCTCTTGTTTCCATTTGTGATCAGTTCCTTTTATCCTAGGTAATTGGCCGGGAGTACAATCTGCAATTAAATTGATTGCATATAGATTATCATTCACCAGATGTGTTACATTGTTCATTATGCTTTTAGCTCTGGATGTAGCTCTTTCTGCTTTGATCAAACGCTATTCCCATTATGCAAAAATAATTTCTTTATGTCTCTCCATAATCTTGGAAAGATTTTATTTTCTTCCTGATTCTGAGTCTTGCCATGAAAGAAATTCAGAGATCTTTTCATCAACTTCATCAAATTCAATTTTAAGAGTGACTCCTTCATCTACCAAGGAAGATGTTAATTCACATAGGGATTCTTCTTCTACAATATTTAGACAAAATTCATTTAATTGTTGAGACAATAACTTGTTTGTCTCCAGGGCTTCATTTTTGAATTGATCCAGACTAGGATAATTCTTAAACTTGTGTAATTTAGATTGAAACATCTTCTCTTGATCAATATTTGAAGTCTTCTCATTTTGTAGAAGAGCCTATAATTTTTCTATTTCTTGTTTTAGCTGCTGTTGCTTTTCTAAAGTTTTTTGATCGATATTTTACTTTTCAACAGCAAGCTGCTCTTTTAATTTTTTAGATTTGAGCTCTCCATCCTGCAATCGATGTTCTAACTGAATGATTTTCTGTTGATTCTCTGTAACCTGTTCTTCTAACATGGATATTTGCACATCTTTTTGTTTCATTAGCTGTGTAACTTCAGAGGCTTTGTCTATAGTAGTAGCACTATAGGCACCTGCATACTGGGATAACTTGGTGAGATCCTCAGATGGATTCACCTCAAAATTCTTATAAACAATATTCATTAATTCCACCTGTGATGTCAAAAGTGCATCTTCATCAATTCTCCTCCTTTTCCTCTCTTTTCTCAGAAAAAATCTATGTTTAGGACTGTAAATTATATCCAAAGAAGGGATTTCTTCTATCTTCAACATGATCTCACCTGTGGGATTTTCAGGGATGATTTCTATATCCTTGTCTTTCGGATCATCAACTTGGGGAGTGTTATGTTGTCCTATTTGCTAGGAAAATTTTTCATATTGGCTCATCAAATGAGGAGAAACAATAAGTTTACTAGATTCTTCTCCTCCAAGTTGAGAATTTGCACTATTTTTTTATATCACTTTTAGGTGCCTGTTCAGTATTCTTACTGTTTGTGCCTCCCATTTCGGTATGCATATTGGCATCAATACCTGTGCTTTCTTTTCTTGCCTGGGCCAAAGACTGTTGTACATCAATATTAGCAGTTTTTTCTGTCTTTTCATTAATAAATTTGCTACTAATATATTTCTTTTGTATAACAGGATTACTTCCTGTTACTTCTTTACCAGATGTATTCCCTGTTTCTCTCTGTTTTGATTCATATTCCTATGTAGAAACTAACAACTAATCCAGAGGAACTTTAAGTAACCTATGAATTCTAAATAACAAAAATTTATTCATTTCTTCGGCCTGAAGTGTGGACTTGGAAAAATAAAAAAATTGGGAAATTTTATCTACAGAAACAAATAAATCATCAAACACATCTAATTCAAGTTCAAACCGAGAAATCGAAACAGTATTAGTAAAATCATATGCCACCATCCTAGGATCATATTGCCTTCCTGGGATTCTTGAAAGCTTGAGATTGGTTAACTTAAAAACTTCTTTTTCAGCATGGAAAAATTGTTGAGAGTATAGTCACCACATTTAAAACAAAAAGTAGGCCACACAAGCTTCTTGCTATTCTTCAATGTTCTAGACATGCCTTCTACTGTCAGCTGATAAGAAATTTCATGTGCTAATAGTTTGTCTGGAACATACAAAGGAAGGATGTGTGGTTCTACAATACTTCCAAAAACTCTGACATATGTGAACTTTTCCTCCCCGAACCAATCTCCAATAGAGGAAAAATCAACTCTAGCTTTGTCGGAAAGTTTAGGAGGGAATCGACCAAAAATGATTTGGTAAATCGGAATAAGAAAACCATGAAAGACTCTGTAAACATGACTTCTGAAATGCCCCTTCCATAAGAACTTGTGATATATATGAATTGGAACAGGTTCTTTAGGAGTCCATTTCCATCCTAATAAGGGGAATTTAGAATTGAAACAAAGGGCATCTAGGATATAAGCACAAAAATAAAAAGGAGTGGAATTTCCTAAATTTTTGTCTTTCCTGTACTCAAGAATTCCGTTGGATATATTATCATACAAAATGAAATCCCAATCCATTATCTCAGAACCAACAACAAAATGTATTAAGGAAACCATTTGAATGGAAAACCTAGCTGAGTTATCATTTCCAAACAATCTACACATCATTGCAGTGGCATAACAATATGGAGGCAAAAGAGACTCCACTGAGTACATACCTGATGCCTCGTGTCTGTGCTTTTCAAGAGCCCTTCTCCATTCTCTAATTGGTTCTGACTGATTTTCGTTATTCACAGCAAATTCTTTGATAAAATCTTTGTTATAAATCTTATGTGGGTCTGGAAGGTGGTACATTGCTTTGATTTCTTCTGGTATGAATGACCCGAAGATTGCTCTAGATACAGAAACAAAATTTCTATCTTTGATAGCCACATTATCAATCACCCATATAATAACATCATAATATGGGAAAATTTTTGCCCGAGCTGCAACTCGGTGCAGAAATGAGTTTGCTAATGCACCAAGAGGATTTACAGAATCAGATTCTGAGTCGGCTTCATCAGGAACTGTGGAATTAACTTCAACAACTCTAGGGTTTTCCTTTTCTAGTAATTTGTATACATTTTCCCACATCATTTTATGAACTCCCTGGCATGAGGTATCTGTAACCAACTTAAGCTTCTTCTTTTTCTCTTTAGGCGGCATAGTGATCACAGGAGCTTTTGCAGCAATGGCAACTTTCGATTTCCTGAATCTCTTCGACATTTCAGTATCAGGTAGTATTTCTCTTGTTCTGTGAATGGAAAAATTGGATTTTCTATTGTTCTACAATAGAGAAAAGCTTTCATCCAAGGTTAAGATGTAATAATGAAAACAACTATACAAAAGTATTATTCGTTGATTTGTATTTATTATATCCATGGTTAAAAACTTAAATGCCCTCTAGGGAGTCACACTCATGCATTCAATAAATAAAAAAATTATTTTTATTTGTTTGATTTGTTAATTAATGTCAATGTATAATCAAAGGTTTGGCATATTTCGAAATAAGTATAGGTATATTACCTTTTAAATATTTGAAACATGATGAATAATAATATATGAATATTTAAGTTGTATTTGCATCGCGATTCGTCTTAAAAGGAAAATGAAATAAAACTTATGCTAGATTCTGATTGCAAAGATTACATCAGAGATTTTCAAATGAAATGAACCATTTAAGAGCTTCTCTGATAATGTGATTGTGATGAAGTGGGGTTTGCCACATCGGAGTCCTTCAAACACATGAATATATTGTTTAATTCTTCCAAATGCGATTGCGATGAGTTGCATCACATTGGAAGTATGAAAAAGAAACATAACACTTTAAATTTTATCCAAAATGCAATTGTGATTGAGCATGATCGCATCAGAATTTTACAAAGTGAAAATAAAATTTAAATTATTCTCCGATTTTTCGATTTGTGATTACTGTTCATATCGAACATTGTTAAATATAAATACTTCATATAATATTTTCGATATGATTTAAAGCTTTGTTTCTCATCGGATCGGAAAGTTATTTTAAGGGTTGTACACTTTGTAAATAAAAATATGTGATATGTTCATTTATCAATGAATCTTTTATTTCTATCTAGAAAGAAAGATAAAAAATGGGACCTATTTTTAAATGGAATTTATTCTAAAATTTAAAAATGGGGAGGGTTTTTGTACAGTACAACACCTCCTAGAATGTTCCATCAACCATTTCCTAAAGGAAGAGATCCGTGGCTTATCGAATTTAACCACTTGCAATGAGTCATTCCTGAGGTGGTTAAAGGAAAATTCCGCCTCGATTTTGTTAAAAAACATTCCAAAAAAGGCTGGCGTGGGCACAAAAAAGAGACAGAGTTCCAGCTGGCGTGTGCTCTAGTGGAAATCTTCCTCATTGGTGCGAGGGGTGAACTGGCTACCCGCGCCAATGCCAAAACATAGGTTTTTGATTGCTTTCTGAGGAAATGTTAAACAGGAGGAATCATGTTATTATGAAGAAGGATGCAATGAAGTTATTTGCAGAGTATGACACTGCTCACAGGTCACAGGAAAGACCCTTAGAAGGATGCACATTTTTTAGAGACATGTTGTCTCATGATGTAACTGGAAAAAACATATATATTTTTGGGTTTTATGATGCACACATTGCAAACATAATGATATATATATATATATATATATATATATATATTACAAGAAAAGAGGAAATTGGTGAGGGGCGAAAATGGTCACCATAAGCTCATTGGTGAGGGTCAAAAGAGCCTTCGTCACCAAAAATTGAACGTCACCAGAGGTGGCGTCGCCGAAAGTATAGGTGTTGTGGTGACATTCAAGGTCTGTCACCAATACTGATTTATAGTGATGAACAATGCCCGTCACCATTTCATATGAGCAATGGTGATGGAAAATAGCGTCCATCACCAAAAAACTGAACGCCACCAAAGGTGGCGTCACCGAAAGTATGTGTTGTGGTGACATTCAAGGTCCATCACGAATATTGATTATAATGATGGATAGTGACCGTCACCATTTCATATGAACAATGACGATTTTTTGTGATGGACCTTTCATGACCGTCACTATTGGTGCATATATATGGCGATGTTCATTGACCGTCACCATAAACTCATTGGTGACATCAAGGTCTGTCATGAATAATGAATATAATGACAAATAGTGACCCTCAACATTTCATATCAAAAACAAAGATTTATGGTGACGAACCTTTAATGGTCGTCATTATTGATGCGTATATATGGTGGCATTCGTTGACCGTCACCATTTCATATTTCAGTGAGAGTCGAAAAATTTCACCATAAGGTTATTGGTGATGGTCAAAAGAGCATCCGTCACCAAAAACTGATCGTCGTCATTCGCTATGAATATCACGGTACGATGGAATCGAACCACCAACCTCCTACTTGTAAAGTAGGTGCTCTTCCATTGAGCTAGCACCATTTAAAGAATTAGACTTTAAACTAGCAATTTCCCCTAAAGGTGCAAAGATACACCAAAGGAATAGAAAATATAGGCAGATCAAAAGTTGCTAGAAATAATATGTTCAATATACATAATAAAAAGACAATAAGAATAACTTTTTATAGAATCTAAAAAAGCATGTACTATGTAGGAGAATAACTGGAAAGCACAACTAGAAATTTGAATCAAAACATAAAAATATAAAATAACATGCAACAAGAAAGGAACAACTTCGCAGTTTGAGAAATATGAACAATCCATGGGCATGTTCTTATATACTGATATAGATAACGAAATAGAAATCTAGATTTATGAAATTCAAGTATCACATAAGAATGCCTTGAACAAATATCAATATGTAAAATAGTATTTTTTGCATTTGGATTTACCTTGCAGAACCTCGGGAATTTTTTTTTACAGAAACAGCCAATAAACATAACAACATGGACCTCAGGAGAAATTGTGCAGGGGATAAAATATGAAGGTAAAGCACTAGAGAAGTATTCAAAGAAAATGATGAAAAGCGTATCTAGAAAGAACTGAGAACCCTCTGAAGTAAACCACACACGTTTATCATAGTGACTAGTACACTTGTAAAAAAATATCAGAATAAATTATGAACTATTCCACCAAAAAACAGTGAATTTTTCCACTAAAATACAGTTTCAAATTAATCACTAGCATGACACTAACTTCTCTGCAAAAATAAGGAAGTTTCAAGACAATGTATAATAGCTTGCATGGCAATCGTGTTGATAAAACCTTCCAAGGAATAAGACCACATCAGTCAACAAGAATGCCATCATATTTAATACTATCAAAGAGTGGTCAATAGAAAAAGTGAATTGACAGACCTTCATAACTTGCATTGGTTCCTTATCCTTCATCCAACCCTAAAATTTTAGACCAAGGTTAACATTTTGAAGGAAAGTTAAGAAAATTCACATGATCTTGTGAAATAAGATTTTTATTACTAGCATTAACTATAATGCAACAATTTTGCACAAACAAAGCATCATTGTCTAAAGTGAGGTAGTAAGTGATGATTAAGACTAATTGTGGGCTTAGACTTGTTTTTCCATTTTTTTTGAATTGTTAGAATTACCGTACTTAGTAGCAGAGGCATTCCCACCATGGATTGGGAAGTCCACAAAAACCACTTATGTAACTGGGATTGTTGACCATAATCATTTTAACCTTCTCCTTCCTTTTGCACAGTCACTGAAATATGTGTTGAGAACAATTTGCTTAAGACATCCTTTATTAGAATGGGCAGACCATTAGTGATAATAACAATATTCTCGTAACATTTCCACTATCATTACAATTTCTTTTGGGCTAAAACTTAGACTTATGGGTATCTTTTTCATGCCTTGTAAACAAATGAATATGACAAGGGGAAGGAGCATAAGAAGAGGGATTAGAAAACATCCACTTAGTGGAGCTTCAATCATTGTCAATGATGCTCCATATTTAGGGATTGCTTCTGTAACTTGCTTTCAATATTCAAGGCAAGCCAGAAATCCTTGCTCCAATGAACTCAGTGCATGCAAAGTCCATCTTGTGTTGAATATGATAAAAGAGACACTTGATAAAATTGAAAAATTAATCCCCGACAATGAATTTTTCAATATACTAATGAACAATCAATACAAGCAATTATCAGAGAGGCAACCACTGCTAAGTATCTCCTTCTTAAGAGGTTAGAAAAATTATCTAATACCTAGTTTGTAGAGGCCATCAAAATCACCCAACCTGCACCACATTGCACACAACATGTTGAGTTGTGGGAGAAAGAATCTTAAATTAGAATGCACCCTTTTGTGAGAGTAATGGCATTTTGGAGAAAAAAAATGCCTGTGATAAGTGATATACCTGATGGAGGGATAGAAATGTTGCCAGTAGATCAAGAGGTTGGTCCAGACCTCAAGAGATATCTAGGGAACAACCCCAAACCCGACTAGCTCTGAGGTTATGGCAGAAACATTGAGAAGGAATGTGAAGGAAAAAGTCTTGCAATCAAACTAAACTCACAGGATAACTACGAACCAAGAGTGACAAAGTTCTAAATAGTTCCTTAGTATAAAGAGGCTAGAAGCTCATGCAACACTAGAAGGTTATTTTATTGGGCAAAGAGAATGCTATGTGCATATTGTAGATGCAAACTGCTCTTGCACATGATGGGAAAAAGGGCTTGCAAAAATATGCCCTGTGTGCAGCATCAATGCACACAACATTCTCTTTTTCCCAATGCACTAACCTTCTAGTTGTGGCCAAATATCACTTGGGCCACAGTGGCAAGGCTTTCAGTAGCAGGCACTTACCAAATCTTCCACAATTTCTGTTATTGTACCAGAACTAGATCTTGGACCTATGCTAAGATGTGAGGTGTTTCCACTGCAAGACATCAAGCAGCGTCATTAGCATTCAGAGCTGGAAAACTTGAGAAACACCTTGACCAAGAAGAAACAGTCAGAAAGAAACAAACAAATAAAATAATAATAACTCTAGAAGATTAAAAATAGGAAACCCTGCTATCACTGCACTGGAGGTGCACGCCTTCACTTTTTTATTTTTCATTATAATTTGCACAAAATACCTCCGATCCTAGCCTATCACATTTTTTCATTTAGCAACAGTTAAAGCCTTTTTCATTTGGTCACATATGAATCCCAATGGATAGCTGGTATTATATATGCCATACATAACAATTAGGAAGCCAAAAAAAGTAAATGCAATGTTTCAACTATAACTTCTTACCAGGAAATGTTAGTTACAGTGACAACAATGGTATGCCAATTGCATAAGCCATATGTATCTCCTATGGAAAGGCTGATTGTAATCCTCGTGTGAGTTGAAATCTCAATAAATAGCAACATAAAGAACTAATATGCAGCAAAATTGTTGTAGAAACTATTTTATAAATGGTAAAGGTAGTGAATTATGGAATAACATATCATGCATACTACCTATTTAGTTGCTTACCCTGTAATATCATTTTCAGTTTCTTTAATATTTGGGTACACTTCTCATTTTATCTAGAATTACAGTGAGATAGTTGTCTAATAGTTGGTCATATTACAGTAGGAATAGGAAATCTAGTTTTTGACTGAAAATGAGAGCAGGGCATAAGGAAAATCATTTCCACAAGGTAAAACCATGATTGACAGCGTCTTACTGGAATGTATATTATTTTGGGTTAAATACAAACTATGATTATTTGTGGTAATGCTATGGATATTGGAGATAGGCATTCAAGAAAGTATTGCCACTGTAACACGTCTACAATGTAGTTGTAGATGCTTTTTCACTTTGGTTTATATTTTCTGCAATGGCTTGTAGTGGTATCATGATGCGTGCATTATATATTTGCTTCAAATTTACTAGTGAACCTGGTGTTTTCAAGAGGGTCATAACCTGTTAGGAAAGAAATTATTTTTTCATAAGAGGAATTCCTAGAAAAAATTGGTCAAGAGACCAATCTGCAAGACAAAATTATAATATATATTGTGACTTATCCAAATCTTGAAACTTATTCACTGGTTGATACTTCACTAATCAGTCAATAATGCAGCAGCCTTTAGAAACAAAAACAAAGTGGTGACTTGCAGGTCATGTTTGCATTATGCTAGTACAAGCTTAGTCTATTCAGAGGCCTACCATATGCAACAAAAGAGATTTACATAGAATCTTGCCATGTGCACTATTGGAATTGTAGGACAAATGAAATAGTTAGTTTATATATCTTCAGTGATTTTAAATTAGGAAAGAAGCCCTTAAAATGTACATCCACCATAAGACTAGGCCGAGTTCAATCTAGTCAAGTGTGTTGCTACTTGTACACACTTGTTATTTATTTTGACCATCTTAGGCCTTAGAAAATTGACATAGTAAATGTATAAGATTTCCCAAAATAAGTGTCTAAGTAAGATGGAAGGCATGTGAGAAAATTCAAACTGGCCTATCCATGTTCACCCATTATTGGGCTTCTTTAGGATTGATAGTTGAGGAAAGTTTTTTAGCACTGTGGGACTAAGAAAGTATGCCAACTTTGTAACATCATGAGAGTCATCTAGAATTGTTGAACCGATGCTAACTAGTTTAGCATATTAGTAGGAGACAACTTAGCAACATCTTAGTATCATGTTGCATGAAGAATTGACTCAAACCTAAGTATTTGAGGCAATTGATACACTGCCCAAATCATGTCCTTTAGGAGACAAAGTTTGCACATTGAGTGTGTTAGAGAGCGAATGGGTATCATGTTCACATGGATTGATACATTAGTCCAATTTATATTTTCTTATCCTTTCCTAAAGGCTAATATCAGTAAATGCGAACATGAGAGTGGGTGCCCTCACATTTGAAGAGACAAATCTAGAGGGATTGTGTTAAAGACAAATTTAAGTTCATCATTCTACCCTCATTCTTAATGGAAATAAACATTTCATATAATTCATTTCATATGTGCCCAAGGTTTGAAAACACTAATGTTTAAACTCTTAACATGTCCTTTATGAGAGTGGGTGCCCTCACATTTGAAGAGACAAATCTAGAGGGATTGTGTTAAAGACCATTTAAGTTAATCATTCTACCCTCATGCTTAATGGAAATAAAAATTTCATATGAATCATGTCATATGTTCCCAAGGTTTGAAAACACTAAAGTTTAAACTCCTAGGATCTCATCATTCCCTCTAGTTAAAGGAAGAAGAAATTTGAAAAGAAACATTGATCTCCTAAAGTGACTCGTAGCTTTCTTATTTCACCTTTGCACTTGAGAATTTGATGGCATAGGATTTGAACCTCAAATTAAGTGGTATATTCAACATATAGTTGTGGTTCTCTGACCTTTTGGGAAACTATGCAATGATGAGTGGTTTCTACGTCCAATATTATAATGATCCATTTTAGATGAATCTCTTAGCTTTCACTGTCTTAAGATTTTTGAATATTGATATTATTAGAAATTGTAAGTTAAAGGTAATTGTTATTGCAAACTCTAGCACCCCTATGGCATCATAGGTATGGGCACCTCAACTTGACCTATCTCTCTCAGTTGGCATGAGAGAAACTAGTATATGGACTTCCAAACATTCTGTAGAAGATCCACAGAGTTTGCAGAGATTGTCAGACAAGGAAGCTACATTGAATACCATTTTATGAAGAACAAGCTTGGAGAGCGTAGAGGATCCTTCAGTTGGTACTTTTAGACATATTTGGACCAATGAACATGACATCAACCACTGGTGCTAGGTACTTCCTTCCGTTTGTTGATTATTTCAGTAGAAAAATGTGGGTATATTTTGTATAATTAAAATATGATGTGTTTAATGAATTTCAAAAGTTCAAAGCATTAATAGAGAAATAGTTAGGTTTTAATATTACCTCTCTTAGATATGATACTGGTGGGGAATTCTACTTAAAATATTTCAATAAATTTTTTGCTAAACATGGAATCCAAATACAATATACTACACCTTACACTCCACAACAAAATGTGTTGGTTGAGAGTCAAAACTGTACTATCACAAAGATGGCTAGGTTTAAGTTGCAGAGGAAGTCTATTCCAAATAGGTTTTGAGTTGAGGCAATGTTCACAATATTATACCTATTGAATAGATTTCCCATGATGGCGATGAAGTAGAAGGTTACAAAGAACCATGGTTTGGAAGAATGTCCAAGTAAGTCATCTTAAAGTTTTTTGTTCTATTTCCTACACTTGGATTCTAGCTAAGAAGATAACCAAATTAGATCCAAAGAGCAAAGCTAATGATTATAGGGTACAAAAAAAGTATAAGGTTTATAGGTTGATTGATATTGACACTGATAGGGTAAGCTTCAATAGTGAAGTTGTTGTTGATGAGGAGGTTGGACCTTTCCAAACTTCTCCTAAGTTTTGAATTACTTAGAAGCTAGAAGGGGTTGATGATTCAAGTGTAAAGCTTCAGGTACCTTCACTTGAAGGGGGGTGGAACATTTTGAGCATGATGAGTCTCCTAGACTAGTAATTTATGATCTAGATATAGGTGGTCTAGGTCATGGTGAAAATACTGACTTGGATGAGGAAGATCAGAAGAAGAGACCTAAGTAATGGCACAACACCATTCGATATGTTTGAGTAAGAAAAATGATCAAGGGATGATTATTTAGTGGAAAGAGAAATCAGAGAACATAGTCAACTTTGCTCTAATGGTCAATATTAAGGAAATCTATGAGTCAAGATGTTTGAGGAAGCACAAGGGAGACAGAATTGGGAAAGAGAAATGGTAGTCAAATATGAGAGTTTGATGAAAAAATAGACTTTTGGTCTCACATCACTTCCATTAGGGAAGAAACCTATTGGCTACAAAGGGATGTACAATATCAAGTACAAGGAAAATGGTACATTTGAAAAGTACAAAGTATGGTTGGTTGCATAAGGGTGTTCTTAGCAATAGGGCATTGAATATGAGGATACCTTTGCTCCTACAACAAATATGAGCACCATCCAACTTGTTCTAGCCACAATTAGCACAATTTGGCTGGGAGGCCCATTGTATGGTGCCTTTCTTAATGGAGATTTGCGGGAAGAAGTCTACATGTATCAACCATACTGTTTTCAGGTTTCAGGGAAGGAGAATCTAGTCTGCAGACTGAAGAAGGCTGTGTATGGTTTGAAATATGCACCTAGGGCATGGTATATCAAGATTGATAGGTATTTGGATCAACATGGGTTCTAGTGGAGTGCTTCAAATTCCAACATGTATGCGAAAAGAGTTGGTAATGTTATCATCTTTCTCTTCATACATGTAGATGATATCATTATCATACCTAGTGAGGAAAGTTCAATAACACATCAAATCCAATATGAGATTTTTTTTTGACTTGATATATGTAGGCCTCCCACACTATTGTCTGGTTGTAGAAGTTTAGAAAATAGGTAACAACATTTTTGTCTCACAAAAAAAATATGCCAGGGAGTTTGTTGGACAATTTTAGAATGATAGATTGCAAAGTCTCGTCTACACCTATGGAGAAAGGGTTTGACTTTCAACCAAAACTGACTCTAAGGTTTTCAATGAGTCAATGTATAGGCAACTAGTTGGTAATTTGATATATCTTAGAGTCCCTAGACCTGATTTGAGCTTCGTTGTGAGCTTCATTTCCATATTCATGATAATGCCAAAGATAGAGCACTAGACAACAACAAGGTGAGTGCAGAGATATGTGAAAGGGACACTTGAATTTGGCATTTTCTACAAAAAAAGAAAAGACCCTAGCCTGTGTGGGTATACAGATTCAGATTGGAAAGGTTCTCTTCATAATAGAAAACTCACTTCTGGATATGTTGTTAGCCTTGGCATAGGTGCAGTCACATGGACCAGCAAGAATCAGCAAGCACAAGCCAGGAGCCCTTTTTTCAACAAAAGAAAAATATTGAGTAGAGAAAGAAGCATGCTAGGTAGTTTGGCTCAAGCAGATGCATTGAAATGCAACAAACATAGCCAAGACCCCTGTGATGTGAGAACCAAGTCTTGATGAAACTTTCCAAGCATCTGGTCTTTCACGAGCATACAAAACATGTTGAGGTATATTACCACTTCATCACATAGCTTGCATAAGATGGGTCTATCCAATTGTAGTATTGTAATATAAATAATCAAACTGCAGACATTCTCACCAAGGGTTTGGGTCCTGAAAAATATGTAAAATTCTGATATAAGCTTGGTGCAGTTAGTAGATTGACCATTAAGGGAGGGTATTAAAGTAAATATTAGTTCACTATTCAATAATGGCCAATTAGGTACTAGATTTAGGCATTAATAAAGTCAGATGGACTTTAGTTTATTTTATGTGTTTGATGTCTTATTTCACTTTAGTATGTATTTCAGTCTATCTAACATTCATAAAGTGGATTGACTCAACTTTATTGTAACCTATATAAGAAATATTTTGCTTTCTCACTATTAACTTAAAGGCACATGACAGCAATGAAAAGAGGGTTTTTGTAGTTGCAAGACACAATATTATTTTTTCAAAGTGGAAGGCACATGAAAAAAATGCCCTTTATCCATCCTTTCCTCAGGTACAAGAAACCTAAAATATTTTCTCACAGTTATTTATATTTTTCCTCCAACGACCCCAATGACTCACTTCACTTTCCTTAGTTTGAAAACAAAGAGAAATATCCCTTTCCCAACTTTGTGAGAAAGGTCTTACTTACAGCAATTGAGATGACCCCAACTCCAAACCCTGTGAACAATCTTCCCCAGTATAAAAATAAAGAATCCTACAACAATAGTAAGATCGAATAAAAAATTGGCTTCCAATTTAGAATCCAAATGAACCAGAAACTATTTAATTTCTAGACAAGACCCTTCTCTAAGGTAGTTCAACTTGCCTTTAAAAAGAAAATGACAAGCCACCCAATAATATTTGGAATGGAAACCACTAATAATGCCTGCATACAAACATAGAAGAGATTAATCCTACCAAACTGAATCAAAAGGATGAAATCCATAGGGAAAAAAAAAAATCTTATTAAGACCACATAAATGAGGGGACTACATGGTTTGTCCACATAACAAACTGATATCTATTTGAAATAAAGCTTTATAATATCAAAAACAAAAAATAGTAATTAAGCTAAATCCAAGTCTTCTTGAGCAATGATAGGGTTGGAACTTGATATACATAGTATTAAGGGCACTTACGCCTTTCCGCCCAATATAATCAGCAACCTGTCCACTGACTATTGCACCCACATTGGCTCCCATGTTTGATAAGGATCCAAATAAAGAGAACTGACATAGAATTCAACATGTTTTAGGTCACAATGGACCTTTCTGTAGTCTCATTGGGAAATATTAATCACTTTAACCCAGTAGGCAACAACTGAAATTTTTTGTGGTAGCGTTCAGAACTTATGGACTTGATTTCATTGGAAAATAGTAAATGCACCAAAATAGATATTAAATAGGTCCATGAATTTCTTAAGATATGTATGATCATCTGTGTATTTATCCTAAAAGTCTGACTAAAATACATGCCCTTAAAAATCATCTAACAGTGAAAACATACCTGAGACAAGGTTAAATCAAGATCATCAATGATCCCATTTTGAGTAGGCAATGAATATTCAACCTGTTACAACATTACTTTGCCAGAACCATGAGAAATTTAATCAACCCTTCCTTGTTTTGAAGACTGCAAGGTATTCAAGACAAAGGTTGAGAAGCAAACTAAGAAATAAGAAAAATAACTTACATAGAATCCAAACTCCATAGGCCCCAAGGCAAAAATATATGTACAAATTATTGCAACAAGAGAACTCCCTTGGAAGGAGTGAACATCTGCACTTTTTGCCCCTTTACCACTAGGACGACTAGATTTTGATCTGCTACGCCGACTACTTTTTTCTGAAAGATGCTTCTTCACATCTCTACTGTCAGCCCGGTTTCCTGTCTCCAAATCATTTTTGTATGCCATCTGGTTCTCAAGGGTAAAAGTCCCAAAGACAAAATTTCTTTCAAATTTAATGCCAAATTACTGAACTCCACCTACACAAATCAACCCATGAAAACCTTTAACAGTAGCACATGATGATGATGGACATCAATGCTAGTAGAGAAATCTCATAGCTGGGCAAACAGGAAATGATAATTCAACAATACTTTGATGTACATGATTATGTTTTTGAACAATATCATAGCAATCAAGCGACAAATAATCATTTAGGCTAATTCATCAATACATGGAAAACATGCATTTAGAATTTTGTCCAGTAGATGCAAACATATATTTTCTGGAATGATGTGACAGGAGCCTAGAATAGAAAGAACACCAACAATGATATCACTGAAAGCTATATGGAGCATATTGCAAAACTCAATATGCTAGCTCCCAGTAAATTATTTTTCTTTTTAGAGAACAAAACTTATTCAGATGCCTATTGTACAATGTCCAGTTGCTGCAAACGATATTTTTCTGGAACAATTTGAGAGAATCCTAGAAGAACAAAGATACCAACAATAGTATCATTCCAGAAATGCAGCATATTGCAGAACTCATTCTGTTAGAGCCCAATAAATTATTTTTCCCTTATGAACACAAAAACATACTCAGATGACCACCCTACATAAAAATGCAGATCCAATTGCAAATTCACAACCAATGGTATATTTGAAACATGCCAATGAAACCAAACCCCCGATCTTACAATTTGAAACATGACAGTCAAATCAAACACCCAACGTAATACGACTGTTAGGCAACCACCATTCTCATGGAAGGGAGGAATGATCAATATCCAGTGGGTTCAAAGTCGATTCAAAATAAGATACTTATGCACAGGCTGGGGAACCATATCCATATGCGCTAACAATGACTTGATTCAATGGTAGTGCCATCCATATGAAAAAATAATGGCTTCTCTCAACATTTAATTTTTCTTACAACCATAATCAACTTAGTTTTTAAGATCCATTAGATTCCACTTGAATGAATTCAAAAAAAATTCCAAATAAGATGCGAAGCATAGCTTACAAAGGGCAGATTCAAAGACAAAATAAATCATATTTTGATGACCTTGTACAATAACAAAATGGAAAGAGAAACTCACAAAATCAATAAAACCCAAACAAGAATAAATAAAGAAGCATAAAAACAAATGCAATATTGTAGTTACCTCTTCCAATAGATACACAAAATGGGTATTCTGCTTATATGAGAAGATATACCCAATTCAACCAAACTAGCAAACACTATCATGGATGGAGATACAAATTCTACCTTGTGGGATTCTCCTCTACTAAATATCATAGGAAAATTTAACAGATTTGAAGAATTCCCAAAACTCACAATTCCAGTCTGTCTTTCCTTAAGACTGCAATTTCATTATAACCGCAATTTGAGATAACCGAAACTTCAGATAAGGTGAACACATCGTACTAGCAAGGCTGGAGCTGATTATGCTGCTGTTTCTCTCATGGAAGACCTTGAAATGGCCAAGAAAAACCTAAGAGCATGCATCCAAACACTATGTATGCATGAAGTGCTCCTTGTACAAATCCATCATAGTTCTAAGGCCCACCGGAGGAGAAGTAATGTTCTCTATATATAAATTTCATCTACAGTAATCCTGTTCAAGTCATGCTTAGATGGTAAGAGGTAATGGAATAGGAAAAAGTTCCACAGACTAATAATGGAATAATACAACCAAGCCAACTAGTATAATGGAAGTTTCAAGATTATAAATCATAATATTCAGTTTGTCAAAAAAAGGAATTTGTCAAGAAAGGAATGTGTCTCAGAATGGCACTAGGGTTTAAAATGTGCATCAATTATTTCTACTCTATATCAATTCATTGGTCGATGATTGTTATCCTACAGTTCTTGCAAATAGCTAAATTGTCTTGGAAAATTCTTCTAATATAGACAGATTTGGTGTAGAGATGCTATTTCATTTTTTATAAGTCATTGTGGCATGAAACTAATTGAGGTTAAAAGGCTTGAACTCTGTATATAAATATGATGGATAAATTATTACTCCCTTTTAAGTTACTGCCTGATTTGTTGTTGAGGCTGTACTGTTTGTGTACTCAACATTACCACCAAGGATTCTGAATCAGGGTGAAACTGGCTTGGACCAACCAGGCCATAGTGAGACCACACGTAGCTAAACATACATATCTAAGCAACATGGATTTACATTTGATCCCTTAGCTTTTCCTGCTAAATGTCTAAAAAACATGGGCATGAAAATCTTCTTCGTTGTTTGAAAACTCCTTACAACACAAATAGTTGAATTTTAGGCCTGTCTTTATAGAAACGACTATAGCTTAATGTTAGACCTGACTATATAATCTTCAAGGGAGATTTCAACCCATTTTTGGTATAGATTAACTTCCTGGGATCGAAGTAAGCTAAACATGCTGGCAACTGATAGTAGAAAAGCATTAGAGCAGAAGCCATTGGCTGGAGGGAGCTATAATCTATTCCCTAGGATTTTTTGTTGGGTCCGTGTTGTGATGTGTTCGCTTGGGGTATTGATTTTGAGATTGACCTATGAATAGTATTAATGGAATTAAATTTTTTTTATTTGCTAAAATGGAACTCCTGGCAAAGATAATAGTCAAGGACTTGAACAAATCCATCTTTGAATGCAAGCCTAGCAATGAAATCTATCACCCTAACATTCTTAAAGATCCACAAGGGACTTTTTGATGCTAGTAGTGTAATGTATTTTCTTCACTAGCCATCCAGTAATTTGTCTGCTACAAATTTCTTTATGTGCCTATATCCATGAAAATATTTCAATCCATCAAAAATGACAATTCAACTGTCTGGAAGAATATAAAAGGATTAGAACTTGTAGTAAAAAATGTTACCATGCTATCATAAATATTTAATTGATTATTTAATCAGTTTCTTCATTCATCATGGCCCTCTCAATCCCATGCCAACAGAATGGGGTACCTCATATGATATATCAAGCCTTGCAAATGTGGGAAAATAGTAAATCTTTCCAGTGAAAGTGGTTTAGCAATCAATTTTCTTCAAGCTTATTTCTGGTCAAGGCTTTTCACTCTAATATGCGATGGGGAGAAAGAAATATGTACCTACTCCTTATGAAATTTTCTCCATCCCAAGAACTCATTTTTAGAGTTTCAATTCCATGACAAGCTGAAGTGAATATCTTCATAAGTGATTTATATATATATTTTTTTTAATTATGAAGAATAAATGATTGACTGTGCTCATTCTTGGTAGTTATAAATGTTGTTTCTCATGAAACATAGATTGCATTAACCCTGCTCAATGCGGAGTCATCATTATTATTACGAAGAGACAAATTTCTGATTTTAGACATAAAAATAATTACTTCAGGATGAATATTAGCTACCTTCTCTTTCATAGCATCAACCTTCTCAGGCCACAAAGGCAGTATTATTGTTGTGTTTGGAAGCTCACAACCATACCCTTCTTGGAGGCCTTTAATGCTCGGCTTTTCATCTATCCACTTTGGAACGATATATCCAATTTTAGTTCCAGATGGAGGTATCTCATTAAAATTTATCTTATATCCATTGCTGCATATGTAAGGCAAGAAAACACTCTTAAACCAAATCCCTGAACATATAGAAAGGTATAGCACATCATCTCAATCGCCATGGCCTAGAGCTCTTAAACCTAGTCTCTGCATATCATGTCTTAAGTTGCTGCTATTGTTGTTCATAAACTGAATGTTGACTTAACTTATGGTGTTGCGGCATAAATTCATGTTTAATAGAAGACTAATTTTTCCTCGAGTCATTATTCAACTCATTAATTTGTTGAATTTGTGGCATTTGTTGTTCGTGAAACTCTACCTATAATTGAACAACTTGTTGCTACTTTTGTTATTGTTGTTGCTAGATTTGTTGTTGCTGTAGTAGTAGGGGTGTTGAATATGTCGTTTCTGCTACATGTTTACATGTGTTTGTACTATAGGGAGTGAAGTTGCACCATTTTTCAAATAGTGAAAAAGATGAATAGGAAGAGTCAGCATAGGTAATCTAATTGATGATGCATTAATTCATTGAGTTGTATCTGGGCAGGGGCTTTGAATCTCTTTGTTCTTTGTTGGGATGCAACAACTTAGCATCTCAAGGATTGTAATTCTTTCTTTTTGCAACAAATCCTCTATCTTACTGGAATGGTTGGGGTAACTGATGCGAGTTCTCTGGTGGTGCAATCTAATATCCTCTATTTGGTTATGAACTGTAATTCTTTCTTTTTGCAACAAATCCTCTATCTTCCTGGAATTGCTAGGGTAACTGATGTGAGTTCTCTGGTGGTGCAATCTAATATCCTTTGTTTGGTATGAACAAGAGACTTCACTTTCTCTGCCAATTTTTATCCCAGCATTTATCATTCTTCAGGGGTCATTGAAACTCTGGTTTGGTGGAACCATTTGGCATCCCAATGCTCAACATTCTTGAGGATGCATGGAAACTTTCCATGGATAGCAGCCTCAGGACCTTTGCTATATATGGAATCTCTGTGTTCAGTAAAAACATAAGGCTACAATTCTGAGGTTAGCATTTATTGTACTATATATTGAATAATGGCTATGTAGGAAAGACAGTAGATTCTTGGGAGCAAGCCATCAGTCATATAGCTTTTCTTCAATGTCGTCGGTGTGTTCCTAATTTAAATGAAATAGAATAGTTGTAACCAACAAGTGTGTGATAATCAGAATATCCTACATCCATATTGATACAAAATTTTGTTAAGAATGTATTTGTTTTGACACTCATTGATATGAAAATATAATGCTTGCATATACAGATCAGACATGTCAATCCTTAATGTATTCAAGTAAAATGTTTCAACTGTCAACACAGGTTGAAAAACATTTAATTATATATTCTAATTTTTGAAGAATGTAGACACTTGCAACTTGCTTTTTTATTTTCACTATATTGTATTGCACCTGTTTCAAGGAACTGGAGGAGGTATACTAAATATTCCCTGAAGACTGCCCATAGCTGGTACTGACTACATCCTTTGTCTTTTCCTTTTGAACAGACTCTGCAATTAAGTTCCCAATTCAATGTGAATTCTCACTAGATGAATAATAAATATCATGGAGCATAGAATTCCAACTTAAAAATCTAAGGATGAATGATCAGTCTGAATATCTATAACAGCCACAGTAAATAAAAAGAAAAATAAGCTATATGGATTTTACTAATTAATCAGAAAAGATCAAAAAAGAAAACCAACTACTCAAATCAATTTTTCAATGGCAATCCAACTGCTAACTAAGCATGGAACAATATTTTTAGTTTACTCATGGAAACTCAAGTAATAAGGTAGATATCATATCCACAAGGAAACATAAATTAGAAAAGTTACTTTACAAACCCCAACATAACCACTGTGCCAAATTTTCATATGTCCTAGCTCCTGCCATACTGGTGATATAAGAAATGTGGATGTCAAGGATATTCTCTAGATTAACTGAAGTCATAAAGAGAAATTTCCTTTTATAACTAGCATTGAAAGTTGTCAAGTTGTCAAAGGCATTTTACAACGGCCTTCCTGTTACACCATTTTTTGGTCATCTAACCTATTATCATTAGATGGACCCAAGTACACCATGTAAGACCAATTTTACCCTAAGTAAAATTGCCTTCACTATGTTAAATAACTTAATAAACCACATTTATTAGGTTGTTTATGGTCTAAACAGGAAACCCCAAAGGAAATATTAAACAAACCTATATTTGTTTGATTTTCCTCATGGAATAATTAATTAAACCATAATTTAATTATTATTCCTAGTCATGTTTAACCCAAAACAAAGAAATTAATTATATAAACCTTTATTTATCTTATTATTTTCTAGGAATAATTATTTAAATCTTATTTAGATAATATTCCTTGTTAAATATGACCAAATCACCCACAAATAATTAAATAAATCATTATTTATTTGATTATCCTCCAACCACTTAAAAAAATAAATAAATCATTTATTTATTTATTATTGACAAATAAAGGGATTTGACCCAAGTCAAATACTTTTTCCCACCAACAAATATAATAAAATATTCCATAAAAGGTGGATCTAGATTTGGTTAACATTATTTTAATCATGCACCAAGATCTAGAATGACCCAATATTTTGTTATAAATAGGAGGGTTTTTCCTACCATTCTTCACCTTTTGTTGTCTATTAGATCACTCTGGATCTATACACTTGGTCACATTTTTCCACTATTTGCTGTGTGAGCTCCCTTTGAGTTCCATTCTTTGTCTGGGTTTTCTACACCAACAAGAGAGAGAGATTCTATATCTGAAGTGCTGAGGACTTCCAAGAACCCACCCCATTGAGGAGAATTGGATACGCCTTCTTGTTTTCCTCCCAGGTGCCCTTAATACAAAAATTCTTTCAAAAATTGTTCTTGTCTTGTCTACTAGTATATGGAGCAAACCCTTCTTTTTACTACTTTATGTCTTTCTATGCATAGATCTGGTTTTTTGCAGCTCTTTTCTTGATCAACTAACTGCAGATCTGAAGATATTGGCAGCCACTTTTTTTGTTAGGGCTATTAGTTATGCGTAGCTAAAGTGGTCCTTTTTCGTACACCTCGACAAAGGATTCATACTAACAAATGGCGACTCCACACGGGTTTTAAATTACGACCACTGTCATTTTTCATATTACTGCATATCCAGCTACTTCAAACCCTAGGGTTTCTTTTCAGTTTTTTGTTTTTCCTATTTTTATGTTTTTTTTCTCACATAAAACCCTAAAACATTAAAATTTCTAACTTCCGCGTGTTTTTGGCCCTATTGCGCAGGTGACAGACATCACCGCAACCGAGACGACAACTTTTTTGGAAATCTGCCGCCGGGACACCCAGAGCTTCAGGTCTCACTTTTCAGCCCAGAAACTGCGACCTGGACTCCAGGTCGCACTTTTTAGCCCATTATCTGTGACCTGGGAAGTGGAAAACAACCCAAAAACTGCTACCTGAGTGAAAAACAGGTCAAAAACTGCGACCTGGACTTTTTTCTGGAATTTTTCTGAAATTTTTCTGGGTTTTGTCTGAACCTCTGTCAGGGTTGTCTGACCTCCGTATCTGCCCGTTTAGACCTATTCTTGCTCTTTTTTTCTCAACTAAGTGGGAATCTAGCCCCCTAGGGCCTCAGTACCCTCCACTTTTTGTTGAAGAGTTTTAGCTGCTGTAAGTGTCTAAATTTTCAGATTTTTCAGCCATTTCTTTTTCAGATCTGATACCTCCTTATTAGATCCCTTTAAATCAGCCTTTCTTCCTTTCAAATCACCTCTTGTAATTTTTTTTGGACCTCCCTTTGGGACCTCCTCCCTGTCCTTCCCGCTTTTTGCTGATTTCCTCCTTTTTTCCAGCCACCTTGCCTCTGTCTCTTGGCTGTGATCTGCACCTCTTTTCAGCAGCTTTATCCTTTATATCCCTCTCCCTTTTGACCCTCGATCTATTGGCCTCTTTTTAAGTGTGTTTTGACTAGATTTTTTCTCTTTTTTAGATTAGTTTTGAGCACCCGCCTTCTTGGGTTGAATCGATGCAATAGTAGCTGTTAATTTTATGTTATTTTAGCATTATATACTGTTCTCTGCAGATTTATTTTCAGTTACGCAACACACTTTTTTCTTGATCTCAAAACAAAAAGGGTTTAAAAATTAAAATTAACGCACACCACACACTCACCCTAAGCGAAGAAGAGCCTGGTTTACACTGCCAGGCAAAGACTTTAAAATCAATTGACACTACACCTATCTGCCCTTGTTTCAACATTGTAATCACTTGATTCTATACCTCCTTGCCCTTGTGGTCTTTCTTCTTCCCCTCGTGCCGTGTTTGTGTTGTCATCATTGCATCCCCAAGGCGCACTTCCCGGAGACTTCTTGGCCTTCACCCTCAGTTTCCGGTCGATCGACCTGCTCCGTCCTGCCGTCGTCGAGACAGTCCTCCTCCGAGTCCGCACTCCGACTCCTCCCTTGATTCATTGGGTTCTCCTTCTCCTCCCGGTTCTCCCCCTGTCACCTTCACTATGTCTAGTCCAGGGCCTAACGCTAGCGGTGCTCCAGGCCCTAATGCCGGAACTACTACTAGCGGAACTGCCACGGGAACTACCTCGGCCATACCCTTGCTGCCGTACATCGCAGGCCTCAGCCTCCCCGATTTCAATCAGTTGATCAATGACCCTATCCTCCACGATGTTGGTTGGCCTACTATGCCAACCAAGCTCCCCTCCGACATCCCTAAGTTCGAAGGCCTTGCTGGAGAAGATCCAACCAATCATGTCCGATCTTTCCACATGTGGTGTTCCTCCAATTCCATTACCGATGACTCCATCCGTCTTCGTTTGTTCCAACGCACGCTTACCAGTGAAGCTTCTAAATGGTATGTAGACCAAGCCACCTCTTCCCATACCACCTTTGCGACCATTGCCCAAGCCTTTTTATCTTACTTCCAGCTCCCTCTCCGATACGATACTTGTACGGAGCTCTCAACTTCCTTCAAGCAAACATCTTTGACCCGCCTTTCTACCCATGTTCTGGAATGGCGACGAAGACGTAGCTTATGTCGAGCTCCCCCCTTCGAAGATCAGATCTATATGGACTGGTTCCTTCGCTCTCTCTTAGCTCCCATTGGAAAAGATGTCGCCTCCCATTTCCCTCAAACCGAAGAAGCCGCCCTCTAAATAGCCTTGAAATATGATCTGATCTACGCTCAATCTGGTTATGTTTATACCGTCCTCCCTGACCTCCCCAGGCCTGGTGGCGCTAACGCCCTGGGGGCATCTCATTTCGCCGACGGTATCGTTGGAGCCCTTTCCCATCCGTATGCTCAACCTCCTATGGGCTATGGTCTCCCTCACGGAGGGGCCAACACCTCTAGCACTCTTCCCCCTCCCGGTAGCATGTATCTAGGATACGGCATGCCTCCTCCTTTTGCCCAACCTAACCATTACCCTTATCTGCATCCTGGTGTGCCAGCTCCTCCAGCATATGCGCTTCCACCTCCCTTGCCTCCTCAACCCCAGCAACAACACCTACAGCCCCCTTCAGGGTAAGTATTTGCACAGCAGGGTGCAACTAATCCCCCTTCTTCTCAAAGAAGGCGGAGAAGCAATCCAAATCAATCTTTCCTTAGTACTCATGGACCCAATACTCAAGGTTTTGACCCTAACACTGCTAACCAGCAATAGGGCACTCAGCCCATGCCGGATAGGCCTCTTCGTACCAACAAGCCTTGTTCGTGTTGCGATGTTTACGGTCATTACACCCACGATTGTCCCCTTTTACCACAGATGCGGCAGATGTGGGAGTCTCAACCCACATTGCGAGGACAACATGCCTCCCCTCATGCTCCCCCTAATGTGGCCACTACTCAACCAACTGTGTTTACTGATCCTTTCCCTCAGCAAGGATTCATGGCTACCCAACCACCTGATGGGCGGGTCTCCACTCCACCTTCCATTTCTGGTTCCTCCGATTACCAGATCCTCATGATGAACTCTGATCCATCCCCAACCGTCGACCTTCACCTCCAAACTTGGTCTCGCCAGTACCCGAAGCCTCCTGCTCAGTCTGCCCCTGAGCCTCCTTCTTCAGGTTCTACAGAGCCTCTTTCGACATCCAGTGGCCCCTTACATATCCCTCAACCCAAAGTTGAGGTTCATACCAAGACTCCTAAGGGACCATTACGTTGAAACGCTGCTTCCGGTCGAGCTGCTCATTCGTATAGCATAGTAGATGATTTGGGGCAATCTTCTGCTGCCATTTCCACACTGGAACTCCTCCAGTCATGCCCTTCCCAAAAGAAGGCTCTACTATCTGCCGTGGGCACTGTCGATCCTGCTGATGACCAAATGATTGTTTTCGACGCACATCAATCAGAGCACGCTCCTCTTCCTGCTTCCGTCGCCTTCCAAATCCCAGTCAAAATCCAGAACGCCAACGTTTCTCGGTGTATAATTGATGAGGGGGCATCCACCTGTGTGATGTCCGCTTCGGTTTGGAAGCAACTCGAATCTCATGAGTTGGCCCCTTACATGATCACCCTTCGAGCGTGGGACGGCCACGCCTCCCAGCCCATTGGAATCTTCCGTAATTTTCCTATCACCCTTGCCGGTAAGACTGTTTGCGTTGACGTCGAAGTCATCGATGCCTCGCTAGACTACAACATTCTATTGGGGCGAAGCTACACCTATGCTATGTCTGCTGTCCCATCTGCAGTTTTCTGCAAGATTTCTTTCCCTCATAATGGAAAGATAGTCACCATTGACCAGTTGAAATATCATGAGCCACTGTCTCAGACCTCCCCGGAAATGACTATCTCTTCTGTAGCCAATAAGCAAACCATCGACTCCTTGACCAGTGTCTCCCCCGGCATCTGCAAAGACTCTTCTTTTCTCGAAACCTTCCCTGGTCTTCCTCCTTTGCCTATCTCTGACCCCAGCTCATCGAATGTTTGCATGATGCAATTGTCTCGGGCTGCTCTCAAGAAACCTGCTTCGGCTAGTCAGCAACCATGCTCTCCGCAACCTGCTCCTATCCCTTCACCTGCGGTTGGTAGTCATGAGCCTCTTTATCCTCTTGGCACGGTTCCTCCAAGCCTTAGCCATTTAGGAGCCATCCCACCTGGCCATTACCCCTCTGGTCAGATACCATTCCTAGCTCCCCCACCAGGAGTGTACACGGTACCAGTCATGGCCACCCTCTCTCTTCCTAACCTGACCCTTGGGATCCCCGTCTGGTACCGTGATCCTCCAGCCGCAACCCTGCCTGGTCAACCCAAACCTTATATTGCTTTGACCCTGGTTCAACCGGTCCCCATGACTTCTCCCACTGCAACAGTGCCTCAATCACGTCAACAGGAACCACCTCCTGTTTCGACCACTTCAGGTACGAAGGGCAAAGCTCGCAAGGGGGCATCAAAGGAAAAGGATGCCCCGAAAAACCCTGCCTCTCCTCGGCCTCCAAAGCATACCATCCAGTGTGCTTTGTGTGATGTTGTCGGCCGCGCCACCCATACCTGTCCTGAATTGCTCCATCTCAAGCCCATGGTTAATGTCGCGTTCCCTGAGTCCACAGTCCCAGAAGCCTCTATTCCTTCCACGACCACAATCAAGAACCCAAAGACTATTCACACCAACCACCCCTGTGCTTTGTGTGATCTCCATGGCCATTACACCCATCTTTGTCCCCGCCTCGAGGACTTTCGCCCCTCTCTAGCCGTTGTCCACCAATTCGAGGCCAAGCGCAATGAGTCCACCTCTCCCCTATTTGCGCATTTTGCTTCAGTAGAACTACCAGATATGACTGCTCCCATTGACATTCCCCCTCCTGATGTCGCGATGATGGAGCCTTCGTCCAACATTTTCTACCTATCATCATCCATGAGACCCTCGGGGAACATTCCATCTGAATCCTCCCCTGTTGTTCCGCTTGACCTTCCTTCAGCGATCACCTTGGGCTCAACATCAGTAGATCCTTTATCTACTTACTCTTCTGTCACCCCTTGTGACAATGCGCATGTGAACCTATCTTCTCATGATGATGATTCAGGTTGCTTCGCTACATCAGGTGGTCCTTTTTCCACCAGTCACCCCATCTCCTATCACGATGACGACATTATGGAAAAAACCCCCACCCCTGACTTTATCTATTCCCCCTTACATCGAACCCATGCGTTCACACCACATACACCTTGTGGGCATTACATTGAAACCCAATGTTTGGGTAAGGGGGCACCCACATTTGAGCGACCAAGAGAAGCAATTCTCCACCACTCTCCTCGTGTATCTGGTTGTGTTGAATTTAGTACCATTGTTCTTCCACATTTAGAAGAACCTCTAGAGTCCCATATCACTTCAGATCACTCTAGGGATGATATCCCTTATCGTTCCCTCATCTTCCATCAGCAACCCACACTCTTAGACATTGTTGTTGACCAACCCATGGGTTTTCTAGGAGAGCATCAGTTCATTATCTCCAAATCCTCTCTTTGGGATAGTGACACCAGGTATGCCAACCTGGAAACTTAAAGTCCATTTGATTCCTATATGCAGTACCAAAAGAGATTGGTAATCCTTCGTTTCCTTTCTCAAACTGCATAACCATAACGAAAACAAATGGCACACCACATCATTAAGATGTGTTTAGATTCCCCTTTTTCTAAAAACATTTTGGCATGACCACACCATGCTTGGGGGCACCTATGCCCCTCAACCATAACCCTCCTCAAACTCGATCCCTTCCCTTCATCTGGTTGTCGAACTTCTCCCTGAAACCCAACCTCTAGAACACCAACTTATCATGCTTGAGCATGCCTCTAAAGACTGCCATGTTGCATTACAAACCATGGAAGCGGCCAAGAAACGCACCAAAGCTCAATATGACCGAAAAGTCCAGCCTCGTCCTTTTCACGAAGGCGACCTTGTTCTAGTATATGACCAGGCCCATGACGTCCTTGGTCACGGGAAGTTAGAATCATTATGGCCAGGCCCTTATGTCATCAGTAAGGATCTTGGTAAGGGGGCATACCTTTTAGAGGACTTCGAAGGCAATCCTCTTCCTAATCCTCGCAATGCACTCTATCTTAAGAAATATTACCCTTAGCACTTCCCTTCTGAGATGCGTGTTTTATTTTCTGTTAGATAGCCAACATCCCTTTTTGTAATTTCATCCTTCACCAGGACCTATTTTGTCCAAGAAGGATCACTTCACCTCTCCTTAAAATTGAATTTCCTCACTTACAACACTTGTACTTGGGGCACCACTTTGTCTCCATACTTGTCCATGTTCGTGTCGATTTTCGTCATGAGTTACCATCTTGTACTCATGTTTTCACGGTCCCCCACTGGGCCTTTACTGTGTGGCAGCACCATCGAGTCGCCCTTGTTTAGAGCATCCAAGTTGAGTCATCATCGCATTCATGGAGTCTATCCCGAGTCCCTTTGTACCCCACTATAGCCCTCCATCTTTCATTGCTTGGTCTCTCTCTTGTGTCGCACATTATGGCTTTCAGTCCCACTGTCCCCTATCCCTTATGATATTGCGTCAGTCGTTGTCATGTCATTCATGCCCTTTATGCTCTAACAAGGGAAGTCATCCATTCGCTATTCAGTCCCTTCCATTTCACCATCATCATTAGTGTCAGCCTGTCCGTCGCTCTACTATTTTCTCTCGTGCCTTAGTTGAGGATCTCTCATTGCCTCACCTATGGCAGACCTCCTTCTGTCGACATCAACTCATTCATTCCAACAGCCAGGTCTAGAGGGCGGTGTACCTTGGTTCCAGCTTCCACTCTTGTTCAGTTCCTCAGATCAGGCAAAGGGATCTCTCATTTCCCTTTGACTTGATTGTTTCTCCACTACAGCTCCTTTCAACATGATCGAGATCCATATACTTGATAGTTCAGTGATACAGCAGCAGCTTTTGATGATTCCTGGGTGTGTGTGAGATGTCTCAACCCTCATGAGGGGGTGGCCCTGTAGGTATCCCCCCACATGCCCGGATGACCTATTCATTGTAGCCCTTGATGTAGCTCCATATATTTGATGATGTCGGCCTTAGCCACTTGTAGCGCCTCTTTGATTTGCATGTATCAGTCAGATTTTGCGAGCCCTTCCCCATTTACAGGGGGCATTTGGGTTGTATTTGTATCTCATGTACTCGGATATTATTGTATAAGCCCTGGCTGTTATCCCAGGCACAGCATGTATGTGGGATTCTTCTTTGTATTTTTATCTGGCTCATGATTATGCCGGCTGTACTTTATGGTTTGGTCCCTTGTTTACTGGACACACTATTCTTTTGTACTTTGTCTCGGCGGGCATAGGTATGCCTCCCCTACCACCTTGGCGAGGTACTTATATCTTAAAAGAGACTTGTTGCACTGCCGTTCGTCTCCTCGGGGTCTAGTTCTTAGCCTTTTCTATCTGCATGCACTTCTCTCTCTTTGACTTCCCTTTCGATGTCTAGTGATTGAGTTCTTACAATGTACTTCGTTCATACGATTAGCTCCTAACGCTCGCACGTTGGGGGGCAATCAGTTACACAATTTTTTGGTCATCTAACCTATTATCATTAGATGGACCGTACACCATGTAAGACCAATTTTTACCTAAGTAAGTGCTTTCACTATGTAAAATAACTTAATAAAACACATTTATTAGGTTGTTTATGGTCTAAACAGGAAACCCCAAAGGGAAATATTAAACAAATCTATATTTGTTTGATTTTACTCATGGAATAATTAATTAAACTATAATTTAATTATTATTCCTAGTCATATTTAACGCAAAACAAGGAAATTAATTAGATAAATCCTTATTTATCTTATTATTTTCTAGAATAATTATTTAAATCTTACTTAAATAATATTCCTTGTTAAATATGACTAAATCATTTATAAATAATTAAATAAATCATTATTTATTTAATTATCATTCAACCACTTCCTTAAAATAATAAATAAATCATTTATTCATTCATATTTGTGAATAAAGGGATTTGACCAAGTCAAATACTTTTTCCCTCTAACAAATATAATAAAATATTCCAAAGGAGTGGATCTAGATTTGGTTAACATTCTGTTTAATCATGCACCCGAGATCTAGAAGGACCAAAATTTTATTTATAAAGTGAGAAGAGTTTTTCTATATTCTTCCTTTTCGTGGCCCCCACTATTAGATCACTTTGGATCTATACACTTGGTCACATTTTTCTACATTATCTGTTGTGTGAGCTCCCTTTGAGTTCCATTCTTTGTCTGGGTTTTCTAAACCAACAAGAGAGAGAGATTCTAGATCTAAAGTGCTGAGGACTTCCAAGAACCCATCCCATTGAGGAGAATTGGATACGCCTTCTTGTTTTCCTCCCAGGTGCCCTTAATACAAAAATTCTTTCAAAATTTTTTCTTGTCTTGTCTATTGGATATATGGAGAAAACCCTTCTTTTTACTGCTTAATGTCTTTCTATGCATAGATCTGGTTTTTTGCAGCTCTTTTCTTGATCAACTAACTGCAGATCTGAAGATATTGGCAGCCACTTTTGTTGTTAGGGCTATAGTTATGCGTAGCTAAAGTGGTCCTTTTTCATACACCTCGACCAAGGATTCATACTAACACTTCCCCTTACTTATCAGTCGTCTCTTCAGACAAATTCTCCATGTAGAGCATTGAATTTCTTCTGCTATGTCAGGCACCTCTCCTTTTACCAACATTCCTCCTCCTGTTTTTGCACACTAACTTATATTCTGCCGTTGATGTTAATTAGTAAGCTTCCTCAACTATACTATATTGTGGAGGCTCATCTCATCTTACACTACAAAATTCATCCCATTCACATACCCCAATACTTTCTAGTTCTTATCCTTGTGATGACCTATGCAGGTAGAAATTTGATATATCCTCACACATGCTATCTCTATGTTGCATATTTCTCTCTCAACTTGGACACCATCTTGTTCCGAGTCCTTATCTTCTCTTTGTTCAGACGGATTAACTCATGTGGTACAAAAATCCCACCATATAGAAGCATGCCTTTCCAACTTGGTAATGGTGAACTTCACCTTGTTCAAGTCCTTTATCTTCTTGTACTCAAAGTTCCTTTCCATCTCACTTATGCTTCTTCTTTCATAGTCCCATCATAATGCAAAATTTCAACATCAAGGATGATGATATGAGCACTCTCTTTGTGATTGAGAGACATAAATGGGACATTAATTGTTGGTCTGTAGATGGAACATGGATTGCTGATAGTGATTTGTCTTTGGATATCACATCTATGACATGGATGGTGAGAGCTTGACAGATAAAGACATGAATTTGCGGCTTCTTTTTCTCATCGGCCTTGGGAGCCACCTCATGGATCATGAGAAGGACATCGCACATCATATATGGAGCATGAAAAGGACATTCCAGATCCTATTTCATGCGATCTTGGACAGCCAAAAGATGTTGAGGTACATGATGCATATTCCATTTTAAACAACATCCAAGTGTCCTTATCAATGGGGCAAAAAATCAGCAAGCAATGCAATCCCAGCACTACAAAATGTTTTGGATAGAAATATGTTCAAACATCGATGTATTGTGGCAATTTTTAACTTTTCAAAAGAGGCCATTAAGCGCCAAATCATAAGCTGGCTTGGTTTTCCAAATATAAAATTTTGCAGCATACTTCATGTGGATATTCGTAGAGGGCAACAATGTTTTGCAGGCTTATCTTGGAGCCACCTTTTAAAACCTTGTTGTTTGAAGCTATTACAGGAGAATTGCATGGTAGAGAAGGGGGACAATTGTTGGAGAATGTACAACAACCTTTGTAAAGGCATTTTTAGTGCAATGAGGTGGCTCGTGGCTAGATGATGGATTGCACTATTCATATTCCCAGGATGATGACTATATCAGTCCTATCCAACATTGGATAAAGCAATAATGTGGCAGCACGCACCATTATATGTGTGATCCAGTGGATGGCATTAATTTAGTTTGTGCCAAAGACCAATCAATATCAGGTACGCTCATTTTGGCAGTCTTGAGCATGGGAGTTTGTTCTTTTTGAGAAGATGAATCCAGTGTAGTTGCAGACCAAGGGGAATGGAAAGAGTTGTAACTGGAAAGCCCTTAGCAGAGTTTATAACATTGTAATGAATTTCCCATGAATAGTTTTATGTATCAGCAGCTCTAAATTACAGTCCATTTATAGAGAGCCTTAGCTTATGAAATATTGTCTATAAGCCAAAATAGGGTTAAAATTTTCCATTGAAAGCTTAGAATAATTGAACTGAAAGAACCAAAGAACCATTGTAGATACTTTAATCAACCTTTTTTTCTCTATTCTACTGCTTAAAACAGTGTTTTGAGCAAGACCTATTTCGACAAATTTAGTTCAGAGAATACAGTGGCTTATTTAATGAATTTTCTCCAAGACAGAGCATACAGGATTCGTGACAGCCACAAGAAAAATTATGGGATTTTGCAATTTAAGCATTCTCTTGCAGAAAAATACCTTTTCTGAACTCATTTTGACGGTGAAGAAATGCAAATGATCTGTTGGAAGTCGTGCTAAATGATCTGTTGGAACTCATGCAGGAAGGGATCTGGGGGCTCAGGGATTTATTCCAGAGCGATTGCAAACTAGGATTGTACAAAAGTGAGCTCCTAAGCTTGTTTTAGTGCGTGAGCTTGTTTCAGGGCAGGGAGAGGGATAATGCAATAGCGAAAAAATACAAAGACAATGCGTGAGCTCGTTTCAGGGCAGGGAGAGGGATAATGAAATAGCGGAAAAATACAAAGAGGCATTAAATGTAAAGGCACCATATGATTTCAAAGAATTTGGAATAGTTTAATATATTTTTAATTTGAAAAAATAAATGGAACAAGACGGCAAAGGAATGAAACTAAGTGATTGGGTAGATAATCATAATGGCTTGTGTCATTTCTTTAAGTCACATTGAATCGATATATAAATCAATTATAAATTAAGTAATTATTCATTACTAAATTGGGGTTTTATATAAATTATTTATTTATTAATGTTAATTTGTAGTTTTTAATGATATATTTGTGTTAAAGAAAATTATTTTAATTAATAAGATTTTTGTTAAATTTTGTATATTATATTTTAATTTACTTTAAAATTGTTTTAAATATGTTTTCACCTTTATTTATGGACGTTATTTATTTGCATATTTAAAGTTTTGTTGTAGTTATTTTCTTAAAAATGACTATTTTGATTGTGATGGTGAGAAGGTATTCTATAAATAGCATTAAGGATTATTTAGAATAAATAGGAGATTATTTCTCATTATCTAAGACTAATCTTTGAGAGAATGGATGTACAATCCCTAATGATCACATACACAATAGGTTAATCTTGCATTTATTGCTTTCTCTCCATGGAGGTTAGCTAAAAAAAAGGAATACCTCCTCTTATATGAATTTTATTGTTTCCACCTCTTAAAGGATTTTCAAACATTAATAATTAAATCTTCATTACTTTAAAGATGTAGTCTTGTCGAATATACCAAAAAAATAGTAGGATTCTTTCATTGTGGACAAAATCAAGTACATGTCTGAGGGAAGTATTCCTCTATGGATGGTTAACAAGTTCATCAATAACTACAAGCAAATGCTTCAATCTATATATTTAATGATCTTTAGTCATCATCTAAAGAGTTCAAGAATCAAATAAATTCCAACCTAAGTTCTAAGTATATGGTAAGCTTGTACTTAGAGGTTCTATTATTGTAAAAATTGACAACTATGGAAGTTGTGGCAAGGTATTGGAGGAGGGACTGTCATTTTTGGGTAGATCTAGCCTCCTTTTAAATGATAGTTTCCAAAATTGAATCCATGTTCAATGTATGTACGTTGTCTAGCTTTGATTTTGGTTTCCCTTTCATCCTAGATATCAGGGAAATACATGCAATGTATTATGACTTTCTTAGCCGTTTAAGTTAGCCATTTTTAGTTCAGTCACTTAAAATTTCTCAAATTTAGTATTAATTTAGCAGGTGAACTTTTGCAACTTGTAATTGTAAGATCATTAGATGAGGTGATCCTCTAACTCAATGTTGTGTATATGGCAAAGCTAGAAGATTTTATTGAGAATAGGAATATCATGATGTTATTGGTTTCAACTAGACACTAATGTAAACCCACTTTGAAACCACCATGGGGGATCTGAAGGGTAACATCTAGTGCTCTTGTGTGTATGGGGGTTCAAAATTAAGGCCCCCTATTATTTTCATGAAGTGTTCCTAGTACAAATCCATCTTAGAGTCAAGGCCATGAAAATATGAAGTCCAAGTGCTAAATTTATTGTTTATAAATAACCTCTTTAACAAATTGACACAAACATATAATGATGTCATTTACATTGGAGGTGTATGTCACCTGAATTGTGTTACAAATTTAATCGCTCCCCCACAAAAAGGTATCATGCTCCCTTGTGATGGTGCATCAACCCTAATGGAGAACAATCTCATGATGTAAAAGGAATTTAAACATGATGTAACTTTAATAGTGTACTACATTCACCCCTTGGCTCACCACTCGTGGAAAATGTGAGGCTATTTCAAGAATTGATGTGGATAATATCATTTTATTTTCTCTTATGTATAGTATTATACATTGACACAATTGTGGTTTTTCAGCAAATAAAATATTTCTATCAAGGGTTAGCTCCTTGTTAATTAGGGTTGAATACATTGTCTCATTATGAGTGATTTATTCATTGTCAACTCCTTATGTGGGAGAACTCTACAAGCTCCATGTCAAGATGAAGAGTAGATATTGTGAGAAATTCTTATCGAGGTTTTTCAAATTATCCAGTTGTTCTACATTTGGTATACATGTCATAAGCGCATTACCCACAAACACACACCCTCAAGACCAATACTCGGTTCTCTAAAAATCAAATGGTACCAATATTCTTAGTTAGAGGTGAAGGATTCTCCTAAGAGGTTATTTTGTTGGTTTGAGGTGTTGTGTTTTGCCTTAGATAGTAAGTGGTTAAGGGCTTCAAGAGTTAAGATTTAAGGGCCAAGGGCTTGGGGGGAAGGGATTTAGGGGTTAAGGGCTTAAAAATTAATGTATTTAGGTGTTAGGGGCTAAGGGGTTAGGTTTTAAGGTATTTGGGGGTTATGGATTAGGATTTAAGGGTCATGGGTTAAGAGAATAAGGGGTTAGTGCTTAGGGGGTTCATGGATTCTAGGTTACGAGTTAATATCTTATGGTTTAATGCGTCAAGGGTTCAGTGGCTTATGAGGTATGAGTGGGGGGGTTAAGGGAGTATGGCTTCAGGGTTAAGGGGTAGGGAATTTAATGGTTATGGGTTAATGACTTATTGGTTGTGATAATGGCGCCCCTAATGCCCTTATCACCACTATGAGGGGTTCCCCTTTCAATTTCTCTTGTTACCTTCCCTCTAAGCCCCCTAGCCCCTATGACATTAGGTCTTAATCCCCCTTCTCGTTATCTAATACCTGGATTATAGATCTTAGTAAACCATCCTTGGACATTCCACTTCTACCTATCCATGCTACATGTGTGTCACCCAGTCCTGTTCAATACACCACAAAATACTCCTCCCACCTTTTCGGTCATATCATTCAACTTATCTTAACATTACGGGTGAAATTGGTGTTTATGTTGTAAAGTGAGCAGAGAAAAAATATTACTTGTTTTTTCTTTTGAGAAGATATAGAAATTAATTGTCATGATCGGAATGTGCATGCATCAATCTAGATTAGCTTGTATTTCATGCTTAGACATGAATAATCATTTGGTCATACTCCATCCTATCGATGGAGTCTGATACCACAAAGGTATCGATGGGAAATTTGAGAGATTCTTTTGAAATGTTGTATGTTGTGGTATTTATATCCTTCAGAATGTGTTTGAAAGATAGCTAGTCCAAAGAGCTGGGGGAATTTATGATATCTTGTAGGATGGGGTGTAGGTAGATGTTTTCTATCATGAATTGTTGACACAATTGATCATGATTTTTGAATCCCCCATGATCTATAGGGATTTGACTCTTTTGATGGATGCAATTTCCAGAAAGGTACAAAGAGCTGTGGAATCAACTCAGTTGTTGAAGCCTTAAATTTGGGTATGTCTTACTTTCTCGCTATAAGACTGGGAGAGGAGGAGTACCACACCCACTTTGCAGCTAGGTGAGATAACTTGTACAACACCATCAAATAAGTCACAAGGGAATCCAAGAGGGAGTGGAGGAATTACCAAAATACATTATTTTGTGGTTTAGGATGAATCTTGTCTTCCAAACACTATTTTTATCAATTTAATTATGATCTTTGTTAGAATTTCTCGTGAAAAAAATGTGTTCTTGTTCCAATCGCGCAAGATATTTCTGATTAGAATGCATGGGACACCTTTAGAATAATCTTCCATGATGTTGAGTAGTTAATTTTTAAAATTTTCTTCCAAGCTTAAATAGGGCAACGAGCCTGTCATGTTCAATTTTGCAAGGGTGGTGGTGATGACCTACACTGTGTTGGGACAAGAGATAAATAAGTGTGAAGAAATATCATCATATGACTTGCATAAAGGATATACGTTGGGGTGATTCGTAAACTATCATGGATATTTCTCGTGAACAAAATGTGTTGTTGTTCCAATCCCACTAGATATTGTCGATTAGAATGCATGGGAAACCTTTTTAATAAATCTTCCATGATGTTGTGTAACTGAGTTTTGAAATTTTCAACCAAGCTTAGATAGGACCATGAGCCTATCATGTTCAATTTTGCAAGGGTGGTACTGGTGATGACCTGCACTGTGTTGGGACAAGAGATAAATAAGTGTGAAGAAATATCATCATATTACTTGCATAAAGGATAGATGTTGGGGTGATTCATAAACTATCATGGATATTTTTCGTGAGAAAAATGTGTTGTTGTTCCAATCCCACCAGATATTGCTGATTAGAATGCATGGGAAACTGTTTTAATAAATCTTCCATGATGTTGTGTAACTCAGTTTTGAAATTTTCTTCCAAGCTTATATAGGACCACGAGCCTATCATGTTCAAATTTTCAAGGGTGGTGGTGATGAACTGCACCGTGTTGGGACAAGAGATAAATAAGGGGTGATTCGTAAAATATCATGGATATTTCTTGTGAAAAAAAATGTGTTTTTGTTCCAATCCCACTAGATATTGTTGATTAGAATGCATGGGAAACCTTTATAATAATATTCCATCATCTTGTGTAACTAAGTTTTGAAATTTTCTTCCAAGCTTAGATAGGACCACGAGCCTATCATGTTCAATTTTGCAAGGGTGGTGGTGATGACCTGCACTATGTTTGGACAACTAGAGATAAATAAGTGTCAAGAAATATCATCATATGACTTGCATAAAGGATAGATGTTGGGGTGATTCATAAACTATCATGGATATTCCACTAGACAGTTCATCATAACAGACTAGATAAAACTATATTTAAAAATGAATGAATAAGAGTTTGTGACAGGAATCGTCAGTGAGTTTCAGATGTGCTAAGGAGGGAGTGACCAATAACCCAAGATTCTCCCCCAACTTGTCAAACCTCCCCTTTGTTAGGAGCTTTGTCAAACTATTAACCATATGGAACTTTGTCAGAATGTGGTCCAACACTACCAACTCCCTAATGAACATGGAATCTTAGAAAATTGTATTGAATATCAATGTGTTTGAAATGGTCATGACACATTGGATTTTCATAGAGCTTGATGTAACTTTTATTCTCACAAGAGACAATATTGGGCTTCAACAACTGATTGGTTGACTCTAAAATCAAGTTGCAAATCTAGATAGCTTCCTAATAAGTATATGAAACTTCCATATACTTTGCTTCAGTGGAACTGAGTGCAATTGTTTCTTGCTTCTTATTGATTTGATGAAAATGATTTATAAAATGATAATAATGATGTTTAAAATGAGCCTTATGATGGTCTAATTATATACATTGATTTCTCATGAGGTTTAGGGGTATGTTTATAACATCACTTCCCTTGAAAGATTTGTCTTGAAAGCACAGTAATTATAATTTTCTTTAGTTAAGCACATTTTTGTGGTGGAATGAAGTTTATCAGATATCTATTTATACTTTGTATAGGTTTGACTTTGTTTGTACTTTGAGTGTTGGTGAGGTTTCTTTGTATTTTTTTCATCATAGTCTAAAGTCTTTTGACCTGATTGTTTAACATGAAAGCTTTATGCTTATTGGCAATATATTTGAAATACCTGCATGATCAAGAAACTATTATGGTTAATTAAATTACTAATTAGGTACTATAGAAAGAGGATGATGCTAAGAGGGCTTGCCTGGGTGACTCTGGGAGCAACCCGGAGGTGGTCAGACAAAGCTCTTCTAAGTTACAAATCTGAAGAGAAAAAATGGTGATATATATGTGGTTGCTCAACCTGGGTTGTATGGAAAATCTTGGCAGAGAGTGTTTACCTTTTCGTGTCTTCACGAAAGTAGGTTGTCTGGTCACAGAATAAGATCACTACATGTAGGTGATGGTTCTATAGTAAGTTCTCAACCTTATCTTCAGAATGGATAACAGAGAGGATCAGGTTTGAATACAGGATATAATTTGATGAATTTGGAGATTTAGAGTTAAAGAAAAAATTGTGGTGATGTTTGGATGGGTGCTAATTTTTAGGGTATTCCATTTTTATAATTTTCTTTGTTGTGCTTTCTACCATGCTACCTAGTTGCTTTCCTGTTTCCTTAGCATTTTAACTTTTTCAATGTTTATCTCTCTATTGTTTCTTGCCCCATTTGAAATGTCATCATTATTCGGTAGGTGTTTTCTTCAATATAGTGCGAATATTTTTCCATCACACAGCTTTTGTGGCATTTGTCTACACAAATAGTTTGTAAGGCCCATTTATCAGGGTATTTGATGAAATAAAATGATAATCGATGATCACCAACTAATGGTACCTACAAATATTTACTCTAAGAATTCTACAGTTTTCCTGTGCCAACAATTATACAACATTTTAACCTCATGAACTAGTCTCCTCTGTTCTCTTAGCTAATGCTATAAGCACTTATTGCTGTTGTCAAAGCTTTTACTCTCTAGTCCCATTGAGCTATTTCAATTATTTTTGGACATTGATCTATTTTCATTTCATTTCTTCAATTTTTTCTGACTGTTATGCGTTACATTTGGCCAGTGCCTTATTTCTTACCTATGCCTTTTCTGCATAAGCATTCCAGCCAGCCAAAGCAGCAAGGGTAGCAGGAGCCACTAAATCCAGCCAAAGGCCGCCAGGGGTAGCACAGAGGCAGCAGGAGCCATGCAGGGCTGAGGCAGGCCTATTCAGGGTAGCACAGGGGCAGTGTAAACCCTTTAGGTGTGACATAGGCCCTTAATGAGCAGCACAGAGGCCGAAACAGGCCAGTCAGCCTGACCTAGAGGGATTTAGAGCAGTGTATTACTGCCATTTGTATTTCTCTGTTGGGTGAACTAGTTTTGGTGCCCAATATTTTTGTACTTATATTATGCATAGTAATGAAAACCCTCCAGAGCTAACTGCACTGGTTTTCCCGCATTAGGTTTTTTCCGAGGACAGTTTTCCATAAAATCCATGTGTCACTTTTTCTATGAGCATGTTATTCAATATTTGATCTGTGTGTGTAGGTTGCTAGTTTTATTTACTATTTACTTTGCTAATTTATTGAATATTTCATAAATTAACTTGTAACTTAACTCAAGTAGGATAAGTAAATCAAGATACTGCAGTAGGGTTTCTTAGATTAAGAGATTTTCACATTCCCTAGGTCTAGCCCCATTAGGTCACCTTGGCAACAATTTCCTAGGAATCTAGCTAGAGGAAAATTTCTATATCCTAGAGGCAGCTACATTGTTGGGTGCCCTCAATCTCCTCAGAACTAGGGCCAATTCTAATGGTGGAATCTCTGGATACCTCAAGCCCTAGCTCTAGGATCAAGTTTTGCCTAGGTGTTCCCAAGGATGGAACCTAGTAGGATCAATTTGACCTATCGAAGTAAAAAATCTTGTCTGATCCTTTCCCTCACCCATGTCTAGGATAGGAACATCATTAGTTGCTAAATTCCATCCCCGAACCTGGGCTGGGTCCACTTGGCCCCATGTGGTCCCATTTGGTGTCAAAGGCCTTTCATCAAGGACCATTTGGGAATCCAAGTTCCCAAAGGATTTTATGGATTGAGAACTTCCTTCATAAGTATTTTTCTTCTCCCTCAACCGTTCAATCCCCCTCCTCTCTCCCTAGAAGATAAATTCCCTTGCTTAAAAGGAAAGCAAGTCCCACTCTTTATTTTATCTTAGGGAAATGGTTTCGAGGGTCACTTCCCACCTATTCAGTGACCTATACTCTACAAGTGACTTCCTAAAATACTGGGACTTCACCCGTGAAAAGCAAGGAGCCTTAGCTGTGGTGACAATGGGCTAAGCCTCCATCGTTTCCCTTGTCCTATCAGTTTCCATCTTAGGAACCCCTTTTAGGTCCACTACTAGTTTGAGTGGTAACAAGTTGTTCACAATTCCATTTGTGAACAACTCTTTGGTATGTCCACTTTTTCCATACTACATCTCCAAGATGAGAAGTCCAGGGCTATGGAGGCTACCCTTCTTCTCTCTGAATCAATCCTCTACAATGTAGTGAACTAGGGCTAGTTGGTTGGCCCACTTGACTGTTACTTTAGTCCTTCAAAGTCTACACATCCTTAGGCCCTATAAACCTACCCTTCTACCAATTTTGTTGTCCTTCACCAGAACAAGAGTCAGGGATATTCTTTGACAATAACCTAACAACCCTCCAATTGTACTTGGACTACCATCAATCTACCCAACCACAGTCAATTCTTTTTACTAATCTAGGGCCCACAATATTGTCTTCATCTAGGACTCTTCAAATCTTCCACCTAACAATGGTTTGAGTCCTCTCAAGATCAATGTTCGTGTGTATCAACAATTTGATCTAATTTGTTGTCCAATCTATGAAAAAATATGAAATACTCCTCTTATCATACTTCTAACAATCAATAGATGACTGAACTAGGGTCACAAATCAGCCACTAATAGTCCATTTACTAATTTTTTATAGGTTTCTTAGATCTTTGTCTAAAAATCTATGGAAAGTCCACCAAAATCAACTCCTATGCATGTCAGTCCATTCTTCATATGGCACATTTCTTCTGCATGCTCTATCTTCTGCTCAGGTTCCACCCTCCTTTGGATCTGTTGTCTCCACACATACTGAATCTGCAAAACATCTTCCAGATCTGCGGTCTTTATTGCATTATAAATAAACCTCACTCTAACGGTCACAACCCATCTTCTTCTACGCAAATTTGTCACAGTCTTAAGGGCATACCTTATGAACTAAACATGCTAGGAAAATGTCCTAACTAGGGCATTATACTTATGTACTTCTAATTGTTGTATAAAAAACCCTAATCACACATAGAAAAAACACGACTTTTGCCTCCATAAGAGACTCAACCTAGCTCATATGGATCCATAGATTATGGGAATTTCTTTGACTGAATCTTGACATGAACTTCAGATCTCAATGTCGACCCTCAAATTAGGGTTAACTCAATCAATATTATGTCTATGTCGACTTCTGTTATGGCTCTAAATTACAGTGCAAGCCCTCCTCCATTTATGTTGGTCTTTATCATAGACCTTGCGGCATACTAACCAGCACAAGGAAAGATGGTATGAACCCTCTATTCTATTTCATGTAGAAAATATAACCAACAAAATTCAATTTGATCTTGTAATGTACTAGAACAAGATACTAAATCCTTCCTACAATTTTTGGAAACAAAACACGATCGCATAATCACATATAAGTAAGAGAAACAAGTTATCAAACACACAACACTAGATGTATTTGGGGAAGAAACTGCTCAAAACCCTCTACCTATTTTGTATTAATTCAAGGAATCATGAAACAATACAATGCTTAATCTCTCTTGAGATTCTCTAGCACTCTGCCAATTGTCTCCTGCTGATCTAGGAAAAATCGGTCTAATACTTAGCCAATTATCAGCCTTCCTTCGGCCTGCCTTGCTCACACAATTCCTATGGAATTATCTCCATATTAATTAGGAAAATCAACCTTCCTTTATTATGTAATCCATCATGGAATCCCAATGACTTTATAATTGCACATGGGAAATTTTCTATAAATACAACTGATAGTTATGTTCCTTTGAACTATGTTACGATAAGGATGAAGGGTCTTTTTATGATTTAAAAATAAGATAAAACCCTAAACAACCAAAACCCTAACCTGAGGAGATGTAACACCAAGATTTTGTGGGCCCCGTTGGGGTTAGTTGGGTAACCAAATTCCCGAGGTCGTAACTTGGTCATATTATCTTCGTTTGACGCACATGATACCTCGTTAGAAAGATCTCTACGAGGAATACAACTGCTAGTGTGATTTCTATGAAATCATGAAACCTTTCATGCCTGAAAAACGTCGTTTGGGGCCTCAAAATAGCTCTAGAAATTCAGGACCCGAAAAACTGACAAAAATAGTAAATTGTGCTATAATTAAGGACACTGAAAAACTAAAAGAGACAATGGAAAGGGCCCAAGTGGAATAGTCGGGTGGCCACCAATATCCACCTCGAACACCTTAAATCGAATTTCTTGAGCTAACTCAGTCATCATGAATTAGTTAACTGATACAAGTTATTATGAGATGAAATTACAATTTATTGTCCTATTTATTTAAGGGAAAAATAAATTAGACGCCTCACATTCTTCACTCCTGGTACATCAAAATTCCTCACCAGTGTGGGTGCATTTTTTTTATCCTTTCTAGTTGCCAATTTCACTATTTCTTGTTGCAAATTTCAACACTTCCTCTCAACAAGAAAGGAATTCAAGCTATCCCCATCCGGTACCTTTGGAATGTTTTGCATGCTACACTTCTCTAGTGTTGTTTGCATCTGCAAATCCTGAAACTGAATAGCCTCCGAACAACTGAATCAGTATAATGCATCTGTCATCAGAGTCTTCTGAATGCTGCTAGCTACTCCACCTGTCTAGTACTAGATTCTCTGTGCTGCTGCTGACATCTACATCCATGCCCTTTGAACTATTGCTATCTCTGATTTGTGCTCCAGTATTTGACATCTGTCACTTTGATTTCTATCTTGCTGACATCTGACTACATCAATCTAAATGATCCTTCCTACTATTGTTGTATTGTGGTATCCTCATAGCCAGGTTCGATCCATGAGACACGCCATCTCAATGGACCTTGCCCAAATTTCTTATCTTGGGATTGTGTCTACACATCACCTTACCATACACCTCGAGGTATGGTTGCTCCCGCTTCCTATCTAGCTCAAAATTTCCCCCTCATGGAGGTCTCTGATTTAGTGGATGCTTCCACTCAGTCTCCTCTCTACTTCTCATGAGGATGCATGTTGAGAGGTAATTTATGCTCCCTCTAAACCACCAAGTCTCTAACTTCTACCTTTCTCCTAAAAGCTTTGCATGCATCTGGTACCTCAAGTAAATATAGGTTCTTAACTTGCGCATAGTGTAATTGTCCCGACGTTACAAAAAGTTTCTAAAAAAGAGTTGATTTTAAATCGATGATATCTCCCTCATCCAAGCTTCAATTCAACCGATTATTTTTATTTATTTTTTTAATTTTTAATTTTTTTCCATTTGGGTAGATCTTCGCAAGGAATCCAAATATTATATTTGTTTTTGAAAATTTTACACCAATATATTCAGATATTCTCTGCAAACTCATTGCCCAAAAAATTCCTGCTCTGATACCATGTAGAAAATCTAACCAACGAGATTCAATCTGATCTTGTAATCTACTAAAACAAGATATTGAATCCTTCCTACAATTTTCGGAAACAAAACATGATCGCACAATCACATATAAGTAAGAGAAATAAATTATTAATCGCACAACAACATGATGTATTTGGTGAAAGAAACTACTCAAAACCCCTCTATCTCTATTGTGTATTAAGTCAAGGAATCATGAAACAATACATTAATGCTTAATCTCTCATGAGATTCTCTAGCACTCTGTCAATTGTCTCCCATTGATCTAGGCAAACTCCGTCTAGTACTTAGCCAATTCTCATCCTTACTTCAGCCTGCCTTGCTCATGCAATTCCTAGGGAATTAACTCCTTATTAATTAGGAAAATCAGTCTTCCTTGATTGTGAAATCCATCATGGAATCCCAATGACTTTATAATTGCACATGGGAAATTTTCTCTGAATACAACTGATAGTTATGTTCCCTTTAACCTCTGTCTCAGTTGGGTATTACTCGAAACTAACATGCATGCAACTATTAATAGAAAATTTTCAGTTATATGATTGATCACTCATTGTGAATTAAATCTAATTTAATTCACTGGACCTCTCACTAGCTCATCACTCGGTTAGACCTAGTTAAACTAATTTTAACTCATTTAATTGAGTTAATTACACTTGCACCCCAGTAATGCATCAACTTCAACTGGACCCCAAAAATATTAGAATCCCTCTAGATGCCTCATCTTAGACCCTCAAATACTTGAATTTCTTGAGCTAACTTGGTCATCATGACTTAATTAACTGACACAAGTTGTTATGAGATGAAATTACAATTTCTTGTCCAATTTATTTAAGGGAAAAATAAATTAGACACCCCACATTCCTCACTCCCGGTGCATCAAAATTCCTCACTAGTATGGGTGCATTTTTTTTTTATCCTTTCTGGTTTCCAATCTCACTGTTTCTTGTTGCAAATTTCAACATTTCAGAATTTGATGTGGCCTTCACACAAAGACACCATTAAAATCACATGCCCAGATTCTCATGAGAAACCTCTCTTAAGTTCGATTTGCTAGAAGAGAACCAACAATATGCCATCCTAATTCCTAGCACAAACCAACCATTAAGGTATGAAACATTCTTTTGAACCCTCACATGATGATCTTGCTCTTGGAGGATAATCATGACCTCCCTTTATCAAGTACCCTTACTTGGCCCTTGTACTCGACCTAATTTAGGACTACATCTCTCTTCACCTCCTTGATGTGCCAGATAGTGGGAATACATGTCAAACATGCTAAGATGTGCCAAGTGATAAGGCATGCCAAGATGCAGTGTTGCGGCCAATGCATGTTAGGGAGTCGTCAAGAAAAAAAAGGAGAAAAAGTTAAACCAAGGAATGAATTACACAGAGGTTTAATAAGCTAACAATTTACCTTTTCCAAGAGGAGCATGCTAGGCACACCAACACTAGGGGGAAATAGGTGCCAAGTGCAAAGTCTTAGTGCATTCTAAGTGCTAAGTATTCATTTGTTGCTTCTCATCTACTTTCCAACAATTGATCATCAAAAATAAATTTAATATTAAACCATGCCAAATCATACCAAGGCATCTCAACGTATTCCAATCATGCTAAGAATTTCCAAGCTCCAACACATGCCAAGCACCAATATGTGTCAGGGACTAGTGTTATGCATGTTATGAAGTGGAAGGGAATGTTGAAGAGTGCTAAGGTGTGCTAGAGAGTGATAATGCATGTTGATAAGTGTTAAGGATTACTAGGGAAAAACATTAAGGGAGCACTAGGTAAAACATCATGGAAGTTAATGAATATGAGGAACTTGTGCCAGAAACTAGTGTTAATGAGTGTTATTTGTCATGCCAAGGAGGGAGTGACAAGGTATGCTAAACATTGGTAAGACATGCTAGGGAATATCAAGGCATGTCAAGAATTCCCAAAGTGTGCTTGGGAGTTCCAGGGTGTGCTAATTATATCATGTGAAAATTAGTAGTGCTAAGATATGTTAATACATGCTAGGTGCTAAGGATGTGGCACAGGGTGCTAGGGTATGTCAATATGTGTCAAGGAAACAAAAGGAAGAACCAATAAGAGGGTTAATAAGTCAAGAATTTATCTTTTTGAAAAGGGGCATGCTAGGCACACTAATAATAGGTCCCAATACATGCCAAGTGGCATTGTGTGCCAAGTGCTAATGTATGTCAATGCATTCAACCAAGGTGTTCCAGGGCATGCTGGGGACTATATGCAGCATGCCAACACATGCTAGGAGAGTTCCATGTTGTGCTAGCACATGTCACCATGTGCTTCGGCGTCTGTGTCATCACAAGATCTTCTAGGTACAATGATGTTCCAAGACATGTGGGGTGCTAAGAAATGTTAGTGTGTGCCAAAGCATTAATTTAAGGTGTGCCCAGATTGTTGAGGATTGTTAGGTCTTTCTCATTAATATAATTGTCAAAGCTTGATTATGCATTAAATAATATATTTCCTACACACAATAGTGGAACTTCATCTAAAGGGAATTTCCTAGATAATAAACTTAATATGAATCATGTGTTGACTCATAGGAAATCTCTATTCAACTAATTATTACTTGAGGGAAATGATACACACTAATTACTTCTAAAAAAATTGATTGACCCTAACCACTATGGCCTTGGACATATTATAAAAAATACTCCACAATAATGGTATTAAATCATTATCCTTTGACAAAAAAATAATTACAGGCACATAGTGTCATCAAAAACTCATTGGAATGATCAACGATGACAGGCATTTTTTGACCGTCACCAAAAGTAACAAAAAGAGCATTGGTGAGGGTCATTAAATGTTCATCACTAGAAGTGTCACCAAAGAGAGAATTAGTGATGGGCCTTTAACGACCCTCACCAAAAGTGTCATTGAAAATGTCTTTGGTGATGGACCATAAAGGACCATCACTATATACAATTACAGTGATGGTATTTTAATGATCAATAGTGAAGAAAATTTTTTGACCGTCACCAAAAGTAACAAAAAGAGCATTGGTGAGGGTCATTAAAATTTCGTCACTAGAAGTGTCACCAAAGAGAGAATTACTGATGGGCTTTTAATGACCCTCACCAAAAGTGTCATTGAAAATGTCGTTGGTGACAGACCATAAAGGACCATCACTATATACACTTACCGTGACGGTTTTTTAAGGACCGTCACCATATGTGACATTGGTGACAGACCTTAAAGGTTCGTCACAAGCATGACCCTCACCAATGTGCTTTTTATTGTAGTGATATATATATATATATATATATATATATATACATACATCTATTTTCTACATGGGTCTATTTACATGTGATGATGCTTGTTACAAATTATGCAAATGCCTAATACAATTTTTAGCTAATGTATTAGTTAAATAATCTGCATAATAAGTAGTGACCCAAGAATAGGGAAAAAAAATGTTCACAAAGGGTATAAAACCAAACGATTTCATATTTATGAAAGCTTGAAACAAAAGTAAACTATGCTTTTAATTGGTTTCATGTTGACACAAGCTTGAAAAAAAAGTAAACTATGCTTGAAAAAATAGGCATGCCCCCCAGCATGGTGACTCAATTTGAGGTGTACATGCCCCCCAAGCTTCAGTTCATACAAAATGGAGTGAAGGTTCAAAAACAAGATCAAGAGAAAAAATCGACTTGAATTTTACGAGATATAGCAAAAACTCGAATTGAACAGGAACATGTTTCATTGTTTTAACAAGGTTGACACATTAAAAGAACCATCCTCGAGGCCTAATTCATTTTTTAACGAGGTTGACATAGAATAATAATTATCCTCAAACCAACTTGTTTCATTTTTTAAGGAGATTGACACAAGAAAACGAACTATGCTCTGAGGACCTTTCATTATGATGAATAAGAGGTCATAGATTCCAAGAGGTTTGCCTCGGATGAGAGAACAACATCTTGAATATCAGGACCCAATGCCCCCAGCACGCGATGCACAATGGCACCATCATTGATGGTGGGAAAAGGACAGGGAGCCACATAATTAACCTGTGACAACTAAGATACAATCGGTAGATAAAGACCCGGAAGGGACGATGGTGGATGAGATGTCACGTCGGGACCAAAGAATGAAAGCTAATCAATGGTCACGATCTGACCTTTGTGTGGAAAATAGATCACACGAAAGAGAGAGGAAACAACTGCCCCCATGACATAAGTATAGTCATGCCCCAAGAGTAAATTTAAATCCAAGGGTTTGGAACAACCATCATGTCTATACAGACAGTTTTCCCTCCCAAAGTAACAGGCAACTTCGAAAGGATCCCTAACGGTTGACTCGTTATTTGGTTAAAAGTCAATAGATTCTAGGTAATAGGCATAAGCGGTGGAGAACCAAAAGCTTGACAAGTAATGGAAGATAGAATACTAATAGACATGCCTTCATCTACAATAGTGTTGGGTACAACCAGGTCAAAGGTTTGTACCGTTATCTCGAAAGGAACATAAGACGCAAGGCGGTATCCTGAAAATCAACTCCAATCAAAGGAAGCGACCAAACTACTTGGAGGGGATATCATCGAACTGAGATGTGTTTTCCCATGGTGTTATTGGAGCAAGAGGAGCACTCTCCTGGACTTCCATCATGAGAGTAGGAGGGGAAACTTCTTGAACTACAGGGATGGACGAGTCTTTCTCCAAGTCCAAAGAATCTGAAGAAACAAGAAGAACATGAGGGGGAAAAGACCCACTCTCAATGGAAAATACCTGATGGACCATAGATGGGGTCAGATTGACTGATTCATCGCCCAATAGTTGGTCAGGAACAGATTCCTAAACTTGAATTTTCTCGGGAGTGGGAGCAAGCAATTATAATGCTTGACCGATCATGGAATCAACTAGCGGAGGACTCGAAGAAAGCTTCTGATAACCAACCAGAAGGCAGGGTGCAGAAACTATGGAGTTGTCCAACACTATCTTGGTTTCATCCATGTACGGACAAAGGGATTGGTAATCTTGCCTTGTTTTTTATGAGTCTTACTAGAGCTAGTCGAAGATGTGTTATCAATATGACTTCCAGAAGTCAAAAGCAATGGCGGACGACTGTCAGAGCATACTTTGAGTACCTTGGGAATGCTAGGGTAGTCTTGAGGCAGATGGTTACCTTTGCAGAGCATGCAAGGGAATTTGAATTTCCATGGAAGTTTGGATGGTTCTGTAAGGGAAGGTTTATTAAGCATGGTAGCTGCAGCATTAGCCTCTTGCTTATTTTACTTCTTCTTCTTCTTCTTAGCCACCTGGTTATTGGAATCTAGAATTTCACCAAGCAAAGTAGAAAAGGAGAATGAAGAAATATGCGAAGAAGGGGAGAGGTCCACCTTAGAAGCAACATTATGTTGTTCTGGTGGAGGAGATGGTTGTACAGTGGATGGAACACTCGAGACCACCGAGGTTGAAAATAACCGTACAAGCAACCCAAGAGTTAACCCAAGCAGGGACAACATCGCCATATAAGGAGCACCATCATTCCCAAAAGCAGGAAAAGGACCAGGATTCCCTTCAGAAGGGATTCCTGGGTTAGTAAACTCTGGAAATGTTGCCATCAGAAACAAATTTAAAACAACACCCTAAGTAAACTAACTTTAACCAGGAATATTTCGTGGGCAGTTAATTTTTAAGACATTGAAACAAAACTCTGTCGTTTCATATTTTAAGAGTCGATAAATCGGCAAAAGATGACTCTATCACTTTTAGGTTGAAACGAGCATGAAAGGACAAGTGCTCGATCATCTGTTCAAGTGTATGGAGTAAGTAGAGATCGAAAATTGCTGCTCAGGTAGTCTAGGTAAAAGGGTGTACCAGATTCTTGTGAGCTGCCATATACACCATGGTTATAAAATAAAAGAAGAATCAACCAAGGACTCGATGTATGTGTAGGTAGTCTCCCCGAATGTTGTGTTCGGTGTATCACGGTTACAAGGCGGTAGAATCGGCTTCCTACGAATAAAAGGATTGCAACCTAGAGGGGTCTCCCTTTATATACTCGATGGTACGGGGAGCACAAGTCCGTACTAGCGCTATTTGAGGCCAGATGGCAAGCGACAGCTGCTAGGTTTTAAGACGCTGAAACATGTCTCTAACTTCACTAAATGTTTCGTTAAGTTTCAATGTTGCCTTACGTTAATTGAATAAATTTTAAGTTGATCTTGTATTTATGTTTCAATTCCAAGGTCCTACCAAATGTTGGATCTCACAAATCCCTAAATGCAAGCTACATGCCAAAAATTACCATTTCATTCAATGAAGAGCTATCTATGAGAAGGTTAGGAATTTTCAAGCGATAGCAAAAAATGAGAACACACATAAGCATTCACTACAGAACCCAATGAAAACTAATGAGAACGAGAAATCTTCACACTAGTTCGAGAATGCCATTGCAAGAGTTGACACAAAACAATTCAATCACCTCACAAGAAAACAAAACAACTCAAACCAATGTCACAATCTCTCAAATCAAAGAAAGATGTCGAAACGGACCCATACAATCAATGTGAGCTATGCTTGGAGTGACAGGAAGCAAAACTGAATGAAAGAGACAAGACTCACTTAAGACTCATTTCACCAAAAGCAACCACTCAAAACAGATCCAGAGAGCTAAATGCAATCAAGAAAATAATGAAGGTGATCACGAAACAAGAGACCCAAACTCCTACAGGAGGCTCAGCATGTCAAAGTACTAGAAATCCCTAAAGCCATGATGCTAAAAGAAATGGAAAAACAACCGAAGGAAGAAGGCTGATCACAGTCACAAACAAACCTAAAGCATTCAAATCAATCCAAGAAAATACCCAAAGACACCAAGATGGACTAAAAACTCAAAAACAGGGAAAACCTTAGCACCTACAGGAATTGGCGCGACTGTCTGGATGTAATTTCCACCAGACAAGGGATGGCGCGGGTGATAAACTGGAAACTTACGCTAATGGGTGTGACTGTGAAGCTGGAAACTACGCCAATTAAGCCAACCTTGAAAAGATGAAAATTTGTAAAATCAGAGGTTAAAACTAATCCTCTGGGGCTGAACAAGGGCTTAAGACTCAACAAAACAACCAGAAAAGGCAAGCTAAGAAAGAAAAGACCAATAAGAAGATCTAATAGACAAAAGACAAACTCACACTGATCCCCATTTTTTGGCGAGGTAAATCCCCTCTACGGATAGAGGCCATCCCACTAGCCCTAGAGTGGGTCTAACCACAAATGATACACGCTATGACATTGATTCCTAGTTAAGAATGGACAAAGACTTGGTAGATTACTTACCGTAGATCCTGCGCTATTGTGTCATCCGAAAGAACAGGTGTCTCTCACTCCTGATTTGACAGATCACGATCCGCTCGTTCTAACACCCAGATACTTTCACATACACAAGAAATGAAGAAAATACACAACATACTATCTCACATTCCTAACTATTAGTCAGTCGAAGAAGACTAAGTCAAATGTGTCAAATAAACATAACACAAAGATGGAATCAATATCATAGTCGATTATATTAATTTAGAGAAGGAAGAGTACAACCAAGCTTCGACATTGCGATCTCCTACAACAGGGTTCTAGCAAAGCACATCTCACAAAGCACGTTAGGAATTTAGACGGGGCTCTCTCTATTGGATCCTCCTTGGTTTGACCTTCTATATAGCGATTACTCAGCTATAATATCTCTTCTCCAAGTTCAGCTCCTTTGCTATATGTTCAGCTCTAGATTTTTTAAAGGGAGAAGGTCGGTTTATATAGAGGGAGAAGGATAGGTTAGGATTCCTATAATCATGGAGAGAGTCTTATCCTCCAAGAATGTTCCATCAAACATTTCCTAAAGGAAGAGATCCGTGGCTTATCGAGTTTAACCACTTGCAATGAGTCATTCCTAAGGTGGTTAAAGGAAACTTTCGCCTCCAATTTGTTAAAAAACATTCCAAAAAAGGCTGGCGCATGCACAACAAAGAGATAGAGCACCAGCTGGCATGGGCTCTAGTGCAAATCTTCCCCATTGGCACGAGGGGTGAACTGGCTTCCCACGCCAATGTCAAAACATAGGTTTTTGAGTGATTTCTAAGGAAATGTTAAATGAGAGGAATCATGTCCTTATGCAGAAGGATACAATGAAGGTATTTGCAGAGTATGACATTGCTCACAGGTCACTAGAAAGACCCTCCAATATGCAGCGCAAGGGATTGCAGGGACAGTGACAAATTTTTTTGTAACACTTACCCTTAACCTAACCTTAGGGTTTGGTCAAGGTTAGGGTTATGTTAAATTAAAAGTTAAGGTTAAGGTCAAGGTTAAGGTTAAGTTAGGTTAAGGTTAAGGTTAGATTAAGGTTAAGGTTAAGTTTAGGGTAAATTTAAGGTCAAGGTTAAGGTTAGGTTAAGGGTAAGATAAGGTTAAGGTTAGGGTTAAGGTTAGGGTAAGGTTAAGGTTAAGGTTAATGTTAAGGGTTTGGTCAAGGTTAGGGTAGGGTTATAGTTAAGGTCAAGATTAAGGTTAGGTTATAGTGAAGGTTAAGGTTAAGATAAGGTTAAGGTTCAAATCAAGGTTAAGGTTCAGGTTAGGGTAAAGTTTCAGGTTAAGGTTAAGGTTAACGTTAGGTTATAGTGAAGGTTAAGGTTAAGACCTGTAACCCTAACCTTAACCTTAACCCTGACTTTACCCTTAACCTAACCTTAACATTAACCTTAACCTTATCTTAACCTTAACCTAACCTTAACCTTAACATTAACCTAACTATAACCTTACCCTTAACCTTAACCTTGACCTTAACAATAACCTAACCCTAACCTTGACTAAACCCTTAACATAAACCTTTACTTAACATCAAGGTTAAGGTTAAGGTTAAGGTCAAGGTCAGGGTTAGGTTATATTTAAGGTTAAGGTTAAAGTCAAGGTTAAGGATTTGTTCAAGGTTAGGTTTAGGCTATAGTTAAGGTCAAGGTTAAGTTTAGGTTAAGGTTAAGGGTTTGCTCAAGGTTAAGGTTAAGAGTTTCGTCAATGTTAGGGTTAGGTTATAGTTAAGGTTAAGGTTAAGGTTAAGATTAAGGGTTTGGTGAATTTTAGGGTTAGTTTAAGGGGTTAAGGTTAAGGTTAAGGTTAAGGTTGAGGTTAAGTTTAGGGTAAAGTTAAAGTCAAGGTTAGGGTTAGGTTAAGGGGTTAAGGTTAAGGTTAAGGTTGAGGTTAAAGGTCTGGTCAAGGTTAGGGTTAGGTTATATTTAAGGTTAAAGTTAGGGTTATGTTATAATTAATGTCAAGATTAAGGTTGGGTTAAGGTTAATATTAGGTTAAGGGTAAAGTTAAGGTTATGGTTAGGGTAAGGTTAAGGTTAAAGGTAAAGATAAGGTTATGGTTAAGGTTAAAGGTTAAGGTTAAGGTTAAGTTAGGTTAGGGTAAGGTTAATGTTACAGTTAGGTTAAGCTAAGGTTAAAGTTAACATTAAGGTTAAGTTAAGGGTAAAGTTAAGGTTAAGGTTAGGGTTAAGGTTAGGGGAAGATTAAGGTTAAGGCTTAGGTTAAGGTTATAGTTAAGGTTAGGTTAACGTGAAGGTAAAGGGTAAGGTTAAGGTTAAGGTCAAGGTCATGGTTAAGGTTAAGTTAGGTTAAGGTTAAGGTTAAGGTTATAGTTATGGGAAGGTTAAGGTTAAGGTTAAGGTTAAGTTAAGTTTAAGGGTAAGGGTTTGGTCAAGGTTAGGGTTAGGTTATAGTTAAGGTAAGTTTAAGGTTAAGGTTAGGGTTAGGTTAAGGTTAAGGTTAAGGGTAAAGATAAGGTTATGCTTAAGGTTAAGATTAGGGTTAGTTTATAGTTAAGGTTAAGGTTAAGGTTAAGGTTAGGTTAAGGGTAAAGTTAACGTTAACGTGAAGGTTAAGGTTAAAGTGAAGTTTAAGGGTAAGGTTAAGGTTAAGTTTAGTTTAAGGTTAAGGTTAGGTTAAGTTTAAGTTTAAGGTTAAGGGTTTGGGAAGGTTAAGGTTAAGGTTAAGGGTTTGGTCAAGGATAGGGTTAGGTTATAGTTAAGGTCAAGGTTAAGGTTATGGTTAAGGTAAGGTTAAGATAAGGTTAAGGGTACGTGTTTAATAAGGTTAAAGTTAATGTTAAGGTCAAGGTAAGGTTAAGGCTAAAGTTAAGGTTAACCTTGACCTTGACCTTAACCTTAACCTTAACCTTATCCTTAACCTTAACAAACCTTACCCTTAACTTTAACCTTAACCTTGACCTTGACCTTAACCTTACCTTGACCTTAACCTTAACCTAAACTTAACATAAACTTAACCTTAACCCTAACCTTAACCTTAACCTTAACATGAACCTCACTAAACATGTAACCTTAACCTTACCCTTAACTATAACCTAACCCTAACCTTGAGAAAACCCTTAACCTTAACCTTAACTTTAACCTTAACCTTAACCTTAACCTTAACTTTACCCTTAACCTAACCTTAACCTTAACTTTACCCTTAACCTAATCTTAACCTTAACCTTGTTGGTATCCTGTGTTTTGATAGATTCGCTAACCAAAATACAGGGCAACATCATAACCAATATTTATAGTTCCAAGATCTAGTCCTCTTGTTCTCAGAGAGGGATCTCTCAAGTTGTTTGCAAAAATATGTCTTGTTTTCTTTTAAGTATTGATTTTAGACTAGTTATTAATTACAAGTGTTTATTTGGTTTGTTTGTTTGGTTGAATTGGTACAACAGAATATGAAAGGTCTAGGAAAGATATATAGAAAGAAGGAGTGTTAGTTTCATTGGGTAATAGTGTCAAAATGAAGTAGGTAACAGGCTCATAAATGGATATGGGATATCAAAGGGCAAATCTAACTTGGCCACAGGATCCTTTAGTTTTTGTGAATGATATGGAGATTAATGATTTGAAAAGATATTTTGAATTCTCAACAAAGGGAACTTAAAAACATAAATTGAAATATAAAGAGGTATTTTATAAACAGGGCTAACCATGTATTCTACAAACCACACTTTAAGCAAATTATGACTTTAAGATAAGTTTTAAAATGAAATATAAGATTCGGGAGCACATCCTATTTCCTCAAAGATTTTATTTCAAATGACCTAGAAAACATAAGAGATTCATTGATAATTGCAGTCATAGAAGAGGGAACACCTAACACATCTATGATCACAACTATAAAGACCTTTAAAACAATTTTTCAAGTAGGGACAAAGGGTATGATCAAAACAGACCTCCTTGGCTAACTATAAACAATGGTACTTCAAAGGGAGATTTCAAAGTTTTCAAGTGGCAGCAGACAAGCAGGGAAAACCATAAATCATGCTGGAACCAACTATTTGAACTATTAGAGAAATAAACAAGCATGAGGACTAAAGAGAAATATTAAAGACTATAAAATACCTTAGCAAAATAAAACATAAAACAGTGAAGGATAAACAGGTCTAAGGTGCTTCCAGGAGTCATTTCTTAACCTAAAATTTTCACCCTACTGTAGTAAGAATTTATGAAACATAATGAAAATAGGAAAGACAACAGATAGTTCAGAATACATCACCAACAACCAAGCTCAGGGATCCAATGATAGAGCCTTCTCAAGAACAAGCATTTCACAACATCATCAAGCTTCCAAGACTTCAATTTCTTCTTCAACTTCAAACAAACTATCTATTATTTCAGAGAGTTTCAGTATTACAACTAGTGACCAACCAACCATTTCTCATATTCTTCAGAAGTATTTATAGAATAAATGAGGACACGAAAGAGTTCTAGGGTTGAGTATCATTAATTTCATACTAAAATCAACTTCCAGCCTCGAAAACCATGCAAGGCATAAGGCAGAAAAGCATTCAATTTACCACTCTATTTCATTAAATCTGTTTTCTGCTTTTAGGCTTAGAGGGAAAAAATATTGACTTTAATGCAATTTATTATCTTTACAATAACTTCTACTGACAGTTGGGAATACCTTCCTTTGTTTGTAATAACTGTTAGCTACCTTTATTCTTAATGGTTCAGACTTAGATTTGATCTGGGTATGCTTTTGAGGCAAAAAGCTGCAGGTGGCAATTTTGGTAGTTGCGGATTCAATTAGCCCCTTTGATGTGGCTCTGAGGTGTACTTCGAATGATATTTCTCTATTTTATAAACAAAATGATTTATCTATGGATATGTGTTTATTATTGATTAAGCCATAATATTTATCTTTGACACTGATACTCTTTTATTAATTAACTCTGATTGTGTTCGTTGTTGCAGGTGCGCAGAGGGTTTGTCAAAGAAATTGTTTAGAAAAAATGATAATATGACTTATAGATCTTCTAAAAATATTTAATTATCACTTTAAACCTTTTAATTTGTATCAAAGGCCGTGAGGATCATCATCCTTGGCCCATAATAACACTGTAATGTATGTGGGAGGGTTTACCTTAATCTTCATTAAACCTGCATAAAACAAACAAAATTAATTTAAATCCTACGGAGATGGTAATGAATGCTTCGGAGGGTTCATGGGGGTGGAGGAGTAGTGAGGAAGAATGTGAATGCAGTAGAGAAAGGGGGGAAAATCCTGGCAGAACAACTAACCAAGTGCAAATGGATTTTGGGCGCGACAGTGAATAGGAACTGTTAGATTAGGATAATCAACGGCGGAGATCGCTTGGAGAATAGATGGAGGCAAATGAATTGGGTCGTGATATAACGTGGGTTGTTAGATCAGGATAATCAATGGTGAAGATTGGTTAATGAAGTCATTCGGGAGATCAGATGAATGGAGAATGGATGGGGGTGAGATTAAAACAGAATCGTTCGATCTCAAAGATCGACAACTGGGAAAAAATGCGAAAGGCAACGCTATGGAGGGTAGGCGGTATAGCAGAAAATTGGGAATGGTTTTCCTATGTAGAAATGGGGGAGAGGTGGTATTAGCTTTTGGAACATAATATACGTTAGTGTTCGACACGTGGAAAATAAAAACCACCCATTTAACGTAATTGTGAAACGTTAACTCTCGGGCACAAAAATTTTGCAAAACGGAGTGTCAGCCGTCAGATGATGGGCGACAGATCTGATGGTGCGGAATGAATGTGATAGAAGGTTAGATGCGCGGGGGGAAAGGTAGGTGGGGTCAATGGTGGTTTAAATGTGAACCGTTGGATCAGGGGAATAGATGGCGGATATCTGTCGATGGGGGAGAATGAGAAGGGCGGGGTTTGAAGAGCAGAAGTAATGTGGACCATCCGATCAAACTTGATCAACGATGGAGATTTCATCACAGAATCGCATTAGCGGGAGGACAGGGAAAAGTGGAGATGCAATGTGCTGATGCGATTGAGTGCAAACCATTCGATCTAAGAGAGATCAATGGTCAGGATTAAATCGGTGGGTTGATGTCGGAGGGTTTACGAGATGGATGAGCATGATGCGATGAAGCATGAACCTACGTATCTGGTGGAATGAACGGTTGGGATTACATCGCATCGGAGAAAAGGAAAGAGGCCAAATTACCAAGGTTTTTGATTGTGCGATGAGACATTAAGTGCTAGCTATCAGATCAGTATTAGAGATCAACGGTTAGGATTGAATCGGTGGATGTGATGTCAGAGGGCTATGGGCAGATCGCGATTGAATATTAGCTGTCGGTTCTTGTGGATTCGACGGCTGAGATTAAATCGAGGGATCGGCATTGGAGGAGGGAAAGGGAAAGATTAAAGGGAATTGCGACTGTGATACGATGAATTTTTGCGATGCGATGAGCATTTCACGCTCGGTCATAGCGCGGGTTATATGCGAAAAGGGGCTGGGGCTTAAGGCTAAAAGAGGCTTAAGGCTTTAAAGAAAAATGAAGGTTTTTTAGGATTTTTGAAGGGTTTTTTGAGGAATTTGGAGGTTCTGATAGGGGTAAAGATGGGGTTTTCAACCTTATAAATGGATTTCACAAGGCTTTGAAGGGGAAATTGAGGAAATGAGAGGTAGATGAAAGGGTTTATGGATTAAATGGAGAAGGAAATGGAGAAGTGTAAATAATGAAAAATAGAGTTTTTAAGCAGTCCTTTTCTTAGTAAACAATAGGTCTTTGAGGGTTAATAATGAAATAGCAGTGAAGGTTTACACCAAGGAAAAAGGTCATCATAAGACTTCAAGAATTCACAATTTGGAAATAAATTATTTCTTGAAGGCTAAAAAATATTTAGCCACCATTTGGTATGACAAATTTTATAGGTGGCTAACAGTGGCTTCACATGGGGATGGCATCTTATTGAAGGTGTCAAGGACTTCAGAAAATTTATCTCTGGATGTTGATTAGTGCCTTGCACTTGATAATATTTTTCTTGGAATCAGCTGCTAACAAAGATGGTTAGAACTTGACATATCAGCAAAAAATATTTCCCAAATATCTACCTACACAACCCACTTCCTAACATTTTTTCTTCAGAAGGTGAACTTGGACTTGCAAACCTTTTCATCAATCATTTTATTCTTTTATTGAAAACATAAAACTAATCGAAGTCTACTTGTATTCCTCCATGAGTTCTGATTAAGAATTTGAACTCATAAATTTCTCTACCTAACTACTATCTATTAGGATTAGGTTGTCTAACATTTTTTTATTCTCTAATTTTTAAAACAGAAGTTTAAACTCAGCCAAATCAGGATTTGATTTTTTGATTTGTTGAAATGTCTATGGCTGTATGTACCAGCTACACAAAAAATTTATTTGTAGAAAATTAAAACAAAATTGTGAAGGCTTAAGATCTGAAAGCTAAAACATCCTTCATTATATCTTCAGCTCTAACTTTGAATTTGTTTGAGCTATATTTTCTACCCTAATATATCTTACTGATAAGCCAAGATTGTGTTGTTTGGCTGATCTAATTCACTAACCTATCATTAGTAAATTGAAAAACTAAATTAGTCATGATTAGGCTATATGAATAACTAGAAGTGTATTTTCAAGAGTGGCATTTGAGCTTGCACACTTTCATATTTTGTCTCTCTTTTTGGTATGGGTCTACATCATTTTGTTTTCATTCTGGCCTCTTTTCCTTTTTCTATTGTTTTTGTATTTTTATTTTTCTAACTTTGAATGCAATATTCAAACAATGATATTTACAATAGAAAGTAAAAATCTTTGAAACTCATGACTCTTGACAGAAGTAATGCTTGAGCATCCTTCCACTGACAGGACCTCCATATAGATCTTCTCCATTTAATTATTTCAGGAAAAATGCATTATGAACCCTCTCAGCATGAATAATATAGGGTCCTTTCCACAGGTTCTCAAACTTGCCATGTTTTCCCTTCTCTTCTCTTCTTGAATCCCACTTAAGAACCACATTTCCAACTTGTAAATTGTTTTTCTTAGACCCTTTATCAAATAGTTTCTTGATATTTTCTTGGACTAGTTGTGTTCTTTCATAGACTTCTTCTCTAGACTGCTGTAAATGAATTGTTTGGTTGATTCTTCTCTGCATATCATTCTCTTCAGTTTGCACTTCTTGGAGGAGTCTCATGACTGGGACTCCCAACGAGGTTGGGAGGACTGCATCCATGCCATAGACTAGCTGATAGGGGGACATATTTATTGAATTCTTTGTAGTTAATCTATCAGCCCATAAGGCATGAACCAACTTACTATGCCATGATTTATGATTCTGCTCCAACAACTTTTTGATGATATTTATGAGGCTTTTATTGGAGGATTCAGCTAATCCATTCCCTTGGGGATAATAGGCAGTA